>JAODUP010000065.1:385000-395000 GCA_025642065.1 Paralvinella palmiformis | reverse complement strand
CCACTCACTCACTAGATGCCTCTTAAATTTGCTAACTTGGGGATAGATGGAAAAGGGGCCAATTTTAAGCCTTAATTCTATTATAGATATTGTCTAATATAGTGTACCGTGGTCTAACTGGTAGCGCGTTGGACCACAGATCACTACCACCCGTGTTCGAATCTCGGGGTGGGCATATCTGACGAGTGTTTCATCTTTGTCTTCGCTTCATTACCGTGGAGATCGCTTGGCCCATTTAGCCTACCATGTACACAAATGTCCGTAAAACATCAATCATCGTCATTATGTAATATAGTTTGACCAAGTAGTGCTCGTTAGGTCGGGTGTATTACGTTGAAGCAGGTTTTCCTCACGAACTTATGTAAACACATTTCAGCGCACGAGTGATATGCTCAAATCTCGGTATGCCAGTCAACAACATGGCAACTATAATGCGTATTGGCTGTAATGATCAAATATTTCACAATCAGAGAGCAGTCGAATTATCTGGTTTTTATACGAGCGGGCATTTTTTAAGGATGACGTCAATATTTCGTAAATATTAAAATCAGATGAAATCAAAAATTCCAACCACGAATTTATATCTGTAATATTTTATACATAGATCTTTAGTATTTTATATTATCTTAATGTATTAAGGAATTTGTTCATTTGATATTTTGTAGCTAGTTTCGCTCATTGCCTTCATCTGCGTTGCTGTTGCTAAGGGACGCGGTAATAATGGTGAAGCTGATTGGTGTATGTTCGTGACGATGTTCAGCTTTCTGGTGCTGATTATAACCTACTTCCTTTGGCTGTTTAGGGTGTTCACAAAACAACTAGGTAGAGCACCAATCAAATTTAGTGTAGGTATATCGTGTGACCGGTTAGTTAGAATATTCAGCGTTGGAGAATTATTAATTTCTTATACTGGATGAGTTGTCTTTCTGTTTGAGTCGGCTTTCATCCCATGTCTCAGCTCTACCTTGTTAATTTGGCGTTTTTTTATATACAAACAAACAAACAAACAAACAAAAACGCAACGACGAAATATTACACATCTTAGCATATCTTCTTCATTCAATCCGAAGAAGGATGATAATTAACATTAATATTTAATTTTCCAGGAGTTTATAATGTTTGTCGTCTGGGATATTTTATATTTCATCGCTGGTTGTGTAGCAGCAGCTTTTGGTTATAAGAGTGCCATGGGAGCAGGAGCGGTAAGTGAAGGACTGATTATATCAACAGCGTTAAATTTACCCTCCCCCTCCCTCCAATAAAATACTAACGTTTCAACCGTGATTATTGATATATTATCATATATTACAATACTTAAAGATTACCTCGAGTCAGACGGGCCGCTTACATATTGATGGCAGTTGATATTAATGGCTACGTGCCACTAATTTATATATATATATATATATATATATATTAGTGGCACGTAGCCATCACTTTCAAACTACTAAAAGCTCTCCCTCTCTCTCAGTCTGTCTGTCTCCCTCTCTCTGCGTCTGTCTCTCCCTCTCCCCCTCTCTCTCTCCCTCTCTTACTCTCTCAGTCTGTCTGTCTCTCTCTGTCTCTGTATGCCTGTCTGTACTATTCGATTTTGGAAACGAAATGGCACACCTCTGAGGGCAATTTCAGCTAGAGCCCCATACTACAGGATCAAATACACCCAGCCATATTATTATATAGCTCACCGTTGTACTGTCGCTGCCAATTTGGCGGTTTGTTTTTGGGTTGCCCATCTTAATGTGACATATTTCTCCCATTTTTCATCTCTCTTTCAGTTCTTCCTTTTTGCTATGTTGTTACTCTGCGCCGGAGATACGTTCTTCCATTATCGTTACTGGCAGTCGAGCGATGAAGGACCGTATATATGTGGACATCAAGTGGGCGGCGGAAGTGGATCCTCGGCCACGTCACCATCCGCTGCTCCACAAACCGGTGACGCGAGAACGCCAACGTATTAACGAACCGCTAGCTAATATATATAGGGTTTATTTGGGTATCGTATCGCAATGCCGTCGACTATATATAGTGAGGAAGAAACACACCGAGATGTGTTTTACCAGCCTCGGTTTCGGCGGAGAGTGTTGGCAGGACGTTTATGTCATAGGATGTTTTTATTTTAGAAAAAAATAATCCGTGTGATTAATAATAATACTACGTGTTTTTATCTGATACCCATTGTACATCTTAATGTTTTTCATGTCATATAAGTTTTTCTCCAAAATAAATGCATCTTGCTCTAGTTTCAGCTGTCGGTTTTTCAAACGTTTATATTAGATTATTTGGAGTACTTATTTAGAGCATTGAGATCAATTTTGAAAGTGATATATGTTGAAGAAAGATTAAAGGAAATTATTTCTATTAACAATGGTTAAATATCAAATGTTGTCGAGTGTGATTTTATTGAACGTTTTGAGAAATATGTAGACCAGAATTTTAGCTAGAATCGGATGACCATTATTGGCATAAACCATTACAGTTCTTTGATTTATTCTACTCTTTACGTGTGACGATCATTAGTAATCTATCAACTAGTATCAGGCATACCAATGCGTCTTTTAGTATTTATAGATCAAAATATGATTTTATTACTATATACATTATATATATATATATAATATTGATGTTTTATGGCCGCTTTTGTGCACATGGTAGGCTCCTATATATATATATATATATATATATATATCATATATATATATATATATATATATATACATGATCATCTCCCGGCTATATTCTGCATGTGAAATTGAATGTCCACTCGTGGTCTAATACAGCTGGTATTATAATATTTATTGATGTCGAAATACCACAGATGTGTCATATGCCAAATTAATATTTAAGTGTTTTATATAAATTTTTATATATATATATATATATATATATATATAATACAAATAGAAATAGTAGCAGTAGTATTAAAAGTAGTATTTTATTATCGAAATTTCCAACTTCTATACGTGATAAGTATATAATTAAAAAAGGGGAGATGATATATGGACGTTGATGAGGGTATTATTTCAATGATTTCCTAACAAGTTTCTGTAGAGTTGACAGTGAATCAAAAAATATAAGAACACCTGAATGCGACGTCAGGAGTGGAACATATCGCCATCAACACAAATGATTAGGTTACCTCTCAATAAAAACAAACATTTTATAAATGTTCAATTTCGAGCGACGAAAACAATCCCAAGTAGAGAGATTTCCATCATTTGGCGCTCCCGACATTTGTTGATAGGGAATTTCTCTTTATCTCGTACTTAGAATATTTAAATGTAAAATTCATTATAGTGGATGTCCACTTCTTCCTTATGTTGTACATATATAGATAATGTATTCGAATAGGAATTGCTAGTCAGATTAAAAAGATCATCTAAATATCCAAATTAAACATGGCCTAGCCTCTCCATAAGCGAGTTAATCATGCATAGCCAAATAAACCCCATAGTCTGACAAAAGATTAGTTTCAGGGATAGCAGATGTTATAAGTAATGTTAGTTACCGTATATACCTGTGTATAAGGCAATCCCGTATATAAGACGAGGTCAATATATCAGGCAATATCATGTGAAACGGGCTAACTCAAATATAAGACGAGGCAGATTCGAAATCTTTCAGCCATACTATTTTATTAGCTTGAGCGGCTATGCAACAACGTTCTGGTTAATGTCCATTTTAAAAATGAATATGATTTTTTGATAGAAAAAATGGCTGCCGTCATGGATCATCTGTCTGTAATGTATGGCATTCGTATTATGTAAGCATTGGCGGTGGCTGATTAACGGTGAGGAGGGGGGCGGGGGTAATTGGGGGAATTATCATGGCAGGACATCGGATCTTTATCAAACCAGAAGCATGTCGATGGACTCGTGTATAAGACAAGTAGTGAAAAACCGCTCTCGGGCAGGAATTAAAACCTCGCCTTATACACAGGTATATATGGTATTATTACACAAGCTTGTTTTTGTAACTAGAATATATTTTTGAATTCCTCCTGTCGTAATTCTGTTTGATGGATAACTATTAATTGAACTTCCAATATGGAGAAAATATTGTACGTGTTTGATTGGTCAGAATATTTTATTATGGATGTGTGCTAAATGGTATTTCCAGGATAGATGGTCGTTCGCGTAAATAGTATGAAACTTCGTTGTTTTACCACCGACCTGCACTAGCGGGAACCCATTACTATAATAATAATAATAATAATAAAGGGTTTTCACTAGCAGGAAGAACTCAAAGCTGCTGTGTAGTGACACATTAAAATATGTTAAAATAGCATATATATCGGTGAAAGCTGCAGTAAGCAGGTGAGTGTTTGGAACAAATTTCAACTTTTCAAGAGACGATGCACTTCTAATATCCACGGCAGTCCGTTCCACAAAGTGGGCACTGCAACACTAAACAACAAACAATTGTTATATGACTTGAAACGACACACGGTTACCTGCAGTACTATCTACCCGAATGTTAACGATACCCTCGAGCAAAACAAAAAGAACTATTTGAACAGAAGCAGTCGAATAAATAGTTCAGATTAGATTCTGTATGCGAAAATAAATCGTCTGTATCTGGACTGGAAATTTGCAATATGTCGTTTGCAAAAGAGTACTTTCATTACTAAGTCGACTGCTCTATTAAAGCTATATATCGAGTTATTGCTATTGTGTAACCATGTTGTATAATGGTGCACGGAGATAGGTTTGGAAGAACGCAGCGTTCCAACATTTAGTTTTTACTTTGAAGATATAACTTTATTAAATCATGTAGAACATTAGCATTAAAACGAGTAGGGAAACTCTTAGATTGTTGAAGAAAGCCACACAAACAAGAATACAGAAGGCAACAAAACCAGTAATTTAGGGCTCAACGAAACTGTTGCTGGTATAAATAAATGCATTAGACCCAAATAATTCGTCGAAACTTTTCCAGGGATTTACACTACATCGTGGGTGGCTGACCACGTTAAATGGCGCTGCCGTCTCCACTGAATAACGTAAAATAAAGGGGGACGTTAAAAACCCCCTGAGGACGTAAAACACCCTGGCAGCGACCACCCTCAGGGTATTTCGGCTCCATCTTTCAGTACTGCTCCAATATAGAGGCTGTGCTGATTAAGCGACAGCCCGTTGGGATTCTCCCCGAACAACAAAACCAATCAAATAATTTACCTCACCACAAGTAACTGATGCTCAATAACAGTGATTAACAGAACGATGAACAACCAGCACTCTTCCCAACGACTTTCTAAAGAATGAGGATAGGTAATGTTTTCAATGGTGTAGTAAGAAAGAAACCTTTGCAAAAGTTCATTGTTAGATCATCCAGGAATGCTCTATAACAATGCATCGAATCGTGCATCAACTTCTGGCTTTAAGAACTGGTCTAATTTTCATACACGATTGGCTGAACACGAGATTAACGAAGATAATTTCTAGATTGCATCACCTGCTGTAAGCTAAAGTTAAGAGTATCCGTTTGAAGAAGAAGAAAAAAACAGCCCCTCCTCTAAAGAAAATAAATCGTTATCAAGAGCAAGAAGGAACTAATTAGCAAAAAGAGCATATCGTTGTTGATAATGATTTCAGAGTCTAATTACTTGTAGAGATACAAGGATAACCTGTCCATCAAGAAACCAGGGTCTTCCGGCCTGACTGGCCTGCAAAACTCCAGGTTGTGAGTTTGAGTCCGCCTCATGCCTGTATTTGTAGAATTTTTATTTGACCAGGGCTACGCCTCTAGGCCGTATGTCTCAGGTGTGACTAGCACCGAGGCTAAACACCACAACTCATGATGTCTCATCATGATATTGTTTTGTTGCTAAAGTTGCTAAGATGCACATACAAATGCTTCAGCTAGTACATGGATACTTAATAAAAAAAAAAAACCTGTATTTGACCATAGGTCGTAGGTCTTACTCAAGTCGACGTCAAAGAACGTCCCCCCCCAAATCCAGGTTCTATGCTAGAAAACAACACATAACTATATATTTGTAGAACTGGCAGCAACTCTGTATCCAGACAGTGAAAATTTCGATATCCTAGGTTATGGAAATGGTGTAAGTATAAAAAGATGCATATTGGATGTGCACCGCTAACTCGTGGAGTAAATAAACGAGTGTTGCTTCTAAAGATTTTCAGACCATGAGATGTCACAGCTGAAACCTGTTGAGAAGCATTTTCTTGAAAGATTAGTTTTCAGAACTTTTACTTCATCTACTAAACCGTATTATGAAAACACATCATAGTTTTTACTTTGTCAAGTAGGAAGTTAGACCAATAATAATAATAATAATAATAATAATAATATAAGCGAAACTTTATTTATTTATATATTAATGTAGGTATAGATTTTAAAGGGTGTATGGGTGTTGATATTTTGAGCCAGTGTATCCCCCCACGCATGCGCGCAGACAGACGCACAGACAGACACAGACAGACGTACATCTATCCTTTTTGCTTCCACTACATTAAAACATACTATTCGCTATTAACGAGAACACAGTAATCACTGCACCATTATAGTGTGAAGATCAAACGTATACACTTTTCAATTAACAAGAGCACACGTTATTGCATCAAAAGAGCCTGTTACTCGTAGTCGACTACAATGCTGATTAGATAGTAATATTCAAGCCTGTCCTATTCAACGCCTTATAGGCATGTCGGTGCTTCCGGTTCGATCCCTGGATGTCGTGAAGTGTTTTTCTCCGTCCTACTACGTATCGTTAAGGAAACCTTAAATTACAAACTATCTGCTTTTTCTGCACCGAGGTAGCTAGTAATTAACAATGCAGCAATTACATCTGAGATGGAAATGTTTTGTTGTTGTACAGCCGATGTTATTGAAATATTCTAGATAAATGGCCAACATTTATAATGAATACGATTTATGTCTCAGAGTGGCATAATCAAGTGAGGGGGGTGTGTGTGTGTTTACTAGGGAGATGTGAAAGAGATTACTCGATAATGATGATAGTGCCGGGTGTTTGTGTACATAGAGATAGAGTAAGGCCTGTAATTAGAGAAAACAACCACAAAATGTTGTACAAAAAATGACAGAGAGTGAGTGTCTAAAGGCCAGACTGCTACAATAGCGGATACTTTTATAGTACGCACGCGCGCGCGTGTGTGTCTTTTTTTATGTCTGTATGTCTGTCTGCCTATATGTCTGCGTCAGTGTGTCTGTCTGTCTATGTCAGTGTGTCTATCTGTCTCTCTGTCTGTCTGTCTGTCTGTCTGTGTCATTAATTAATTAATTAATTAATTTAGTCAGTCAGTCAGTCAGTTAGTCAGTCAGTCAGTCAGTCAGTCAGTTTGTCAGTCAGTCAGTTTGTCAGTCAGTCAGAGATACCGACAGTATTTCCTCAGCTTGTTTATCACCAGCACATAACTGCATGATGTTATATTATTGTCACTTTCTCAGTGGATATGTGATTCTGAATATCTTTCGAGCCTTATACATCTCTCGGATAGTTGCTACACACATATTCTTAAGTATTATTTATGTGACCGTTTTATGTGACATAATAATAGTCTGAACCTAGGTGCGCTTTCTGCGATTTTTGTAAACACACACTACAAGTCAATGGCACTGATTGCTCCCAGTGCACCGACACAGCTGGTTATTCACCTGCAGCAAGTCCATCGACCTCCACTCAATGTAACCGGATCTTCTTTGTCCACATAACTACCTTGACCAGTGCTCACCTCGTATAGGACAATGTACAATATGGATAGATCTGTAGCATACACTTATCTTATCAGTTGACTAGCTCATATTTAAAGTTTCCTTCGTATTTTGATTCCCCGGTAAATCCTGTCATGACCATAGATAATCTTCAAGGGATGGGAGTAGGCTTTGCTGATAAATCAGCCAATAACTCTCCGATGTTTATTTGCTAAATAAGATTAATTATGACATCCTCTCCAAAGACAATAAACTACTAATATTTGACTAGAGCACGAAACGTCTATTACTCAACCATTACGAGTTGGTTATTTATTAAAACAAATAGGAACGCTTGGTAAAATATTGTTAGAAGATTCTCCTATCAGTTTTGTCCACAATATTAACACAACATATCCTGTACTATATTGTGGATTAGTCGTGTAATTTTGATAAGTAAACGGTGGGTAGGTGTTGAAAAGGTTCACAGAATAAGAAACTGACGATCTTTATTAGTCTAACAGTCATCAACAGTTTCTTTCCGTCACCATTTGAAAACTCACCTTTTCAGAATCGCTTATCCTTCCTAAGTTTCCACTCCATTTGATCATTTGTTGATGAACTTTGCATTCTACCTGGACTATGAGGTTGATCAACCCTTTCACTAGCTGCAACACTGAGCTCGAATCTTTTTCGAGGATATTGGCACTATGTAATTTTGTACTTATTATTATTATTATTATAATACACAAACAACTCGACAGCCCGCAACAACTCAGTGATAAGTCGATATGTGTGATCGCCAGGTTCGTATCCATCTCATACCCGTTTTTATGTGTGTTTGTGTGCGTTTGTGTTCGCCAAGAGTAAAACGGCACTAATCTCAAAAAGAATCTCAAAACGTGAATTTAAACTCTGGATGATTCATTAGGGGAATGAATCTAGAGAGATCGACTTTTCATGCTGAGACATGTGTAACGTCTCATCAGTCTCGAATTCAGAATAGTGTTGCAGTTAATCTATAATCTGTATTAAATCTCAGTTAACAATAGATGTATTACCTGAATATTTCAGGTAATATACATATTACCTGATTATCTAGATTAACTGCAATATATATATATATATATATATATATATATATGTGTGTGTGTGTGTGTGTGTGTGTGTGTGTTGTTGATGTGTGTGTGTGTTACAGTCAGTATGTATAATTAGGTAATATGTATATTGCCTGAAATTTCAGGCAATATACAGTTTTGTTTTTGGGTGGTCGCCATTTAGTCTGATAATCCACCCAATATAATGCATATTTCATGCATAATCAGCATAAACATGCAAAATAGACTGAAATATGTCTACTGCTAATATTTGTTTATGTAGTACGACCGATGAGGTGCTTGCAATTAACCAATTATAGAGGACTCTTTTGATTGGTCGTCAATCCTTTTGAGACCCCTTGTGGATTATATAAGTGAAAGGCCTCTTCCTTTTAACCAATTATTTCTCAACTTCATATGAGATATTTCAGAACCATGAGAAGTCAATTGAGTGCAGGTTTATGCAACAGGATGGTTGGTATGCGCCAGACCGGGTTTAGCCAGAAGAACATTGGCCAATTGTTCCGAATCACCCAAAGATCGATATTTGAGATCCTGAACCGTCATCGGGAGACTGGTCTGATGACTCCTAAGCCAAGATCTGGTTGTGCCAAGAAAACCACAGCTAGACACGACCAATATCTGCTCCGACTGTGCCGTAATAGCCGAACAAAACCTTCATCTCAGCTCGTGCATAATGGATACGTTACACCAATTTTCCTGTGTCAACTCGGCTGGCGAATTATCGACTTTTGAACGCTGGTTATTTGGCAAGACGACCTATGAGGAAGCCCCTACTACAAAGAAGACACCGACAAGCGCAATTTGTGTGGGTGCGTATGCACTTGAACTGGTGTGATGGTCACTGACAAGGCGTTGTGTTGAGTGACGAATCCAGATTTTTGCTGTATCGTCAAGATGGTCGTGTTCGAGTGCGCACACAAGCTCACAAGGCTCTACTGGATGAGAGTGTACTACCTAGAGTACAGGCAGGCGGAGTCACGACAAGGGGTGCCTTCCATAGAAGAGGGAAATCCAAGCTCCACGAACTGGATGAAAACATGGATCAGTACCAGTACATACGTGTCCTGGAAACCAAAGTGCTTTCATTTGCTAGGAGAGACTTCCAGGCACATTTTGTGTTCCAAGATGACAATGCTCCAGCACACCGAGTGTGACGCGTCATGGATTTCCTCGAAGATGAGAATCTGCAGTACATGGATTGGTCTGCA
>JAODUP010000065.1:260000-380000 GCA_025642065.1 Paralvinella palmiformis | reverse complement strand
TCATCTGAGCACTATTTGTCCTGGTCATTCTCTGAAATATTAATATTATTGAGGCGTAGGTGTAGCATGAGGAAATATTTATTTCTAAATCTCTAAAGTATTACGTATTGAGCGATAAATAACGAACGGTTGTCTCAGAAGTAGTCGGCCATTAAGCGGATTAGCACGAAAATCGGTTACATTCGCTATTCGTGACCCGATGCGATGGCCTAATAGAAGCTGTCTGAATCTTGACGCCAACACGCGTCCACTTTGAGCATATGTAAGCCTTCGACACCTGCCAGTCTATAATCACAACAGACTTACTCCTATCGCGTGATTTCTCCTATGTTCTACTACGTTTGCTGAATGGATCGCCAATCTGTGGCTTCCCGGTGTCCGTGCCGCTGTATAAAGTAACGAATCGAAAATTGGTTGATGGGCCAATATAGGTTGAGGCATTTGTTGATAGGTGGAAGACGATTGGCATAAACCGAACTAGGACACAGCTACTATCCTTGATGGAGGAATGATTTGCTCGCAGAGAGTGTTCTTTTTTCCCTTAAAACTCGGCAGCTGAAGGTACGTGATTACTGTTTACCGTCGGCGACGCACGGCATCGGTTAATTAAACTCTAATTAGTTTATTGCTGAGCAAAACCATTCCGCCATCGAGTGGGCCGTTGTTTTAATTTGCGCCCTTTTTCCAGGCGACGGAAGTAAATAGAATATGCTTGGGTTTTGTTAAAGAAAGCGTTTTGTTTATGTTTCAATTTAAAAATCGACTACTTCACATCCAGCAGACGATAAAAGGTTTGAGCGGTTTCCCTACTTCTTTATTAACTTATGTTTTAGGTTATAAATTAGGTAATTTCGGTTATATCGCTGATTCAATGGATGATGTAAATAGAATCCAAATATGATTTGCGAAGTTAATCATATACATTTGGTTAATATAATGTATATACAATAAGGCATTTCGTGACTTGAAATATTATCTTTATTAACTGTGGTATTTTCCGAATAATTTCATGGCTTTACAATGTTCAGTTATTTAATTTTTTTATTATATATGTGATATTTAAAGATATGTTTTCCACAGGACTATACGTCCCTATGATCAATTTGTTTTAATACCACTCCTCTTTAATTTGGTACGTGCTTATTCCTTACGATATACACAATATCTTCCAACTGAGAAATATTGACCCTGATAGTAGTTGATGTATTTCAGACAGCGGTGTTACAGGCTACACGATGTCAGCACTACTGGGAAATACCACTTTTACACCAATAAACAATTACACCGAAACAATAAGTTTAATGGAAATGTCCCCACTGAATAGCACGACTATGGCCGGCAACAGTTCTGGATCTATAGATATCTTCATGCTTCTGATGAATGGTCCCCTCTACTATACCGTCGTTGAGAGAGCTTTTGCCATTATTGGTTTGATAGCGATGCTCTTTTTCTGCCTATCAGGTAAGTCGGTTGGTGAATGAAATAGCCCCCAAAGGGGCAACGTTCTTATTAGCGTCATTTAGAATCGGAGTCTTGGTACGCATTTTATATAAGATATACCATCACCTAGTTCTCAGTTCAGCTAGAACAATACGACGCACACATTTATTACGCGTTTCGTAAACGGAAAGTTCGACAATTTCAAACATCGGATTTAGGTCAATCAGACAATTTCCTTTTCTTCCAGGCAACATCCTCGTTATATACTTCATCATAAAAGACGAAAGGAACCATACGCCGTACCTGACAACGATTGCCTGCTTCGCTATCTGCGACTTAACGTCCCTAGCATCGTTTTATATACCGTCCTCTGTACGTCAGCATCGCCAATAACATCAATATTTTCAGACATCAGTATTATAAATTATCCTGCGGCTTTCAAAGGGTGCTGATGGTATCGTTCTCGCTGACGCAGACCGAGTGTATCGGGCTGATAGCCATCGAGAGATATCTATTCTTCAGCCATCCTTACCTACATCAGCGACTGGTAACCGTGAAGCGGGTAATCATTTTGGAGTCGATGGTGTTCTTTTTGTCCTTTGTCTATCAGCTTTTGGCCGCCTCGTTGTCCGATTCCTATTTCTCGCTGTCCTTGCTGTCCTGTACGATCCTGGCCGCGGAATGGTACTTCTTGCCGACGATGATCATCTGGATCGACACACCGGCCTTCATTACTCTACTGACCGTCGGTAAGTTGACGCATATGATAATAAAGAAGCGGCGAGTTATCCGAGATGAGCAAGCCCGGAACAAAGCTGCCGTATCTTCCGTGTCGGCCAACGTGAGCAAGGCCGAGATACCAGCGGGTACATCGAATAAAGGCGACGAACAACTCGAAAACGGAAGTAGGACTGACGCCTTTTCCGAAGCAATCGAGTACGATAAGGCAGCTGTCCCAAACCAAGTCTGTAAAAGAAAACTCGACCCGAATGGGAAAGATCCAGACAAATGCAAAGGAGATTTAATTGACGGCTTACCTCCGGAGTTACGTTCTGGCAGCAAACCGTCAGCCAGCGTCAATACCATAGCCGAATCTCCGGCAGAATCAGACGGGAACAACAAAATTTCGAATACTGAGAGCAGTCTGCCTGGTAAAAGTCTCTCTAAACCGAAACAGCCGGTCAAGTGCAATTCGCAGGTACAGCACGCCAACACCAAGGACAACGTCGTCGTCAATACGATGGCTACGGCCGTCAAGCTGATTGGGTGTATCTCTCTCAGTTATTGGGTGACCTACATTCCCTGTCTAGTTGTTCTACACGAGATGATCGGAAAAACCACCTTGATAGAGGTAGAACTCGGACAATCTCCGAAATGGCACTTCTTGCTGAGGTATTTCTTTTTCTTTGGCCTGCCTCTTAGCAACACCATCAATCCGGTGTTTCACTTTCACTTCAACAAGCGGCTGAAGAAAGATCTGTTCCGTTTACTCCGGATTGATAAGGCTGGTAGTACTGACTCCCAGTCGCGCGAATCTGAAGGAGAAACGGTTTAAAGACCCCCTATAGTCAATATATATATATATATATATATATATATATTCTTGAAGGGTAGCATGAACATAGATGTGATTTATAGCATACACGTTAAGTATAAACATCATTATTGGTAAAATTGAACACGTTTCCAATGATTGTTATAATATTGAGGTTAACATTTAGTAAATTGTGACCTATATGACGTCACAATAAGAATCATGCTCGCATGATATATGTTACAGATTCACGAACTAGATAATAATATGGAATCGATTTTTCTTCTTCCTATTTTGAAGAATATTTCAATATGGACATCCACTTTTCCTTAAAAAAAGAATGTAAGTGAGTGATTTGAATCATTCCAGTCTATATTTGGAGATATTGTGGTCTTACTTATAACGTAATTTACGTGTAAGTTTTGAAGATCTTGGACTGTATGTTAATTTAGTTAGAATAACAATTACAATTAATCCAACTAAGTACGGCCCATTTAGCCAACGATGCCACACAAAAGTTGTGAACACGTCATCGTCGTATCCTTCCGAGGAGGCAGTCAATATTTTGCATCAACAGATTGAAAATTTCTAGGTTAACAATCGGGAATTATCTAACATCAAAGGAAAGGGATGGATCCAGAGAACCTAAATGACCACTTATTGTACCAACTGGCAATAGGAAACAGTATTAATCTATTTATTATTGGATTTAAATATAAGTTTATTAAGTTATTTGAATTTTTTATACTTATTTGGTGAATTGTTATATATATTATATATATATATATATATATATATATATATATATATATATATATATATATATATATTTATTTATTTATTTATTTATTTTGAGAATTTTAGAGACATTCAGTTAGACTGTTTTAAACGTTATGATTTGCCTTGTATACTTTGTTTTATATACATACATACATACATACATACATGGATATATATATATATATATATATATATATATATATATATATATATATATATATATATATATATATATCAGTGTTGGAAATAAGAGCCGGCCCGGGAGCCCAGGGTCGATACTTCTGGACCCGGGAGTCCATCTTTCTATAGTTGCCAGCCCAGTGATCCTTCTGATATTCAACCTATTCTACGTTTCGCACGGCAAATAAAACGGTTAAAATAATAAGAAACAATAATTTATTAGATGAACAAATCCACGTTTGTTTTATTTGTCATTTTCAACGTTTTTTTGCTGGAAATATAGACGGAAGTGAACTTGAGTCTCATCATGCGTCCGCGGAAGTCGTGTTTATGTTTTACACATGCTCTTGTTGACGTCTGAAGCTTTGGTACGACGGTGGTGATTGGCCAAATATCAATGGAATCTCCTCTTTCAACCAACCACCAATCTTGTTTTACAGACATGGCCCTGATAGTTACCCGGGAAATTTAACTCTCACGCTTAAATCATTAGTTGCTTTGTATTTCACATGGTGAAAATAAGCTTAGAGCTATTTTGTTTTTACCTCACCACACCTACATTTGTAAACCCATTTCCATTGAAAATTATTCACCCCATCATGCATAAATGATCAACTATTATGCCACCCTTGCGTAAGAATATGTGTATTATGTTTTTATTACTGTGCTGTTGTACCACATATGAAATTAATTGGTTCAGAGATCTGTGACAATGGCAAAGTTCACAGTATAAAGTTTTCAAACAATGGGCTTGGTATCGTGTTTGAGCAGCGACCTACGGCAATTGGCATATATACTGCTAGCAGAAATATCAGATTATGTGAACTTGTAAATGTATTAAAAATGTGTTTTTATAGATATTGTCTCGATGTCCTGGTATATTTATTTTACTACAATTATAAAATTTCTTTGCACCTAATTAATCCATTTGTCATAGATCACAAAGTAGTTAAGGTAAAGATAAGTTTGAACTAATTTGTAATTGTATTTGAAAGCGTTTAAATAATTTATGTATTTGAATTGTATTTGTATTTGAAGTTTACAAAATGGAAGGTATTTGTATTTAAATAAATATACATTGTAATTGACTTTTAAATACATTTCCAAATACGTTAAAATACTTTCAAAGAATCGTTTCAAGTATTTATTTCAATAGTTTTCTACCAATGTATTTTGTTCCTGATATACTCAACCATGAATTAAATAATGTCTCTCTGTGATCTCCGTGAAGTGGAAATTGTGATCCTTTAATGTACTGGCTTCTTTTGAATATATATATGTTATGTTATGTGATAATATACGATGGTCTAAGAGGTAATATACGTGATGTTTCAAAATGTCTGCGCCAAAAGAAATAAAAGGATCAACAAAATTATGTTAATATATTTGAAAAAGTATTTGTGTTTTTATTTGAAATACGTTTAAAGGTATTTATATTTGACTTGATGAAAAATATTTGTATTTATAATTAAATGCCTTACAATATACATTGTATATTTAATCCCAACTCTGGGTTATGGTTTCGAAACCTTTTATGTCAACGTTTAGTAACTCCTGGTATATTTGTATATTCTTTGTAGCATTTATTATAAATTAATAAAGATGTGTTTATCTTTAGAATAATTAACGATACTTTTCTTGATTAAGTGTTAATTATAACATACAATCCCTTAAAACGGTTTTTGGTATTATTATTATTATTATTATTATTATTATTATTATTATTATTATTATTATTATTATTATTATTATTATTATTATTATTGTTGTTGTTGTTGTCGTTGCTGCTGTTGTAATTGTATGATGCATATTAAAGTGTTTACAGTGAAGTTTCAAGTTGTTTGTGTTTTTGTAGGAAATAACTAAATTCTACAGCTTATTCACTGTATCTACCGAACTCCCAACTAGATGATTAAAATATTCTAAAATGAAATCACGATAAAACAAATATTATCTCTTTGGCTTCAGTCCATCATGTTAAATCTCTAAAAACGTCAACATTACAGATTATTGCATCTTCCATAACACCTAATGGGTCAGTAAAATGACAGGTGTTTTATTAAAATGGAACTACTCTCTTAAGAACATCGCATTAGGAATCAGAAACATTTGTTACTGCAATGTCCATGTCTTTGTTACAATTGGGATTATTGTAACTCCCCGTTGTAACATATATCTGATTATAACATTAATCGCCGACAGCTCCCACCCTCCAAAACCTACACTGGCTACCTGTTGGACAGTGGGTCTATTTCAATATTTGCCTGACAATTTATAATACCTGTGTGAAATCGTTTCCATTAGAAAGTCATCCGGAAACCTGAGGTCGTCCAGTAAGATACCATTGCAGGTATATACTATGCTGATCTCCTGTCAAAACCTGTCCTGTTTGATGGTCCCTAATTTCTCCCATCCAAATCAACGTCAGATTGTCTTGATAAACCGGCTACTGTCTATTCCGAATACCGGTCGAATATCTCATCCGAGACCGACGTTTTACGAGATCTACATGATCCAATCTGTTTTATGTAATCGCTATACACTGATAAAACCATATTTACTAATAAATATTGCAAGAATCAATTGTCTATTGTATATGGAGATATATTTGATGAGTTGTCACGCTACTCAGTGTCGATAAATACCGCAAGGTGTCATGACAGTTGGTCGACGTTCAATATAAATAATGATGATATTCGGCTTAAGTCATCCCTTGACACCAAACAAAGTTGTCGATATGGATGCTCAACTCGCGATTGAGGATGCCGACAACTGAGGATCTGCCTCAATTTCCCAGCGCATCGATGGTAAATCCTGCCAAATCAGACAATGGCGATGATGAGCATCATTTCAGTAGCGACGTCTCACCACGAACGTCCAGCCCAGGCTCCCCCATCCCGCGTTGATGTACAACACATACTTGAAGAGCTGATCGATTATGCGTGCTGTGAACATGACAAACACATTTCATATCTACGAAGCCACACACAGTTGAACAGCACGGGCCATCCCCAAGAAGAAACAATTCTGTGCCGAACTTTGTGTCGTAAATGGCTTCCTCCAGTAAATATGATAACTACAATAAAAGATTTATAGTTTAAATTTATGTTAATATATGTATTTATTAATGGCATTAATAAATGTTTTTAAAAGTATATTTCGAATGTCTAGGACCAATATCGGATTGGTTATTTGAATAAACGACTAACTCTATAAACCGGCCATCATTAGTCGTCAATTAGGAGGTCGGTTTAGACAGGTTCGTCAAAGTAAGAGGTAATTAGAGAATTAGTGTTGCAGCCCACACTTAATAGACTAGTTTGTCAGTGGATATTAGAAACGTAGCTTCCCTTGTATTGTAGAAAGAAATTTGTTCTAAAATCTCTTTATCAAATAAACAATATTATCATATTATGAAGTTTCGCACGGTCACACACACACACACACACACATACACACACACACACACACACGCAAACGCCGAAAGGCTATAAAAGGCCTAATTTTTAAGACCGTTCACACAACACCTTGCAAAGCCGGACCTGTCAGACCTCTGTCTGTACGGTTGATATAGGGCAAGATTTATTTAGCTATCCCGACCCAAAATGAAGCTGATATCGGCACCTGTGATGTAGAAATGTTCTATATATAGGTTTCTTTTGAACCACAGACAATTACTGCTGAACTTAAACTGTGGTCTGAAAGTGGTTATCTTGCGTGTTAACTTATTATCGAACCACACGGACGTGTTGTTTACTGCGAGCTGTGGTGATAAATGGTACCCTTTTTTGTATATAGATACTTCCGCTTTTTATACGTGGCCTACATAGAACTGAAGCAGTCATTCACCCGAACACATTCGTATCATAACAATGGAGACGACTGTCATAATGTTGCTGGCTTATTAGAAAAACCGAGTGATAAAACGAAATGTTAAAAAGAAAACCCGCCATACATAAATGTATATTATTATATGTATATTGTGGACTATCTACATATCACAGATTAAAATTGAAAAACAAAAATGGTAGTTTAAAGATATTAATTATTTGCTTATAATGAAACCACAATTATTCTTTACAATAACCCTCTGGGCTGAAAACCAGAAATGGGAACGTCATAACCAGGTCGATAATACCAATATAATGGAATTGTTTTCACTGTTTGAATATTGACAGTAAACAATACAACTGAATATAACACCTACAACAATATGAAGATGTAACACGGGAGTTGATAGACGCATTCAAAACTACAGGGACATTGACGATATGGCATTAATTAAATAGCACACGAAGTTCTAGAACTAGTTGGGAATAAAGTAGACTAGAATATCTGCTTACCGGAGGTCACTACAAAGTGATATGAATCGTGTGCAAAGCCCAACTCAATTCAACACTCGAAAAAATGGAAAATGTGCAGTTATTTGGGAGATATACATTATGGAATGAAATATATTGGTTGCTGCAATATAGACTAAACAAACTTGATATTTTGCGAATGATGCAAACTATAATGATGGCAGTTTTTAGGGCACATGTGGTGACTTCAGTGACCAAACTGAAACTGATGAAGGTACAATGAAGACTGGTACGTCGATTAGCGGCTCCTCCTGGTGGACAACCAGGTGACTTACTAATTTTCCCTAATGTCAATCTCTGTTACGCAACCGCTTCCCTCTGGGCGTTACATTTATAGGTGTACGTATGCATATATTTATAGGAAGTGTGGAATATTTTATATTTAGATTGAAGTATGTATAGATTTATTTATATAGAGATTTATGGAGGTATGTATTTCAAAAGATGTGGGCCAGTGCCACTATATATGGATCCTAAACACACACATTGCTCGTGCTAGATATCAGACCTATTTCGATCCGGATGCCTTATTACACCAATGTAAGAAAATCATGTTCTTATTACAATAAAAGCCCTTTAACATTTCAGACTGTTCACACACCACCTTGCCACACCAGACCTGTTGGACCTCTCATACGGTTGATATAGGTAGGTTTTATTAACCTATTCCAACTCAGAGTGAAGCTGAGACCACCGTCTGTGGTATCGGGAAATGTTATATGCATAGATTTCTTGTGAACCTCAGAAAATTACTGCTGAATATAAACTGTGGTGTAAAACTGGTTATATTGTATATTTGTTAACTTACTATTGAACTACGGGCACGCGTTGTTTACTGCGAGCTGTGGTGTCAAATGGTAATCGTTGTATGTACTTCCGTTTTTTGTACGAAGCCTAAATGTAACCGCTTCCCTGTGGGCGTGACATATATGTCGCGTACGAAAAGTGGATTAGCTGGGCTCTACAGGCTGATGAGTAGACCAGACACATGTTTAAGTCAATGTATGTATAGATAGGTGGAGGTGTAGAACATTTTATATTTAGATTGATGTATGTCTAGTTTTATTTATGTATAGATTCATGGAGGAATAGGTTTCAAAGGATGTTTAGATGATCTTGTGAGCCAATGCCAATATATCTGTATCATAAAACACGCGCGCGCGCTCACACACACACACACACACACACACACATTTTTGGAAGATATGTCGTTGTAGTTGTGTTCAGTTGAATAATAAAACAACTGTTTGACAGAATGAAGATCTGAATATCCTTTAATGTAAAAATTATATATATATATTTGTTGAGGAATATTTACAGGGTATTTGTCCTAGATTTAGTTTTAATAATTAATCAAATGCGGAAAGAAAAGTCATTAGATGATTTAATAACTATTTATTTCTTATCGCTGTAAGATTTGCAAATAAATTTGAAATTTATTCTTGATAAGATCCCGTTTAGTCTTACAGTTTATTTAATATAAAAAGGTTTAGTTATGATATCAGTACCATCCTTAAGTAAACGATTAGATACATTATGAGAGACTCGATTCAGCGTGGATTTTAATAATTTTAATGTTGACATTAATTGATTAACATAAGTTGGGAACATAAAAAAGTAGGTACATAATTACTGTTCACGAATAACAAATATTCTTCGAAGAATCGTATTTCGAGTTATTTTTCCAACATTAACAAAATGTTTATTTAAATCCTTGTATGATTTGAACTGGATTTTAAATATTGTAATCCTCTGTTATTAAAGAACAGACGGAATTTGTTTGATAATGCTAGTATTTTCTTCTATAAACCGTTTCACAGAGTTAAGATTTCCCGTCGAACTTTATTTAACATCTATTCTACATGGCTCTACTTTAGTTAATACTGTATTGGGTAGGAATGCCGTATCGAAAGCCCTTTGTTACATTTCGATTAAGTTATCATCGGCATTATTTGGGAGTTGTTTGTCAATTAAGAATGTAACGGTGAAACAGATGTTACCAAAATGGTGGAAGAATACAATTTGCTTATACAGAAAGTTTAATGTCAACATGGATCAGAACCGTCACGCGTGAATGACTATTACTTGATCATCTATAGATGTTGAAAAATTCTTATAAATGACGAGCTTTCAATGATAAACATTCACGACATCTAAGGTTCCCGTTTCTTTTAATGGTCCGGTGATATTGAACCCTCACCCGTTCTATTAGCCTTACATTTAAGTTGGTGTGTCTATCATCATTAAATCAGACCGTGTGCAATATTTTGCTAGATAAATAGTTTTAAGCAATCAGGCTGAATTAACTAATTCCAATTTATCCAATGCTCATTGTAATGAATTCATTATATAGTTATTACCGTGTGTTCAGTTGGTAAGTGTTAAACATCCAACGGAGGAACTTAGTTATCTACGTTTTCAAAATATATCCTTGTATCAAAAGCTGTCGTTCTGAACTTCGCTGTTGGCATCCAAATTTGAAATACCGGAATGAGTTACGTGCAAATTAAATGCGCACGACCTTTCCCAAGAAGGTTAAGGTACTTTCTTAAACACTTTAATGTGAAATCATATGAATATCAGCTCATTCTCATCTCTGTCGTTTTTTTCTCTCTTTAAAATCAACACCGATGCACCAACATAACAGAAGTATACAAAACTGGAAAACAAAGATTACAAAACGGCACAAGACAATCGATCTCGGAAGATTGTCTGTCGTAACCAATAGAATAGGAAGATGACAAATATCTTAACAAAACTAATTATTTATGTGGCCTTATGACAATGCGATGATGGTGATGATGATGATGATGATGATGTTAGCAACGAGGACGTCACATTCCACGTTGTCGGCCATCTGGACGCTGATGACCACGAGTGCCAGTTGTTGAGCCATCAGCGATGTGCGAACCACATCCTGCAGCTTTTATTGCCATTAGTGATCCGGATCAAGCCGACTCCAATGGTGTCTACCCGAAGTTCTCCGCAGCTGTATTCGTCAAATGGCAGCTGAACAAGTCTTTGAAGTCTGTGTCGGCTGCGGGGGCTGCGGTGAACCATTGTGGGGTGGCTTTCATCAGTCCTAACCAGACACGCTGGAACAGTGTGTATATGGCACTGGATCGTCTCTTTGGCCTCATGGGTAGAGGAGCGTGAGACTATTTACCTAGGGCTATGGTCATTCTGTGCGGGAGGCTGCAGGTTCGCGCCTCGGTCGTGGTACTATAGTAGGAGGAGTTTTTTTATCCAGCCAGGAAACTTGCAAGGTTTTCCCCACTCTCTCTCCTATCCTACGTTTGAAGGCTCACTAGATGACCAGGCATCAGACCTTTCAGATAAAGATGACGACTTCTTCGTTGAAAGAGCGACAACTCGACAGCTCTCACACAGGGAATGTTCTTCGTGACAAACACTTCCCTGCCAGCTATCGCGAAAGTTGAAAAAGGGCTTTGTTCAATGAACTGGAGGTGGCAGTAGATATGCATGTCTGTGGATGCAATGAACTTAAGGTGGCAGCACATGTCTGGGGACGCAGTGAACTTAAGGTGGCAGCACGTGTCTGGGGACGCAGTGAACTTAAGGTGGCAGCACATGTCTGGGGACGCAGTGAATTTGGTTCACTCTTGCGCACTGCCTATTTGATTCTCTTATTTTGTGTTATAATAACTTTTATTTTTTACTTTTATTTCTATTTTTATTTCAATTACTTTTAGAAAGTAGTTTACTCAAGTATATTTTTACAAGTTTACTTTTACTTCCACTCAAGAGGCTTACCTGTATTTCTACTCAAGTACAACATAAAAGTAGTTCAGTTACCCCTGGCCTTATATCAATATTTTATTGATTAGTGATCTATTTATTGTTATTCAAGATGAAAACAAGCTCATCTCCAAAATATAAACGATAGAGCAGCTAATAAATTAAAATAGTTCATCCACTAACTTACCGACAAACCCGTGTGTTTAATGTGAGCTTTTTAAATAGGAAAAAAAAACGTAAGATATGCATCTTTAAGCAAAAAATAATAAAACGGGCATTCTGAAAAACAGCATATTAGGTCATAATCAATATAAAAGTTCTCATTTCTATTTGTTCCTACAACACGTGAATATCATACAAATATTCTATTTTTAATTGCAAATACCGTCAGAAAATGATAGAATATTACATTGTATCTAACATTCACCCAATAAACAACACCTAAAATGGAGAAATTACAAACTTTGTTCATAATCATAATCATGAATATATTCCCAATTACGTATTATAATAATTTATTTTTTGTTTACTTCATCCTAATATAAAGATGATACGTTAAGCGTTTGAATCGATCGACGTTTTCTTAAACAGACAACGTATTAAACAAGGACAAGTATTTCGAAGTGACATATTGCACAGAAAAAGACAACAGCTTAGTAATAATTTAAAATAGTACGACAAATTGAACGGCTATAAAAATATGTTTAAATCCATTTACTAAAAAATGGCTGGTATATGAAAAATTCATTACCATTAATTACCCGATGTTTACACGTATCATTATTTTAATCATGTTTAGATATTTACATATTTACATCCTTTGGAATTCATTATTAGTATCTGATTGGAAGTGGACTTTATGCTGAGAGACCGACCCCATACAAAGAGGATTAGCTCAATAAGATTCGGATTCAGAATCAACCGTAGACTTTAAAATGTGTAGCACGCGAAATAATGCTCTCTTAAGCGGCCTATTGAAATGAAAGTGAAACACCGGGTTGATGGTGGCACTGAGCGATAGACCAAAGAAAAAGAAATACCTCAGCAAAAAGTGCCATTTCGGAGATAACCCTAGTTCTAAATCAAGTAGACTGACATTGTTGAACATCTCGTGTAGCACGACGAGACAAGGAATATATGTGAGCCAGTAGCTGAGAGATATACAGCCGATCAGTTTCACAGCTGTAACCATTGTATTGGTGACGACGTTTTCCCTGGTGTGGATTTTCTTTGCCTGCAAGTTCGACTCGTCTTGTGGGTTCGAAGTGCTGCTAGCTATATGCTCAGCCATAAAGCCAACGTTGATAATTTCTCTGGCTGTGCTGGAAACGTATTTCCGCGACTCAGAATAGGCTGTAGATGGTACGCTGCGACTTGAATCACTTCGCCATTCATCAGTGATAGTCTGTTTCGGAAGACGATGTTCGTGCTTCATGCCATCCGCGATAACAGCCTTTTTAGTTTTCGATCCTTTGACAAATATATTACTGTGCCTGCCTTTGTCAATATTTTGTGCGCTCAGCCGATGTTTGCCGTCATCCTGTGTACCTGTGTTTATTTTAGCCTGGCCGACACCGGCCGATACGGAAGAGATATTACCTATGCCGCGGGTTTGCTCATCCCGGATCAGTCGACGCTTCTTTATGATGGTGTGCGTCAGTTTGACGACGGTTACCAAGGTGACGAGAGCTGGTACGTCGATCCAAATGATCATCGTAGGCAGGAAGTACCAATTCGCTTCTAACGTGGAACACCACAGTAACGCCAACGAATAGTATGACCTTCCCAAGGTAACGCTCAACAGCTGATAGAGAAAGGACAAGGCAAACACCACGCCTTCCACCATCAGTATGCGCTTGGTGGTGACCAGCCTCTGATGTAGGTAAGGATGGCCGAAGTACAGATACCGTTCTATGGCTATCAGACCGATACACTCGGTCTGCGACAACGAGGCAGGTACCACCACCATCCTCTGAATCCCGCAAGATATGTTATAATAACGATGTCGGAAGATAGCGATGTTATTTACTATACTCACGTATAGAGAAGTCAGGTAGTACGACGACAACGTAATGAAGTCGCTGGTAGCGAAGCAGGCAATTGTTGCCATATACGGAGTATGATTTCTCTCGTCCTTTATGATGAAAAATATTACGAGTGCATTGCCTGGAAAAAAAGGTACCCGACGAATTAGTAAACAATTGTATTTAAAATGGTCAAAATTTTAAAATGGTTTAATGGGGTTCTGTGGAGTATTTAATTATCATTTATGACTATTATGGTTGGTAATTATATTTTGGTTCACAAATGCATCGTTATGATCACGTTAGATGTCGTGGCCTAACTGGTAGCCCGGTTGGCCATAGATCTATAACACCTGGGTTCAAACACCGGGCGGGCATCGTCAGAAGGATGTTTCATCTTTCGCTTCGCCTCATTACCTTTGGAGATCGCTCGGCCCATTTAGCCTACTGTGCACAAAAGTGGCCGTAAAACAGCAACGTTTACATTTTGGATTTAAAATCCAGAAACCAAAAAACATCAACTCACCCGTTAAACCGAAGAGGAGCATTATTATCATACCCGTAATGGCAACAGCTCGCTCAGTCGTCGTATAATAAAGAGGTCCCGACATCAGAAGGATGAAGATGTCGTCTAACGAAGTCGAACTGTTATCAGCCATCATCGTCGTGTTGATTGATGTTGACATTACACTGAAGGTTACTGTTTCCGTATAGTTATCTTCCGCCATCACAGTTACATTATACAGCGATGCTGACATAGTGCGCGTGAAGGAGTCTCTAAAACACAAAGTCATTGCTAACAACATTCTAAAAAAAAATATATATATATATATATATATATATATATATATATATATATATATATTGTACTATATCATTAGTGAGTATACCAATCAAAGTCGTAAGTCGATATTTGTGGGTGGGGGGGGGATACGTTTATAATTAAGAACAGAATATTGTTCAATATCTAAATGCTATCTTCAAGAATTACGGCTTACAAAATGAAACAAAATACATAATTGAAGGCGATTAAAACAGGTTTTGCCATTTTGCCTTAATCTGGTGTCGAATCTGAGATTTTGGATAAGTGTACCGAGGTATTACTACCTGTACCATCTTTATCCATTTCAATTTCAACAGACCAGTGGTCAGAAGAAAACATGTTATTTCTCAAATTCATATTATTTTCGTTAATGGAAATCTAAACTCTCACAGAGATGAAATCACGATAATGAAATCCTAAATATAATAATAATAATAATAATAATAATAATAATAATAATAACAATAACATTTATTAAACGCCCTTATTTGGGTACTAGGTTAGTGGGTCGTGCCAGCTGAAAGGGTAAATTGGCGAACCAGAAAATGAGAAATCCTCAGTTCGAAAATACCAAATCTGACACTGGCCTCGTTTATTCAGCAATAAATGATTAACTACATAGAGTCTTACGGATTATTACAAATCAGATACCTATAATTGTTAATTATTAACAATATGATAAGGTAAAAATGAACATATTAAGATCCACAACAACATGAACAGTTGTATTGACTGTGGACGTCTCATTTAATTATTATGAAACTATCAAAGCTAAAACACGGAGTCTTATATGGGATGAAATCGAAATAAAATCTTTGTCATCATTTACACAAGAAGAAGCCATTTCAACTTACCTCGGATGGCAGAAGATGTTATTGTATAACGTAAAGCTTGACACTTGCTCGCCGTCCAAGAAAATAAATGCCAAGCAACGGATTTCCTTTTAAATAGGGATCCCTTGTCTGCCCACTTCATGGAAAAGTTTGGAAGGAAGACACATGGACTATTACAAGAAGAAGACGGAATTGGCGGCTTTTAGTCTTTTAATTCCAGGCTCTTTGATTGTATGTTTTCATTCGCAAATGGCCACTTATTAACCGGTCTCCTGGTGGTATGTGTTTTCTTTATTATTAGAAGTGGAGTAATTGTGGTTTTTATCCTGTCTAAAATAATACCCGTACGACTGATGAAGTACTGATTATCTCGTTTTGTCCTCAACTTATCGGAGGCGACCCGAGTTAATGTCCGTCATCAGGAAGGGAGTAAAACCCTTTATTTGGAGTTAGAAGATTAGGTTTCAAATTGCCAAAACGCCTCAGGTAATGGCGGAAGAGTTGCAAGTGAAGACAATAGCGGAGTTTTCTAGCTAACAAAAACAAACAAACAAAAAAAAAACAAAAAAAAAACAACAACAGGTGCAATTAAAGGAAGGAAAACTGAGCTGAGAATGAATGAGAACGTGGCATCGTTAATTACTGTTATTATCGCCCACCACATCATCGGGCTATGACGACAGAGTGTTACATTTATAATGATTTGTCAATCAAAAGGTCAAATTGATCTATGATAGAATGGAAAATACCTAAGACAGGTCATGAGGTTAAGGTTTTTTACTAGCAATCTGACATTCAAGAAAATGGGAAATTGTGTGTGGAAAGGCCAAATAATAGCGAATGAGTTAGTGATTGCCATATGTACATGAACAGGATATATATATATATATATATATATATATATATATATATATATATATATATATATATATATATGACACTGGCTTAGAATATAAAAACTCAAGTTTCCATAAGCTTATACATTGTTATCATGTCTTTATGGCCCATAAACCATTAGAACTTAAGGGGAATATTTGTTTTGATATTTGGCCAAAACATTAATAAAAGCCAAACTTAGGGGAAGCGTGATTATAAAATAAAATGCATTGCTACGCTTAGAATGGACCCTTCCTGTGAAGTAGAATGTATTTCCTCCGTTTGAGTAGCGGGTGGGGAGGTGCTGTCATGCACCTAGGATACCACATCTAATTACACTATAAACAAAGATACAACCAGATGTACACTGTTTAGTTGCGAATGGGCAACCGGTAGAGATCAATGGAGTCAACTGTTAACGAACTATATGCTCCAGTTGTACATGAATTATTTTTACTGGGTTTGTCCATTTTTGCTTGACACTAATTACTCGCGAACCTTTGATTTGAAGGTATGCGTATTCTTTCTGCTTAGAAATTTGTCTTGATGTTTGGGGTAGAGACCCCTTGCTGTCGCCTACTAGAAGCGGCATAATTGTGACTTCTTATTCAATATAAAACAACCTTTATATGGCAAATAAAAGATTCACGAGTTGATTGCGTCCACAACTAATTGGGGATACGGTGAAGCAATGTCAAATAAAACTGTTTACGGCAGATGAAGTATTATGTTTGAAAATGCTAAAACACCTGAGGTAATGATGGGGCCACTACAAGGTCACATGAGATCGTACAGGTTAAGAGAAGATGAACCTGGCTACTAATAAGGGCCAATATGGGATCATTAATTACTCTTATTATCGCCCATCACAATATCGAGCCAATCATCACCGAGTGTTACGTTTTTAGCGATACGTTAAACTAGGGTTCGTATATTACAAGATGAAAAGAAATCAAAGCACAAAAAATGGTGTTAGATCTGTTACTGATCTGATATTCTAAATATAAATTAAAAACCATGTGTGCTATGGCCTGGATGAGTGAAGGAGTGAATGATGGCCTTGTTTAGCTCCAGAACCTACCTCAGGTGAGACATACAGCCATGGAAATGATACGGAAAAGAGGTTTATTTTATATACGATATATATATATATATATATATATATATATATATATTATATATATATATATATATATGAATTTGTAGAGGACATTAGTTGACACAGTGATTGCTAAAGTTGTTGCTAAAATATTAAAAGAGATACGCTGTTTAATAGGGATTAAAAGTAGTTTTTGAATAATTGAGGTATGGTATGATGTTATTTTTGAGTATTTGTCACAATGCGAGTTTCGCTATTCTGAATTCGGGACTGATGAAACGTTACACATGTCTCAGCATGAAAAGTCACCTCTCTGGATTCATTCCCCTAATGAATTATCGAGAGTTTAAATTCACGTTTTGATATTCTTTGTGCTAACACAAACACACACAATCACACACAAAAAACCCGGGTATGAGCCTGGATACGACATATATATATATATATATATATATATATATATATATATATATATATATATGTGTGTGTGTGTGTGTGTGTGACAGAATTGTTTGTGATTATGTTAATGTTCAGTTATTTTAATACCAAAAATATACAGCCTGATTTTAACGTATAACTTTATTATCGCCCTCAGTAGAGGAAACTATTAGTTGATGATCAGTTTATTGTTACACTCTATCATAACGGCCGAAATGGCAGCTATGTTTACGTGGCTGAGTTACCTCAAATGAGGGAGACACAAATGATCAGTAATTTACTGCTTCACCACGGAGACTAATTCTAAATAAATTTAGAATTTACAATATATAACCTATTCGGCGGAGAAAACCTTACCAGTTGCCTGGTTGGATGAAAACCTCGTCCTATTATACTGCCACGGCCGGGATTCGAACATACGACCTCCCATACAGCGTGACAATGAGTGAGAAAGTCCCAAGCTCTTACCAACTAGGCCATAGAGGCAGTTTATTTAGTATTTATTAAATACAATTTATTAAAACTCAATGGACCAAATATAAGTATGCCAGTACTTCTAACAACAATAAGGGGGCGCCTCCGTAGTCTAATTGGTAGCGCGTTGGGCCACAGATCATTACCACCTGAGTTCGAATCTTGGCGTGGCCATACCTGAAGGGCGTTTCATCTTTGACTCGCTTCATTACCTTTGGAGGTCGCTCGGCGCATTTAGCCTACCGTGTGCACAAAAGTGGCCGTAAAACATCAATCAGCAATCTAACAACACCGAGAAATGACAGCAAGTATGACATCGGAATATTATTCTGATGTTTCAGCTGTCAGATCTGTTACGTCACAGAAACTGGTATACAATGTAATCTAGATTATATTTATGATTCAAATTGGATTAGTCGCTTAGATCTCATTATTTTCTACTTCGATCACGCATGTAATTTTTAATTGGCCAATAGATTGACCATATCATTAATGATCTTTCCCACCCCGGCTGTAGCCACTGTGCTAATTGACGCACAGCGCCATCTGTCTGTCTACGTGTAAGAGTCACCCCATTCCATAGAGCCAACAGTTTGTTGTCAGAATGCGAGCTGCACTATTCTGAATTTGCTGAAGGGGCTTGGTGTTATAACAAGATATGCCGTATAATACGGTATTATAATAGTCTATTCTAGATGCAGTATGGACACATCAAGTGCTTCTCGTGTCAGGAATGCTTTTACACGGTGTAGGTTAGTAAGATGGTAATAGGGAATATTGTGACATGATATTGATGTGACATTGTCATACATATGAATCCATTTGTCAAGAATTTCCCCTAGTTTGTTACCGACCCATTAGGTATAATAGAAGATGGACCAATCTGTAATGCTGATGTTTGGGGAGGGGGATTTAATATAATAAGGTGAAGTTAATTACATAATATATGTTTTATTATCTTTTAATCTTGAAAGATTTTGAATTATCCATAGCAATACTTCTAAATTATTCAAGAAAGAGCAAAAATTGAATTCATCCCCAGGATTTGTCTTTTCTAAATTTAAAATTTTAAGATGTTAAATTTGAAGAAGAAAAAAGATATATAACTGTTTAGAACATTAAAGTCGAAACCGTCTTTTATTAATGATTTTACAAGTACGGTTTTCGGGGCGCCTCCGTGATCTAGCGGTAGCGTGTTGGACCACAGATCACTACCACCCGTGTTCGAATCCCGGCGTGGGCATATCTGAAGGTTGTTTCGTCTTTCACTTCGTCTCATTACCTTTGGAGGTCGCTCGGCCCATTTAGCCTACCTTGTGCACAAAAGTGGCCGTAAAACGTCAATCATCATCATCATCATCACAAGTACGGTTTTCATAGATCTGGTGAAAATACCCAAGATTAATGATTTATTAACCATCTTTCTAAATGGGCTGATCCAAATATCCTGACACTCTTTCACAAGCCATATAGGCAAAGATTAAACTGCACAGAAAGCATTAGATGATCCTTTCAGCAACCTTTTGATATTATTATCAGTCTCTGAAAGAAGCTCAAACGTATCCATCATGGACATGCAGGACTCTTCTACCAAAAGTTCACCTTGTAATAAGGTGCTGTATATTTAATATATTTTGGCTTTAAACTTATTAACATAAAAGGATATTTTTAACTTGCATGTTACTAAACTTTGACGTTTCAGAATGAACATACAGACATATTTTAATAATTATGCTTATCTTCAGGAGTCACCCAAAAGAGTGACACATCCAGATTAAAGCTTCCCAAATACTGAATAACTTTATACTTCATAACACAAAAGTTAACTATTAAACTTCTATAATACACACTTCTATATCTTTGTCTTTCTAGACCACTGAATTAAGGGTGGTACGTGTACACTGTTTAGCTTCAGTAGCTAATGGAGGAAAATTGAGGCTGGAATTTTGCACTTGAAAGTTCCCGAACTGTGCACTCCAGAAGTATGCATCAGTCTGGAAATCCTGCATACCCCCAGACCTAGAATCACCCACAAACAAAAAGAACTAAAATAAAATCCCATCATAGTCGCCAAATAACAATAGCTACAGCAACACCAGTAACAACAATAACAACACAATAACAACAACAATAATAATATTAATAATAATACAATTCTAAGATTCTTTACACAAGTGAACTATACATAAATTCGATTCATGTATATTGTCATTTATAGTACTTCGAATATTAGGGAAATAATTTGATTAATATCTATCTTTGTCTTAGATATCTTTGTATTAGAAAAGGGGTGTGGCTGGATCACACATTATTATTATTATTATTATTATTATTATTATTATTATTATTATTATTATTATTATTATTGTTATTATAGTCACTATGGTCTGGTAGCTCAGTGACTGGAACTTCTTACGCATAGTCATTGCGTGCAAGAATTCGGAGATTCGAATCCTGCCCGGCGTACTATAGTAGGAGGTTTTCATCTAGCGAGGTAACTGGAACATGGATCTATTGGTAATTCTAAATTTATTTAAAATTAGAACTCGTAGTGAAGCAATAAATCACAGGCAATATGCCTCTCCCTCATTTGAGGTATCCATCGACCAAAATAACTATAATTATTCAAATGATTATAGTATAATATTCTAAGCACTTACTGACTTAGTATTCTGAAAATAATGATTAACGGATATGTTTGTCGTAAAATAAACGGCAGCCGTGTTATTTAGCGCACTGTAAATTACTGAGTCTGATAATTGAAATCTATATACACTATCTTAGATAATCAGAAACAAATATTATATTATGGCCCATTCCATATTATCGGTCGTCCAATTATTGTCATAGACATAGACGGGAACGCGGATCTGACATATATGTACATTTGTACAAGGTGAAGGCCATTTTGAGAACGAGGTTGACCCAATTGTGAATAAACAAAAACATCTTGCAAGCGATCATTCATCCATTATTACTATCCCATGAAATAGCAGAATACTCTATTAGAGTTCGTTTTGTATTTGTTTAATGTAAAGCAACACTATGTTATCAGTTAATTGTTTTGTTCAATAATGTTTTGGAGTGTAAACATTATAACGTTTATAGTTTTGGGGTTGTTGCTGCCCATATCCAATATCATTGGCAATGATGTGCTGGTTTCTAGTCTTATGACAATCTAATACTTATTTACAGGCTATAGCGGTTCCGACATATATTACTAAATGTACAATGGCACAGCAGTTTCTAATTGATATCGTACCTCTGTTACAGAAATTTAATAATTATGCCAAAGAGAGGGGAGGTTGAAATAGGCCACAGCCATAGACAGGGTAGTGGCAGAGGTTTAAGAAAGGAATCCGGTTGAAAGCAAATCGGTAGCATCAAATTCTTTGGTGGCCAACAATCCTGATGAAATATATTTGAGTTATATGAGCTCCTAATATGTTTTAATTATGGATTAAGTGTAAAGCGCATTAGTGAAACTAAAGTTGAATAAGGCGCTATATAAAATACTATTATTATTATTATATGATGCGGCTAATTTCGGTCAGATGACTAAAGAATCATTTATACCTCTGAAGCAGTTGTTACAACTGATAAATATTTCGCACATACTCGTTTCTTTAAGAGAATACATTAATTTTCTTCCCATTTTCAACAGTGCCCGAATGGAACCGGTTGCTATCCCGATTTAAAGAAGTTGCTGTACCCCAAGTCACACTAATATTGTCTGATATGGAAGAAAGCATTTTTAAATTAAGGTTTTGCTCGTCTCTAACCTGTCGACGCTTTCGTACGATGAGGTATGTCAAGTTAATAACGGCAACCAGAGTTACAACGCCATGCAGGTCAATCCAAATGATCAGCGTGTAATGAAAGTACCAGTTTGTCGCATACGTCGTACACAATAGAAACGGCAGCGAAAAGTTGGACTTAGCTAATGACAGAGATACAATCTGATAGAGCGATAGGACAAGGTAAATACCAGAGATTGTACCATAATCTTTGGTGTAGGTAAGGATGACCAAAGTACAGCTATCTCTCTATAGCCATCAACCCGATACATTCGGTCAGTAATGACGTTACTATCAACAATAACACCACCATCCTTTGACAGCTACGGTATATATGATAATAATGATGTCTAAAGATGTTGCCATTACTTCCGATGCTGACGTATAAAGCTGGCGGCATAAAGAAATGAAGCCAAAGTAATGAAAAACACTCGTCGTGAAACAGGCAATCGTTTGTCAGATATATAGAATATGACCCCTTTCATCTCTTCCGATGAAGAATATTACCAGAGCGTTCCCTGAAAATGTTTCTTATTTTAAATGTTAAATATTTTGGAACAAAATGATCGAATTGGATGTCGCGAAATGTGCACTTTTTTTGGTTATATACATTGCACTTAGAAAACACTCAACGGTGATGTTAACCGGTTCTGATATTATGGTTAAAAGTGTTCCGATAAACAACCTACGATTGTTTAGTTTCCGTAACTGCTAAAATGTTTACCTGTTTTAAGCCAATGATAATCATCGTTCTGATACCTGTAATGGCCACAGCTCATTCAGCAACACTATAATAGAGCACGACAATCGAGAAGATGGCATCTAAATAAGCTGAATTATTACTAGTTATGGTCGTATTGGTTGACATCTGATGGGTTAGTTACGGCTTCAGTATATCTGTCCCCTGGAATGGAGCTCGTATTATACACTTGCTTGTAGTTCGGGGAGTATCCCCAGGCCGTCGCTTGTTTGGCAGAGCCTAATAATATACGCTATTACCACAGGCATCTTTTGGCGCGTTTCAATTTCTGGAGATGATGATGATGATGATGATTGATGTTTTACGGCAAAAGGTAGGCTAAATGGGTCGAACGACCTCCAAAGGTAACTAAGCGAGGTCAAAGATGAAACACGTTTCAGATATAACCCACGCCAAGATTCTAACTCAGGTGGTAGTGATCTGTTATCCAACGCGCTACCAGTTAGATCACGGAGGCGACCGTTTCAATTTCTGAAATAAACCACCTGGCATCAATATGAACTTTAATATATATTATGATGTGTTATTAGTTTAAAGAAATATATATATATATATATATATATATATATATATTCACTAAAAAATGAACTTACAAGAAAATCAGACATATGGATGGAAGTGATCAGTTTAGTATTTTTTTTAAATCTTCATTTAATAAAGAAGGATGTAAAATATTACTAACTGGTATAAAACTATATTAATTTATAAAAAAAGAATCCCAGAAAACTGAAGTAGGCTGAGAGGAGTTTACAGTTTTTAGTCAACTCTAGTTTATAGGAATTATTCGATGTACACAGACTTCGAATTCTGATCAGACATCGCTGAGACTCAGAGCAGGAAGACGCCTTACCTTAAGCTCTGTTTCTGACTTGTATAAATAACAACATCCTATATCAACATATATTTCTCACATTTGCTAGAAAGTTGCAGAAATTAATAAATTATCGGAAAATCTTTGGTTTTCCTGCATATTTCAAGAATATCTTATATGGTAATCGACACCACGGCCTAGTAAGACCTTCTTACTCGTGGTCATGCTGTACGGGAGGTCGGAGGTTCGAATCCCGGCCGTGGTGCTATAGTAGGAGGAGTTTTTCAGCCAACCAGGCAACTGACAAGGTTTTCTCCACCGAATATACCATATATTGTAAACTCTAAATTGATTAACAATTAAGTCCTCTTGGCGAAGCAGTAATATTATTTAAACATATTCTTTCAGTAAGATATTAAATATGAATAAATAACATAAAATTACACGATTTTCGAATTAGAAACATTCTATATTTAAAACACAATTTAGCATAATTCTGGCAGAAATAACTTTACCACGTGGAAATATTGGCTTTCAAAAACATTGCTAGCTGCTATATGTATTTACATATATTATTTTAAATACCTTTCTGAAACTTGTCAACAAGCAAAAGCTGGATTTAAACAACCCCGGGAAATTACCAATTAAGCGCAAGTGATGTGTGTGTGTGTGTGTGGGGGGGGGTATTATTTGCTTATATGTGCCAGTCTTTATAAAATACTATATACATGGTAAACCGCGTACATAATCTCTGGTTTGATGCGAAACTAAGTTAGGGGTAACACCAGGATACCAGGATACCAGAGTACTGAATAATTTAAAAGATTAATTAATGCCTGTCGGGTATTCCGGTATTGACTAATTTTATAGTTTCTTGTTATACAGTCTTTGGCGTCGTCTTTCCAGCTGGTGGTTGTCGAGTCTACATTTAAAAGAATTTAGGGTAGTGGCTGTGACAACATGACCTGATAATGAGTTCCGGTCCTGAACCACTCGCTGGCTAAATGAATGTTTTCCTTATTTCGAGTCGAACGGAATATGATATAAATGATGAAAACAGAGCGCGTAATGACAGCCATAATATCAACGAATATAACAGATTGTTATCATTTACCGACGGAAACATGGAATCTACACTGTCGTTTTGTTATCGTTAATTGCAGGTATTATCGCTCATAACATCGTACGGCTAGTATGGTATATAGTACGCCGTGCCAAAGGCCCTCCTCCCTCCATCCATCCATCCACCCATCCATCCATATATATATATATATATATATATATATATATATACTACAGGATCGGACCAAGTCAAATAATGTCTGCTGAGATAGAGGAGGACACTGTATCAGGGAAATAGGAGACGAAAGGGGGCTAAAATTATGTCGACAGAGTGAGTGATAATTGAATGTTCGAGTTGGAGCTGAGCATAAAACACACCTGTCAAGATATCTTAATGCGTACGATTCAAATCAGCAACATTCTACTTCTACATAATACGAAACTTCTTTGTTTTTTGTCCAATTTGTTTTTATTGATGACTCAGTAAATACACACGCGCGAGCGCGCTCATAATAAAGAAATAATTAGTGATATCTGATACAGGAGCCTGGATGTGTATTTAATTGTTATAAAATAGTGTATTTTAGTGGATTAGGGTATGTTGTCTGTAGCTACCGTAAGAGTTTCCAATTTTTCTTTTACAACATTTTTGTATCATTCCACAAAAGGGAATTGGTAATTGTTGACACTCGATGGCCAGTTAGTGTGTTGAACCAGTGGCGCCTCCAGCGACTGGAGGTATTTCTCAGATAAACAAAAGCTATCTAGTTGTCCACATGTGATCGTGTACATGTGTGCGATGGTTGAAATGAATTGCCAATACTAGTATATATGTTACATGATCACATACTCTTTTATTAATAAACACTTTAATTGTGCACACATGATATTGAAGGAAACGAAGCTCTGAAACTGTAAATAAATAATTAAGTGATTTCACAGCCCAGTCACTTAATTAATTAATAGCCTACAATTTGCGATCACTTGACAGCTGATCAGAAAATAATTGAACGTGGTTTAGATTATTTCACAGCTTTGTGTGTGAAAGGCGTAATTTTTTTATGAAAACAATTAGGTATATATGAGGTAAATGCATACAAACATACTTTCATCATGTCAGTTTATCATAGTCCATTTTTTTTATTTATTTGGATATATACATATAATGATATATACAGATATTATAACGCTCCCATAACACAATTCACCATATATTCATCATGTCCGTTTATCATATATTAACTTAAAAATTAAAAGGTTCATTTAAAGTCTACACCTCAATAATATAGATCATGCAATATAGGCCTGCCCAGCTGAGAACAAATAATATATTTAAGCTCTCTGGTACTAGTATGTAATTTATAGACAACGACAGAGAGTATGGTTTACGGTATTCAGTGCACCATGTTTGTTGTGATGATAATGATGATAATTGATGTTTTACGGCCACTTTTGTGCACATGGTAGGCTAAATGGGCCGAGCAATCTCCAAATGTAATGAGGCGAAGCCAAACATGAAACAACTTTCAGATATGCCTACTCCGAGATTCGAACCCGGATGGTAGTGATCTGTGGTCCAACACGCTACCGCTAGACCATGGAGACGCCCGCTCCATGTTTGTTGTGACCACAGGATATACCGGATAGAATGAAGTTATAATTAACATAAACAATCCCGACTCAGATAATATGTTATCTAAACAACATTTCTTGGATTACCCAAAGTTAATGGTACTATAATAAAAGATGAGTTGTTGTTGTTATTATTATTGTTGTTGTTGTTAAGTTATTTAAATTCGGCCACACCTGAGACATATAGCCGAGGATTATAGTCGTAGATAAGACAAATTAAACATTCGACTGTATAACATATAAATTTATATATAAATAGGTAAATATGTAAAACGTACGTATGATTATATGTATTGATAACGATCTTCATCATATAAATATAGCATATATATATATATATATATATATATATATATATATATATATATATATATATAATTATAGAAATAATAATATAAAAGAAATATATATAATATATATATATATATATATATATATATACGTATCATAAATGAGGTCAGGAAGTTGGACCCAATTATAAAGGAATTAGCAAATCAAATACAAAAGTTGGGTTATATATATGAATTAAGGACGATGTAAAAGATTATATATATATATATATATATATATATATATATGTGTGTATGTGTGTGTGTGTGTTTTTCACTCTGGATCCATCCTTCACATTAATCTAGGCCTCTGGATTGATCGATTGTCACTTTCGGGTGAATGTAGCACCAATTAGTAACCTATAAATCTCGGTTACGATGATATCAAACGACAGAGAATGACTTCAGGAAATAATCTGGTAACCGACATTTTTTTCGATCTTTCATTTTAGCTTCGAGGTTTTGACGAGTAATTGCCGAGGAAATATCAGATTTCATCTTGTTCTAAATACGCAAAATCGTATAATTTTGTTTGAAAGCCTTTCTCGGACATTCTTAGGGCATTTGACGAATTAAAACAAATTATAATCAAACTAATTATTAGAGGGAACAAAACTCATTAGCCGGTTTCGAGTCAACGATCCTACGAAAGAGTGTAAACGGGGTCCTTATATTTAGCTTACCCCCCCCCCCCATTAATTAATGACAATAGGATTAATTTATACACATGTATACTTAATTCAAATACTAAACCAAAGTTTGAAGAAAAATTCGTTAGTTCAGCAAATGTTATCGATGTCTAAGTTTACCAACAAACTTCGTGTGAACTTCGTATCACTTTGGCTCTGACTAGCTTCAAACGTATTACTTACGGGTTACTCTTGAAAACATATAATAATAATTACAAAACTTCTATAGCGCCAATATCCTCGACGATGGCGATTGGTGTTTTACGGTCACTTTTGTGCACAAAGTAGGCTAAATGGGCAGCCCGACTTCCAAAGGTAATGAAGCGAAGTCAAAGATGAAACACCCTTCATATATGCCCAGGTCGAGATTCGAATTCAGGTTGTTGTGATATGTAGTCCAACGCGCTACCAATTAGACCACAGAGGCGCCCCTATGGCGCACCTAGTACGGGGGTTGGGCAAATTCATAGTCCGGGTACGAAGTAAAGTTCACCAACAATGATCAGATGGAAACTTAAACTTAGGAAGGATAAGCGGATCTGAAAAGGAGACTTTTCAAATGGTGACGGAAAGAAACTATGCTATTTGATGACTTAACATGTTCAGATAGTGAATTCCAAAGAGTAGGGACAGCAACTGAAAAAGCACGAGTTCCAGCATGAGTTTTAATCCTGGGAACAGACGACATTACCTGCTGTAATTTATATATCTGCAGCACCGTGGAGTTACCAAAATGGCGCCGAGTAACAACGTGACGAAACACGAGACTCATCTAAATCAGCTGTTGCGCAATAAACCACCAGTTAGAATAAGCCAGGCTATAGTATATCAAGTTCAGTGTAATTAAGTTTATACATTCCTTTGTAATACCGACATTGGGACAAGTTGAAATTTGTGTATCTAATTAGATATTTAAGTTCTATAGGAACACATTATTGGTTTGGTTTTGTTGTTCGGGGAGAATTCCCAGGCTGTCGCTTAATCACCACAGCCTCTATGTTGGAGTGGTTGAGAAACCTCCTCCCCCACCACTCACAGGGGAGCAGTACGGAAAGATGGAACCGAAATACCATGAGGGTGGTCACTGCTAGAGTGTTTTACGTCCTCAGGGGTTTTTTAACGTCCCCCTTTATTTTAAATAATTCAGTGGAGACGGCAGCGCCATTTAACGTGGTCAGCCACCTACGATGTAGTGAGCTGAGAAATTAATCCCTGGAAAACTTTCGACCTCTTACGGGGTTCGAACCTGCGACCATTGGCACCAAGTGCCGAGTGCTTAATAACTAGGCCACCGGAGCTCACTGAACACACTATTCTACGCTGGTGCCAATATAATGATATTTATAATTGAAACATACTGACATAACTGACTTACCGTTGCTATTCTTTATTACCTTAAATACTGGCAAGACTTTAATATAGAGCTGTAGTCAGTCTCCATTTCTGCCTCACTGGTTGACTTTTATAATAATAATAATAATAATATGTGATATTTATATAGCGCCCTATTCAGCTAGAAGGTGCTCTAAAGCGCTTTACAATATTATTTACAATATTATTATCCCTGACGCACAAAATGACGTATTTTCCTTTAATGTGGGGGTGGGGGGTGGGGGTGGGGGGGTGGGGTGGAGATATTTGTTTACTTTTTAGATGTTATGTTGTGAACTAGGAAAGCTTCTCATGAGAATCTAAGAGGACTTATTATTCAGACAAGATAGCGGAATGTGGGAACAGTCAAACATGTATGTTCAGAATCACTAAGAATTTGATGGGACATAAAGGAGAGATCATCCTGCCAAGCTGTTCATCTGATGAGCACTTGGCCAACAAGTTTAGTGGTATCTTCATGAGGAAAATTACAACAATTAGAGACGACACTGATAATCACACATCTCCAATAAGCGACGTTGTCGTGATGAGCGCTGATGTCAACTTTGAAACACAGCCTCTGACAAACTTGCGCCTGCCACTCAAGACGAGGTACGTGATATTATAATTAAGTCTCCCTCAAAATCCTGTGAACTAGATCCATTACCTACATACCTGTTGAAAGAAGTGCTGGAATACCTACTGCCTTTGATTACGGCTATTATAAACAAATCACTTGTGGAGTCCAAGGTTCTGCTTTCTTTCAAAAAGGCCATTATTAGACCACTGCTGAAGAAGCCAAATCTGGATAAAGAGGAATTGAAAAATTATCGCCCAGTTTCTAATCTACCTTTCTTGTCGAAGATCCTGGAGAAGCTGGTTACTAAGCGGTTGGAGACTCATTTGAGTAGTCACAGACTGCACGTTAATCTTGCCCTCTCCTGGATCAAATCTTATCCTAGTGACATATCTCAGTATGTTGCCATAGGAATGACGACATCAGACAGCAAGTGCTTGAATTTTGGGGTGCCACAAGGGATCGGTACTTGGACCACGTAAGTACTGTTTGTATTCAAAACCAATTGGTGCGATATGTAGCCGACATAATTTGCTCTACCACTGTTATGCAGATGATACCCAGGTTTATATGGCGATCGTGCCCAAAACAACTTGGTCTGACGTTACAAAGAAATTGGAAGCTTGTTTGGCTGTTATCAGTACTTGGATGAGTGCAAACATGCTTAAGTTAAACAAGGAAAAGACAGAGCTCATTATCTTTAACCCAAAACATCAGGTTGGGATAAATGAGGAATTACCTCTTCAGGTAGGTAATAATACTGTTTCTCTAGCATCGTCAGTGAAGAACTTAGGAGTATATTTTGATACATCCCTGACCATTGAGAGGCAAGTAAATGCAATATCCAAGGCCTGTTATTACCAAATTCGTAATATTGGTTATATCAGGCGGTATATCACATTGGATGTTTGCAAAACACTGGCACACGCCCTGATAACATCTCGGCTAGATTACGGCAACGCTCTCCTGTATGGTCTTCCAAACACACTGATGACAAGGGCTACAGAAAGTACATAATTCCTCTGCCAAGTTAATCACTCCTACTCATAAAAGAGAACATATAACACCAGTCTTGAACTCCCTGCATTGGCTTCCGGTTATATATAGGTCGCAGTATAAGATTTTGATGTACACTTTTAAGGCACTTCAAGGGACTGCCCCTCAGTACTTAGAGGAACTTCTCGTTCTGTATCAGCCGACAAGGTCTCTACGGTCTGAGTGTGGAGCATTCTTAACCGTATCAACAACACGTGGAGTGACATACGGTAATAGATGTTTGAGAAAGGCTGCTTATGTATTTTTAAAGATGTTACATCCATAGAATTATTTATTGTAAAGCGCCTTAGAATAACCTTCTTACAGGTTATATAGGACTCTATATATATTTTGTATATTATTATTATTATTATTATTATTATTATGTAGTTATATTTATATAATCGTTAACATATTCATTATTGTTGTTATCATTGTTGTTGTTGTTGTTGTTGTCGTCGTCGTAGTTATTCTTGGCGTCTTAGACATTGTTAATCCTATCAAAGTGGCTTACTTTCTGTAACCTTCATCATTGATACAACAAGCCAATGAACCTTCAACGGTCATGTCTGTTACAGAGGTGCCACCTGACGGACCATTATGGAGTTACACAGTAAATCATTACCACAGTAAGGTGTTATTAATATCTAGCCAACCCAATCTGTTACTTGTCTTAACTGGCTTATAAGATTAAAAATTACATAGAAAGGCATCAACTTTTTTATATTAAATTTTATTTTATGCCAGCACTCTAACACGTTAGAAGCCCATGATATATATATATATATATATATATATATATAGTAATAATCCCTTTTACGTCATTTAATCCTATGTCAAATTCGCCTCTACGCCACTTTTCTAGAGTAAATTTCAGTTAAGCGAACGTCATTGCGTCACTTAGTTACGTCATCGACATCAAAATAAAAGGTCGTAAAGTAAATAAATTAACCATAAAAGGTAAAACAATTTAAAATACAACACAAATACATTAAAATATTTTTAAAGTTACATACAATATATCTACATCTAAAGACATTTTAAGGCATTACGTCCAGTTTACGTCAATGTTGTGTTACCAATTAATGACGTATGGCTGGGCATATATATGTGTGCGTGTGTGTGTGTGTGTGCGTGTGTATATATATATATATATATATATATATATATATATACATTATATATATATGTGTGTGTGCGTGTGTGATTTTATGCTATATGTAATGTTACATAGATCTACTGATGTGTGTGTATGTATGTATGTATGTATGTGTGTGTTAGCTGTGTATAATAAGGCACAGGCATAGATAATCTAGAACCGTGAATTCAAACTCTGGACGTTTCTTCAGGAGACTGAATCCAGAGTGGCTACTTTTCATGCTGAGACATGTGTAATGTCTCACCAGTCTCTTGTTGGAATTTCTCCCCATCAAATTGTAGTTTGTTTGACCAGATTATGGTATGCCCCTTGTTAAAGCCGGTTCCTGTTTATGTCACCGTGCCTCAGATGCCACGATTTGGCATCCAAATTTAAACAAATCCAGATCATCGTAGTACCGCCTCATCCCTTTGGGATTCACCAATGTCTCACTTTTTGGGGATCTAGCTCAAAGTCTGGATGAGTATTTTGACTTGACTGCGGCAGGTATCCTCTGTAGCTAGGTTTGACCATTTGTTTCATATTTGGGGTACTATTTATAATGGAAAGTATCTGGAGAAACTTGACGGACATACCCTCGAATACACATTATATTAGATCGACGCATCCCATTGTTAATTTGAACATCTTTATTCAAACAATAATAGATTATGAAATGAAAGAAATTCATCAATCAAAAATGTGTTTATCATAAGTTGACTTATAATAGTCGTACCCCATCATACGGATACGTCATTAATTTGTTCCAAAATGTTTGACGTAAACCGGACGTAATGACTTAAAATGCCTTTAGATGTAATTGTTTTATTGTATACACATTTTTATGTTTTAAATGTGTTTTTATTGTATACACATTTTTATGTTTTAAATGTGTTTTTATTATATTTGTTTATAGCTTCTTTTATTATTTATTTATTTCAAGTCCTTTTATTATTTAGGCGACATAGCTGAGTGACGTAACGTCAGACGTAATGGCGTTCGCTGAACTGAAATTTACTAAAAGTGGCGTAAAGGCGAATTTGACATAGGCCGAAATGACCTAAAGCAGTGTATTAATATATATATATATATATATATATATATATATATATATATATATATATATAATGCCTCAAACGGCAGTTATTTTAAGTGGGCTTAGATACCTCAAATGAGGGAGACGGATATGGTCTGTGAATGAATCATACACGGTATTGTGTGGATGGATGTTCAGCACACTATCTGAACTTACTAGCAAAGGATGTGGCAGTGTGGGGTGGAAAGGAACACATTGTTCAAGAAATGAAGTATTTTCGGAATGGTCACCTGCGTTCAGCATGTTATCGAGCTGGTGATGGAAAGATGTTGGCAATGCTATTATATATCAGATGGAATGGTCTAGCAGATTGCTTTAGCTCATACCTCGACAATTGATCAATATTAATCACAGTGTGAAGAACATAGAGAGGGCATTGACAATATAATTATTAATATAATTATATACTACATATTGACAGGTGATTTAAGTCTTCTGTGATATAGTAATTGCTTCACAATTCAGATATGTGATTATAAGCAGGATATATTAATACTGTATCTTACTAGAACTAGCCATGTATGTTGTGTTTTGTTGATCACATTTATGGTTTATGGCTGTATGCATCTTACTAGAGTAAAGGGTAATCTTTATTCTCTTCTGATTTATTAGATCTCAGTTTTTATTTCATTTAATATTTTATTCAAGCTAAATAGAGATTTCTTGGAGACGAAATATTTTGTAAAACATTTTCACTGTGCACACACACACACACACACACACACACACATGAACACACACTATTACTACTGTATTATATAATATTATTTCTGTTACCAACATAATTGTTACTTTTAGCAATGATTAATAAAGAAAATTATATCTATATTGTCTCACTCTCATTGGCTATTGGAAACATTGCATGGCTAAAATCAGAGTTGCATATTATTATAATTTTCATAGCACGCCTATTTTCAAAAGACATGACAAGTGATATATTTATAAATATTTCTATTGTTCATCTGAAGCCAGATTACCCAAATCCGGTTAGTCATTTCAGATTCTCTCCACAAGATCCATGCAGGACCAGAAAACATTTCTGCATCTCACTATCCCCTGCGCTAGTAAAATTTAAATCCACTAGTCAAACAAAATTTCTTTTTACCCTAACAAATATTTTACCAGTCCTCCCCCCCCCCAAAAAAAAAGAAAAGAAAATTACTAGTCCAAGCAAAACTAAGCGTGAGTTATTTCTGTATAATTCCGTGAACTCTTTATACGCATTTTGTGTCCAATCAAATTTTAGAATATTGGTGAAATCGGTTTCCTCAAGATAATATTTGTATCTGTTTATATTTGTCTCTCAATAATACGTTATTTGTTTAAGACTATTTTTCCGGGTACTCGTTCATTTCGATTTGTGTACATATAATGCACAGAAATGATAAGCCATATCAGTAACGATAATACCAGAATTGGCATGGCTATATACATTATTAATGTAAATATGATTAATAAGAGCGCCTGATGATGATGTTACTTTGTGAAACATGTGACAAAATATTATCGAAATCATCATCTGTTTTTGGATGAGATCCGAATTTTGGTAGAACTACGTTCATATCACTCATAATAACAACCGTGTTTATACTCGTTATTTATAATGTCCATTATATCTGGTTGTGTGGATGAAGACACATCATTATCTGGTTTTGGATGAAGTATTTCATATTTAAATTATCCCAACAATTGATGATTTGGTTGATAAATAAGGAATAACGTGAAATTGTGTTTACTGTCAATTACATGATATTTGTGACATATTAATATGACAGCAGTAAATATTAATAATTGTTAATATGAATCATCGAAGATGTAAAAACTTGACATTATAAAGAAGTAATTAGTTAATAATAAGGTATAAAGTAATTTGGCTATAGAGTGACTTCAGTCAGCCAACATCATTAGTAAACATAATAATAATAAGGTATAAAGTACTTTGGCTATAGAGTGACTTCAGTCAGCCAACATCATTAGTAAACATAATAATAATAAGGTATAAAGTACTTTGGCTATAGAGTGACTTCAGTCAGCCAACATCATTAGTAAACATAATAATAATAAGGTATAAAGTACTTTGGCTATAGAGTGACTTCAGTCAGCCAACATCATTAGTAAACATAATAATAATAAGGTATAAAGTACTTTGGCTATAGAGTGACTTCAGTCAGCCAACATCATTAGTAAACATAATAATAATAAGGTATAAAGTACTTTGGCTATAGAGTGACTTCAGTCAGCCAACATCATTAGTAAACATAATAATAATTTCCACACAGAAAATGGATTAAAAATAGTCATATTTTGCCCCTTTTTATCTCTCTATCTCAATCTTCATTCTCCCCTATTTCTCTATTCCCTTCCTCTATCTATCTATCTATCTATCTATCTATCCTTCTCTTTTCTCACTTATTTTGCGCGAATCTAAGTGTGAGGGACGGATGTATGTGTGTGGGCGGCAGGGTTGGTGTAATCGTAATCGGTAATCGTAATCGATTACATGATTTCAAATAATCGTAATCGCCATCTCCAGATGCAATGTAATCGTAATTGTAGACGTCAAATGCTGTTATTATATTCATTTTTGTTTGTACATATAAATATTTATATTCTTTTACAATTGGAACAAAATTGTTCCTTTCTTTTGGCCAACACTCTATATGTGCACTGGCCACACTGCACATGTGTGTGTGATTTGTGTGTGATTTGTTTGCCACACCTCTTGATTACCCTGTCTGTATGGCATTACTTCTGAACAAGCCTCTGTGGTGACATGTTATGTTGTGCTGATATTTCGATTATTTTTCATGGACAATGGCTATTGTTATGGTTAGTACAATATCTATTTTATATTCTGTGATATGTAAGGTTTAACATGCCCCAATTATATTCCCCAAAACCAGTTGTATTGGTCCGTATTTTGACTGTAAAGTGAAGCTGTATTTACTGTATAATGTGGGCTGTGTGTGGGAGCCATGCTAGTCACTGGTTAGTTAGGCCAAAGGGTATTAATTCTGTGTTGGTTGTAAATTTATGTTTCTGACACTTGGTATCATAATGATTAAGTGGTTGTATAAAATAGTTATAGATATGGAGTGTAATATGACGGATATTAAGGGCATTTGAATTTTGAACTGGACTAAGTAATATTGCATACTATTTTGGTGTAACATGTACTTACCAATCTACTGGTATTTACTGAAATGTTGTACTTGTTATTCTATGTATTTGAGTGTGAATGATCTTAGGCCAAACATAATTAAATGTAATGTTTCTTGAGTAATGAATAATTTTGTAATTTGTTTTAATTTTAGTTAATCGTTTCTACGCTTCTGTACTTCTGAATAAACGCATTAACATGGCTACACAACGTCCTGCGTCTACTGTACGAACATCCCTTGTCGCTACAGTAATCGATTACATTGTAAATATAATCATAATCAGCGATTATTTTCACGATTTACAAGATGTTTGATTATTTACCATGTTATATCATGCCAGAGATATGGTTTGGTATTTAAGGCAGTAGTTAACAATAGAACTGATTAAGACATTGACGGACTGCTGTCATATTTATACACAAGATGATTTGTCAGTTTATTTGTTCTGTGAACATGAAAGGAAAATGTGTTGAAACACTGCTTCAGATGTTGCCGCTAATATAAGTCATATAAACAAGCATTTCAGATTAACGCGTTGTGTTTTTCACATTGTTAAGCCCAAGCTAGTCACACAGCCAACAATCGTGCATGGATTCTTTCTGACATAATCGTTTTAAATACAGCTCCAAACGACCCTAATGAGATGTGAGCTCCGGTGGCCTAGCAGTTAAGCACCCGGCACTTGGTGCCAACGGTCACAGGTTCGAACCCCGTAAGAGGTCGAAACGTTTCCAAAGATTAATTTCTCGGCTCACAACATCGTGGGTGACTGACCACGTTAAATGGCGCTGCCGTCTCCACTAAATTATTTAAAATAAAGGGGGACATTAAAAACCCCTGAGGACGTAAAACACTCTGGCTCCATCTTTCCGTACTTCTCCCCTGTGAGTGTGGGGGAGGACGTTTCTCAACCACTCCCAACATAGACGCTGTGTTTGTCTGGGTGTGTATGTATGTGTGTGTGTGTGGTAGAGAGAGAGAGAGAGAGAGAGAGAGAATGTCTGTGTTATATCCTCCAATAGGAACCAAATTGTCTTTAGAAAATAGACATCAAATCTCTTAGAGTATCTCAAAATATAAACCTTTCATAAAATAAAATAAACATTTTTGATAAAGTGTCATAATAACACATCTTTAACCAATGAGGTACTCCGGAACTAATCCGCGAGGCGGCGCTGCGAGCGACCCAGTCCTACTTGTGCGGCGCCCATAGTAACAGATCAGTTCCAGAACACCATTATCGGCTTTTTATTCTCTCGATTCGTTTGTATTTGTTTTGATTGTGGCCTCAAATAAATGCAAATTCGAATATATGTCTTTAGTATAACTAAAAACCGAGCTAAGATGATGTGGTGGCACAATTTCTGGTCGAAAACGGGAACTTATAGATAGGTGAGAAGAGCACACTCCTCCGGGTTGTAAATAATGCTCGCTGTTCTGTGACCCATATATTTTAACCTGGTCGGGTCGTGTAAGCTGAGATCGGCTTGTTCTCAGTGTGAGATATCGAGTTGAGTATTAGACTTAGACTCTACTTGCTAATATTAATTAATAACATGTTATAATAAGAATATGTAGCCCTACATGCATGGTACCTATTGATAAACAAACTAAATTCTGCATGGAGCCTCGGTCCGAATATAATTTACTTGTTTGCAGGTTACCGTAAATGTCGGTTAAGAATGCTAGATATCCTGAAGAGCACATGCTGGATTTTGAATACAAATAAATATACAAGAATACCGTTCAGGGAAAAGTACATATTAATCAATATTGATCTCATTATGATTTACATCTTATGTATGATTGAGTCACGGCTTCGTATACACGTATGCCGGTATAATTTATTTTCTGAACATAATAAATCGGGTGGTATATCTACAAGAATATCATTGCTTTAAGAGACTCAGTTTCTACGAGGACAATGCTGCTGGGATATCCAATGAAGGAGAGAAAACGATGTCTACGGCAGCAATGTCCGCATACAAGGATCTGCACTCTGGAATCAATCAATATATTTATTTAAAACTGAATCTAGAATGGCATTACACACACACACACACACACACACACACACACACACACAATATATATATATATATATATATATATATACTAAATGAAGTGAGTACATGGTAGATACATTTTGGGGTTGAATCAAAGATGTTAAATCTGTACAAGGATGTAACCTTGTATGTTTTAACCGAAACAACAATAAACATATAGGGAAAAGGTTACATATGTATGTTTAGTATACACGTCATTAACAGACTACCCACTAATTAGGACAATAAGTCATTCCAATAATATAGTGTTATGTTAAATCTTCCAGTAGAGATGATGATTGAGCGAGACAATGTGACAGTGATCTCAATAAGTGTCAAAGGCTTAAGTAATATTTTTGTACTCGTTAGTTGAATGATTTGACTGACTTGTAGTTTTTCACGTCATCTGGCAAATCTAGCCAAGCTTTTGGACATTGGGGAATAAAGGTTTTTGCGGCTCTGCTCGTTTTTCTAACTATGATATGAGGATCCCGGGAATGACGTGTTTGATGACTGTGTACAAGATAATTATTTGTAAATATTATTTGATATTGAGTAAGTAAAGTACCATTGAATACATTAATTTGCAGAGTTGGATATTATATTTGTCCATTAATTTGGTAATGCCAAGCTGCTTAAAAGTGGAGTTTTCGGTGCATTGTATCCAGCATTGCACATATTTCTGATTGATTGAACATTCAATGATAATTTGTTTGCATAGAACCAGTCTAGTAATGCTCTCATGTCATTTTCGATATTTCGTTGTAATTCTTTTGGATTTTGAGAAGTGCAATATATTGTTGTATTGTCTGCAAATAAGATGCATGTGTTAATGCATGTGGTAAATCATTTGTATAGATGATGAACATGAGTTGGCCGAGGACACTTCGTTGTGGAACCCCACAGGTTACGCTATACGGGCAGAGTGTATGAGATGGTATGACACAAATTGGGACCTGTTTGTCAAATAGTTCCTGCACCACTCCAAAGCAACGCCGCGAACACCATAAAAGCGTAACTTTTCAACAAAATATTGTGATCTTTTGTGTCAAATACCTTAGAGAGGTCCAGAAATACTACAAGTCCGATCAAGTTACTTTCAAGAGAGGCCATAATATGGGCATATAATTTGGAGACTGCGCGTCAATAGTAGAATTATAGTCACTGATAGAATGCGTCAATAATAGAATGCAGAAAGACTTTCCGCCAGTGTCCAAAAATAGATTGATAAATATCTCTCACTGTTTGACAAAAAGTTTGAAGAGAACTGCAGAGATTTCTATAATCAGAGTTAAAATATGCCCCATTATCTTGGGATCAAACAGCAATAGTAATTATTGAATGTATTATATCATATAGACTGATACGATATGAACTTATTTTTGATGCATTAATTACAGGTAAAATAATTATTTCAATAAAATATAAACATATATAGACATTCATGGGCAGAATAATAGGTCTGTACTATATGTAGTCATAGAATCAGAATGTGCCTCACACACAATTAATGCTTTATCGGCTGGGTTCTCACATCTCTACACGCTTTTCGTTAATAATCCATTTCTTAAGTAGATCCTTTTGTGACCAAGGAAAAGAATGACCACCCCTTTCATTACATTGCGGCACATAACATAGAGTTGACATGATTATTAAAGCTATTTGTGTTAAATTTCACTAATCGTCCTAAGAAAATACAACTGTTTGCGTTTTTGGAATCACAAGAACCGGGTTGCTCATTGCGCCATCTATCGAATGGTTTTCGCGGGTATTATGAACTATTATGTTAAGTTATATAAAGCATCATAACAAAAAATAAAATAATAATACAATTTTGTTCTGAGCCACTTTTCGTCACTGTATATTATGAACTCTATAAATTAAATGACAACCGAATGACAGACATGGTTATATCTGGAAATCGAGTTATATTTGAGGGGATTGCGGAGCCATAAAATGGTGAAGTTGAGGGGATCCAACAGCATATAATTGATAAAAAAGTTATTATTTGGTGTTTCAAACAACCATAATCATTATAATATATTTTATAATGTAGTTCTAAATAACTTATTAGATAAAAGGGGGCGCCTCCGACGTCTAGCGGTAGCGTGTTGGATAGACCACCCGAGTGGGCATATCTGAAGCGTTTCTCATCTTTGACTTCGCTTCATTACCTTTGGAAGTCGCTCGGCCCATTTAGCCTACCATGTGCACAAAAGTGGCGGTAAAACATCAATCATCATCATCATGATAATTATCATCGTATAAAGATAACTTATCAAGGTGCTGATAAGCCTAGTGCATTATTATTGACATAAACAAAACAAATGTAATTAATTTGTTAAAAAATGACAGATATTTTCTCCAATAACGTGTAAATTTGAGGTACACATTATATTTTAATTATGAATCAGAGAAAATACACCAACTGACTTGGATAAAGTATATTCAATTTAAGGTTCATGGTTCACTCTCTTATATCAAGACATTAAATGAACTTTTCTAATTTACATCAATTTAAGTTATATAAATATGTGAAATTCACGGGAAAGAAATATTAAAATATCTTCTGCTTCCTACAATTCTAAAAATAAATTAATTCACAGCAGTGTTGCTAAATCGTACAATTGTAAATAGACTACACTTTCAATGGCCACAGTTTCTTGTTTCTATAATCAAATGTTGGACCACACCTTGTTAAGTGTTTGATCAACTGTCAGAATCTCTGTACAACAAAATATATACTGAGAGAAATCTCTATGAATGGAATACTTATGTTAACGAACATTATACTCAAATAATTACAGCCTTTCCATAAAACTAAAATAATACAGAATTGAAAAAGAGAATACGAGTTAGTGATCGATTTATTTATTTATATTCGGCGGATATCAGTGAGCTGCTTCTTCCTAGAGAAATGGGATAATTTGACCAAAGTCATTTACTTCTGGCTGGAACACCCGCGCCAGAATATTTCGACGTCTGTTTTTCTTATAACTGGCTCTTTAGTATCTTTATAATCAAAGATTACTAACTACATGAGGTCTTATATATATATATATATATGTGTGTGTGTGTTCCTTTTCCAGGCAGATGATCAATGATAATCGTGTACATTAAATACGTACACAACGGAGTGGAGACGTGGTTGTAAAAATACGTTACTAAACAGTTAAACGTTATTTGTGTAGAAAGCTCCTCTTCCAGTGGCTGCGATTTACGGAGGAACAGAAAAGGGAAGTCAAGATATTTCACAGATAAAGGTCTGCACATTATGATTAATTTGTTTTAAGCCGTAGCTTGGCAAATTTTAAAATTCTTTTAAGTGTTTACATTACCTAAAAACTAATATATATATGTGTGTGTGCCTTTTATTTATTTTTAAACATTTGGGCTGTGTGAAAAGTCTACTATTACTGCTATCGTCAGAGATATTAGAAGTATAACAAGATTTTATTATATGTACTAATATATATGCGGTTGTTTTCAATTTAGCTGCATTATATATGTACTAATATATATATATATATATATATATACACACACTTTGTTTTCTATTTAGGTAGTGGTCATTTGGTTACAATTCTGTAAGAATTATAAACACCACGAAAATCTGAGTCCAGGCATTTATTATACGTAATACGCACACACGGGCGCGTGCACACCGTCTACATACATATATATATATTCTAAAGCGCTCAACGATGGATTTACTCGCCCTGGAATCTAACTCTTACCTGTATGTTGGGCAGTGTACATATTTGATCACAAAGAACAGCTCACACAGATCTGCTCATATAAATACCTAGCTAGGGTGAAGTCGATCAGACGCCCGCGGAAAGTAGCTCAGAGAATATCGGTGCATCGAATGGCAGCTTTTGAAGTTATAAAAAGGTATGATTGTTATTAATATATTCAAAGCCATGAATAGTGTTATGCACTTGTATGTTTTAAGTGGTGTGACTATAAACTTGTTTAAAGGAATGTTTCTCGGAATCAAATTACAATAAAGTTCTTGAAGTAAACAGAGTCAAGATTTGAGTAGGGTTAGTTACGTCTATGTTTTTATCTATGAATTGGTTCATGTTTGTCTTTGTATCCGTAACTACATTACTGTATCCCTATCTATGCGCTAAGTGCCTGTTCATTTCTGCGTGCATGTGAATTAGAGGGTTTAGAATGGGTTCAAATGTACCATAAATGATTATGACTTTAATATTTATCTTCTTTTTTCAGAGAGGTCCTGCCAATTCTTACGAAAACATCGGGATATCTTCAGAGATTTCAAGCTATGGTCCATGTCAGACAAACTTCATACAGCTTTCTTCAATCTTCTTGTACAGTGAATCGCGTGAACACCACAAAACTCTCATTTCATGGTAGAACATTTTTCCATGTGGCATAGCCTTTATCAGGCATTGTGAATAACATATGGCAGTGGATACAGTCAACAATTGTAGCCAAGGTAACTTAATTAGTTTGTGCTTTGATTTGAGATTTGAATGTGACAAATACAGTTCCTCTTGTTTCACGTATACCACATATTCTGAAGTATGCGCATTATAGGGTTTAGAATGGGTTCATATGTACCGTAAATGATTATGATTTCACTATTAATATTAAAGCAATGTATTATCTTCTTCCAGAGAGGTTTTGCCAATTCTTACCAAAACATCGGGATATCTTCAGAAATTTGAAGCTATGGTCCTTGTCTGTCAAACTTCATACAGATTTCTTCAAGCTATTGTACACTGAATCCCGTGCACACCACAAGGCTCTCATTTCATGGTACAACATTTTTCCATGTGGCATAGCCTTTATCACGCACTGTGAATAACATATGGCAATGGATACAGTCAACAAGTGTAGCCTAGGTAACTTAATTAGTTTGTGCTTTGATATGAGATTTGAATGTGACAAATACAATTCATCTTGTTTCACGTATACCACATATTCTGAAGTATGCGCATTATAGGGTTTAGAATGGGTTCATATGTACCGTAAATGATTATGATTTCACTATTAATATTAAAGCAATTTATCTTCTTTTTTCAGAGAGGTCCTGCCAATTCTTACCAAAACACAGGGATATCTTCAGAAATTTGAAGCTATGGTCCTTGTCAGACAAACTTAACACAGCTTTCTTCAATCTGTTGTACAGTGAATCCCGTGCACCACTACACGTGATTGAAGAGCTCACTGTTGATGTCGTCTGGCTCCTGCTTTGACTTTGTCCATTCCCATGAGGTTGTCATCGGTCTCTTGGACAATGATGGGCGGAGTATTTTTTGTTTGAACGGAGCTGCTTTGCTGTACGGAACATCTTACCATAGTCATCGGTTGAGGTGATTTGGTCTGCCAGAATATCTGCCTCTTCCACTGCAACGTCCTTTAAACTTTTGGATATGAGCCGAAAGATGTTGACATGCATTTTTTGAAGGGTAGCACAGTCTTTACTTGTACTGTGTTGGTAGATCTTAAGCCTCGGTGCCCTTTGATGTTCCGACAGCTCGGTGACTGTTGGACCCGCTGTATGTTGTGTGCTGTTCCTTCTTTTGAGATATCCGAACTTCTATGCTGCTGAAGTCGTCATATAATCCAGCAGGTCGGTAGGTGCTTCATTTGGGTCCTGGAAACAAGCAAACCGGTTGTGAATATTCTCGGAAGTCCCTATCAGAGCCATCTCCCACCCTTGAGAACTACTCGCATTAAAACCCTGTGTAGGTCTTTATTACGACCATATACAGTCAAAGTGGAGATAGAATAGGAACTACTATTTATCCAAAACAAACGAAGCTGTAGAGCAGCCAGTAGGACAGACTAACCTTGAATACAGATCAGACATATATGTGGATGATGTAAAAAGGTATGATTGTTGTTAAATATTTTGACTTGATGTTTTACGTACATGTATATATATATATATATATATATATATACATATGTAATATTAATTACATATACTATATTAATCACATAAATATATATTTAATGAAGCTGATATATCCCATAAGTCACCCAATTAAATATTTGAGGTGATTATATCAAGTCACCTTGAACAATTTGGGTGGCTTAAAATTAATAACAAAATGACTCGGAACTTTTTTTTTCAGATAGAAAGCATCTCCAGGATCATAATGGAATACCAACTCCACATCTGGATGTCGTTGTTCACAAGGTAAGGGGTGCGTCATCGGACGAGCTAGTAATAATGACCAACGAATGATGAACTAGTCTGTGACTGGATTGACGTGATATGATATCCATTATTTGTGGGGTAAAAATGATATGTAACAAGGTTCTATAGGCCACTAATTTGTTGCATATTCTAAAGTTTAATATTTGTCTTTTTATGAATTTATATGTGCTTGTTTGTTTGAATGTGAACAAATGTGGTATTATCCATCATGGGGTGTATTTGAAAATTTAACGTTTAGGTTTACGTTTTTGTTTGACCCAAACAATGTACTAAGCAATTTGGTTTTGGCGTTTGTTTAAATAAGAAACGTTTTATTACTACTTTATCGAGGTTTTCCTGGTGGGCTTTATAAGTGGAAGGAACTTTAGGGATTGTAGTTATAATTAAAACAAATAAATGTAGGAATGGTTTTCATCTTTTGCATATTACGCCAAAATAAATACACCAAAAAACTTATTTTGATTCATATAATTTATATTTTGTCTATTTACATAGGAAACCTTCCCAGTTGGACGCTGATATGTTACTGCTCAATACGTAAGAATTGCGTTGTGGGATCAGCTAACAATGGGTACCAGATGATGATTTGTTAGAAGAGGTATAGTTTTTCTTGTTGTGTTTCTCTCTATCTATCTCTAGGGAGGGATGAGGCAGGGGGTAGGGTGTGAGGGTGGCAGGGTGTGAGGCAGCAGGTGGGCAGGGACTGAGGGTGGCCGGGTGAGATGACAGCCATTGTTGTCGTGTTTTTGCTGATTTGTGGTTTGTTTATGCCAGACGCTAGGCATTCTTCGGGTGACCACGGATTCATATACGCAACCATTTGCTCGCTTCCAACAACAAAACCCCGCCGTATGAATCTGTTCTCACTTGGGTTATGCCAAAGGCATGAAACTGGCGTGAATAAATCGGAAAGCATCTGAAATAGGACACCAGTGGCGAGAGGGGGGGGGGGGGCAGGGAGAGATGGCGGCAGGGAGTTAGGAACCAGCTGATCAGATTAGAATTTATTTCAATCTTGTTGTGTTTCTCTCTCTCTATCTATCTCTAGGGGGTAGGGTGTGAGGGTGGCAGGGTGTGAGGCAGCAGATGGGTAGGGACTGAGGTTGGCCGGGTGAGATGACAGCCATTGTTGTCGTGTTTTTGCTGATTTGTGGTTTGTTTATGCCAGACGCTAGGCATTCTTCGGGTGACCACGGATTCATATACGCAACCATTTGCTCGCTTCCAACAACAAAACCTCGCCGTATGAATCTGTTCTCACTTGGGTTATGCCAAAGGCATGAAATTGGCGTGAATAAATCGGAAAGCATCTGAAATGGGACACCAATGGCAGTAAGAGAGGGAGGAGGAAACTTATACTGTGTTAAATAGTTTACTTTTTTATCAACAGGTGGTTGCTGCGGTATTGAAGTCAAGACACGTATCACAACCTTTCTGGTGTTTCCTAGATTTCCTGTTTGAGGTTTCTGTGTATGACCAGAATAAGGAATTGCTTGATTTTTAATGAGGTATTCAAATAAAAGATAATACATGTTTACAGCGTTTCTCTTAGATTAGCGTGAAACTATTGTCTGTAAGTTTGTTTTTTTATCCACACGCAGAGGTGATGTTTTGATGTCAGGGTTTGTAATACTGGACTGAGCAGCGTTTGTATGCTGGTCACGTGAGTTCAGTTATAAATGCAGTAGACGCTGCTATTGTGCTTATACTTCCTGTAGACCACGCACTGAACTGGTCAATTAAATTTTTTTATGCTAATTGGTTCTGTATGGAAACAGTTTCCCTAGAGGCATTTTTCCTTTTTGGCATTTAAAAGGTTTTTTATCTCTAGGGTTTTATCCTGGGCCATTAGAACCGGAAGAGGGGGCACTTGCCCAAGGGGTACTAGGCCCCAAAACTAGGTTAAATGTACAGTTTCTATAAAATCATTGTATATTGTTTGCTATGTACTGGGGTACTTCAGTAGTGTATTAATACTTTAATGTGTACGTTTTATGAATATATTCTGCTGACACACAAAGCTTGTGTGATTACATCTCAAAATGTATGTTCTGTATTTTATTTCACAATATAAAGTCGCCTATTTGTAGTTCATACTTTAATAAAGTCAGATTGTTCCATTGTACAAGGTGTTTGGTTGTTGATGTACATAAGAGATGACTCGGGAATTACAAGAATGGAAATAAAATTGATTTTCTGAGAGTACTTTAAAACATACATATTAGGAACCAGTCATTTTGATAAAATGATAAACTATAACTTCAATTATTAGTGTTTTAGTATTACAATGTTTTGTTGGAGTACCTTTATCTTCTGCGTTTGATATATAGTGTGTTCTATATCCATAACTTTCATTAATAACTGTTAATCATTCTCATAATAAAAGTAGAATGGACACCCTAAAGAAATAAAATAATTGTACCGATAACCCAACAAAGTGCTGCTTTGTTAGGAAGGATCACCCATTCACTAATACACAACGCCAGGCACCCAAGCACGCGCACATATATACAGTATTTTATATATATATATATATATATAAGAGCTGTTGTAAACCAATAGTGTCGGACTATAATAGTTAATAAAAAACTGTATCATCTTTCATAGATAACCACTAAAACATTTTGCTATGAATCGCCTTTCTATTAAACGTAACACGATTTTGTAGAATAATCAAGTTTTAAATTTTCCTTATAATTGCCTGCTTATGACATTAGACGTTGAAAGCATCTATACTAATATAGATCGCACCAAGGGGTTGCAAGCAGTCGTGGAAGTAATAGGAAAGTATCCCGTATATTTTCTAAATATTTTAATACACATGAACCACCCATTAAATTAAATAAATTTAAATCTTCTATCTGTATTAATCCCGTCAATTTTTCACATACCACTGTATTCAAAGACTAAAACAAAAACAACTTGTTGACCAAGGTATTTTTTTAACTAACCAATATTCATCAGATGTTGCACAAACATCCTTTCCATCCTAAACATACAGATGAAGATGAAGATTAGTTCTATAATCTGTCCAATTACATAGAGGATAAATATATTTTTAGTTGTATCGTGATCTACTTACACTGCTTATTGAGTCACTTATATGGTGGATAAATGTATTCTTTGAGATCCAGGGTTTTTTAATCCGTAACACTTCAACGCTTATTTATTAATATTTAGTTGAATATTTTGCTTACTTTGTGATCTGCTAATATTGGTCGATTAAGAAAGGGGGATGTTGGGGAAGATCTTTGCTGACTTTAGTTCAGTTATTAAACGTTATATGGTATTTTGTTAATATTGTAGAACTTTGTTATTCTTCGGCGGAGACCGTATGAACTCCGGTAACGTAACGTTATATCATACCTAAATTATGTTACTTTAATATTAAAACTTAGAATAATTTTAATATGAAGTTATCATCATAATGTCGTAATTTGCCATTGAATGGAATCTGGTAATGAAATATCACAGGCGTGTTATAAATAGAAAATGCACGTACAGGCACTCACGAATATACATCGACACACACACACGCACGGACACTCATACACACACTCGCAGGCACGCACTGACTCAGAAATACACGTACAGACGCACGCACGCACTTACATACACGTACGCACTTACATACACCCACACACGCACGTACGTACCATTTCGTACGGTCTCCGCCGAAGAATAACAAACTATCATTAAAGTTGTTGCCTTCTTAAAACAATCTTTCCTTACTAGCTACTTCAATATATTGAATGAAGGCGAACTGATACGTGAATGGCTAAACTTGTCAGAGATAATTAAATTTAAAAAAACCTTACTGTTGGACCATTTAAGCGCATGCTGCCATCAATAAGCCACCATACAAATAACCGTTTTTTTTTTAATTTTTGAGACGAAAGTGGGTGGTTATTTCACAGGTTTTTACATTAAGACCACCAAGACCTTCATAAAGAGAAGTGATGGCTACATTTCTGCCAGAGGAACAATTAAATAAATGAATATATTCACCATTGTTTTTCACTGTATGAGAAATAATTAGTGTTTTTCCATCCCTTTGATAAAAAGGAATTCAACGAAACAATCACTATTCCTTTTCGCCCTCATCGCGTTATTAAGGTATTTGCTTAGTATATTATTCAATAAGCATTGAAATGTTAAAGATCAAGATACTGAAAAAAATAAAAACTGGATCTTCGAGCATACATTCATCCACCATAGTTTATAAGTGACTGAATAAGCATTGTAAACACATCACGATACAACTAAACAGGTGCATTCGCATGATAATGCAGCAAGGCATAAACACAACAGTTCTAATATAAATTGCTTTTAACTTGGAAGTAGATGATATGGTATATCAGTCCTGACATATATATTGAAAAAACTTTGTTGTTAGTATTTTGTTTGGTCTAATAGTTGCTAAATGTTTAATAGTTGTACTGATGTACTGACATAAGAAATGTTACAAAAATGAGTATGAAATTAGCAAGATTTTGTTCATAGCTAATTTTAAGTATAATAACACATCGTAGATTAATTTCATAAACAAAGGTTTGTCATTTGTCCCTACCCCTGATATTGATAAAACAGCAATCACAAATGCAGTGTTTAACTTGGGTATAAAATTGAAAATTAATTGTTTTTAGATGTTGGCGTAACAACTATATTAAAAACAGTAAGACGTTTGTGTCGAAATCCAACATACACAGATAAATAGAGACTTGTCCGAACCATCTCTAGAAGATTATGATTTAACTCCGATTGAGCAGTTACCTACTACAGGTTCATACACTCAAGACAAGACAAATAGATTAATTCGGGAAACATTTTGGATAGATTCCCTAGGTATATTAGAACCGGGAGGTCTTAATAAGAAAAGATACGAAGATGTTATAAAACCTATACAAAATGAGGACGTTGTCCCATTTGTGGTACCATTTTCAAAAACAGCTAAATAGCAGCATGCCTCCGCTGCTCTGGGCAATGACTCGAAGTGTAAAAGCGAGCGAAAATTAGTTGGCAATGTCAATTTTCACCTCAGCACCGTCAGCGTTGTTGTCATGTAGACCCCCCCCACATGGTCACCTGGTCCAATCACCGCTGACTTGGGTGAGTTAAGAACAACCCCTTGCTAAAAACTCCTCCCACACATCCAAATATAGTTAAGCACTCGGCACTTGGTGCTAACGGTCACAGGTTCGAACCCTTTTCCAGGGATTAATTTCTGAGTTTGTATCCTGTAGTTATACTGTTATGTGGTTTGATATCTTTTTTTAGCTAAGATTAATGGTGCGACCCATGGGTCCTGAACGTCTAAAATTCTAACCTGTAACTCGTTGCTGTCGGAGCGATGTTGTACGTCAACGGGTAGTCGCGGTTTCTGGTGATGGCCAGGAAGTACGGCGACATTCCCGTAGACTCGTGTCGTGTGGCTCTGTATGCCGACATGATCGACTCCAGGTGGTCATCCCAGTCATCTTGAGTATCGGGGTCGATGACCTTCCTGCAAAACAGGTAATAACGCATCTAGGATCATTCCAATAATAAAATGCTACATAAATGCTGCACATAGCAACAGTTTAGTACATAATTACACAAGTGCATAAGCATGGTTATTTATGGTCAGAAGTTGTTACCGTGATAATTTTGATAATGTACTTACCTGAGAGCTGTCTGTAACGTCTGGTTCCATCTCTTGTTCAAACCATTCATCATCGGGTGGTACGCCATAGATATTCTCTTGTTGATATCCATCAAGCTACAGAGTTTATCATTCACCTGTAAATATGTTAATTTTATTCGTAATGGATACATAATAAAGTTATGTAGTAGGACAGAGAACAGAATATGAAAGTATATAGTCTGGACTGCCGAGATCGTTTTCTTCTCCCCGAAATGTCCATCGACACCATTCATAGCATGGCACTCTTGGATGATGCGACGGCGGTGTGTCTTGCTGGTGATGACATTACGACGCTTTGATCCCGACACCTTGGACACCTGCTGATAAAACCAAACATCGTTGATGACAACAAAATGCGGATATAATTTTTGGCACATTTTGATGTTGGTCAAGTACATGTGGATCTCACTGTCACTGATAGTGTCAGTAGCAGCATATACATCGTCCTGTCACAGATAGAAAGTGTTCATGTATATCCAGCGCTCTCTCTCTCTCTCTCTCTCTCTAATATATATATATATATATATATATATATATATAATTCCACATCAAATTTATCAATTCCAGTTCAATTCCAAATTTATCAATTCCATTTCCGTTTTTCCGACTCTTGTTTTGCCTAATACTTTTTACCATGAGAAGGTACTCCGAATACCTACTCTGAGTAGTTTATATTCCAAGTAGGATTGTCATGGAATAAATATATCTGAATACAAAATTGTAAATGCCCAGGGGATGTACATTTAAAATTTAAATAACCTTTGTCATTTGAACACATTATGGAATGCATGACCCCGGTTTTGTTTGCAACGATAGCTATGTCGTCATGACGACGAAGCCAATCACTCATTCAGCCTGCATGAGGAATGACGGTAAATGTCAACTTTTCAGACTACTTTTTCTCCCGTTATTCAAACAAAGACGAACAAATAAATGACACTGCATATTTTTACAATATTTGGTGTTACAAACAACACAAATTATTACACTCGGCTTATGGTGAACCGGTAAATCATGAAAAGCAGATGCCGATACATCAGTTTGTTATGCTTCTTATCCATTTAAAATCACGAAAAATACATTTAATACTTACATTTAAGCAGTCTGTATGCAATTCTGTGAACTTCTTCCTCGATCTTAAAGAAAACAAAGCAAAATTAAGCTGTACAAGTCACTGGTTTAGTTGGAACTCCGCAATCGATTTGGCTGTAATATGATCCTGATAGCATTGTGTGATGGGTGTACACCTCTGAAATTGAATCAGCGCTACCTGGTGAGTTAAATTGGGTATTTGGCAAGGGAGCCATTGAATTGACCCCATGTCTGTGTCCTATTATATAACATACAACCTATCAAAGGACGTTTCGGACAATATTGTGTCTAAGAATGTTCTGGTCTTGCTTGTTTCGGACATCTGTTTTTTCGGGTCTGGATGTTTCGGCCAATTCTGGTTTTCAGTAGGTTTGATTGGGTTAATCGAACGGATGGATGGATGCATGGATGGATGTCGTTTAACGACGCATCGGCACAATTTAGACCATTCATCGATTGAATTGAATATTTTAGAAATAAATTTATTTCATGTCCCAACGACCAGCCTCGGACTAACAACATCTCAGATGTTGGTGCAGCAAGTGCCATTCACTTGTTGGACATCACAATCCGACTATCTGGAAACCAATCGAGTGTTCGCAGACTGACTGATGATAATAATAATAATAATGTATATTTAATAAAGCGCCCTAATACTAGCAGGAGCCATTCAAAGGCGCTGTACAAATAATATGTAATTTAATAATACCCCAAATAATGTCTGTAAAAACCCCGTAATGATTTAAAAGATAGTAATTATTTATCTGTGAAAGCGACCTTAAATAGGTGTGTTTTTAGAAGAGACTTAAAATTTCCAAGAGACGAGACATTTCCCCAATATCACGGCAACTGACTCCCACAAATTGGGGCTGCAACACTCAAACGCACAATCACCATATGACCTGAGCTCGAGACACTGGTACCTGCAATAGTATCTGACTGATGACCTGAGTTTTCGGGATGACTTTCTAATGGAAACCAGTTCACACAGGCATTCAGGTGCCATATATAGATTTATTAGTTATTAACAGAATCTTAAAAAGGATATCTAACCAATGTAGTTTTTGAAGAATTGGGGCAATATGATCATATTTTCTAGTATTTGTTACAATGCTTAGCTGCACTATTCTGAATTGACATAATAATGTTATAATCAGATATACCATATAACAGGGAGAGTTACAATAGTCTATACGTATGTAACAAAGGCATGAACTACAGTTAAAAGCGCTTCTGTCAAGAATGCTTTTAAACAGTGGATGTTCTTAAGATGGTAGTAGGCAGCTCGGCATACTGATGTGACATGTTCATGCATGTTAATACATTGGTCAAAAATAACCCCTAGATTTTTTACTGACCCATTAGGGGGTAATCGAAGATGTACCCATCTGTAATGCTGGTGTCTTTAGGGATTTAACACAATGTGGTGATGCCAAATATAAAATATTTGTTTTATTATCATTTAGTTTTAGAAGATTTTGAGAATCCATAGCCGGATATCGGCAATACAATGTTCTAAATTCTTCAAGGAAGAGGAGAAATTTAACTCATTGTCAGGATCCAGTGATATATACAGCTGTGTGTCATCAGCATACAAGTGATATTTAATCCCATATCGCTGCGCAATGATCCCAAGAGGACGGGTATACATTGTGAAAACCAGAGGACCAAGAACTGAACCCTGTGGTACACCAGATAACAAAAACTGAATGTCAGATAAAATACCATGAACAGACACTCTCTGGGAGCGTTGTTCCAGATAGGATCTAAACCATTCAAGTACTTTACCTGACAGACCAAACATGTCTTTTAACCCAGAGAAAAGTACATTATGGTCAACTGTATCAAATGCAGCAGACAGGTCCAGAAGAACAAGTATTACTGGCTTACCTTGATCAATTGACATCATAATATTTTCTGGAATTGGTATGTTTCAGTGCTGTGACCACTTTTAGGCAGACTGTAGTGATTCATTAAGGTTATTATTGATTAAATATTTGTTTAGATGGAAAGCAACTGCCTTTTCTATAACTTTAGATAAAAATATAAAATTTGATACAGGTCTGTAATTGTTTAGAATATTACAGTCCATAGTGGTTTTTTTTATTATTAATGGTTTTACAAGGGCAGCTTTCATGGATCTTGGGAACACCCAGAGATAATGATTTATTAACTATATTTGTAATTGGGTTTATCAGAACATCCAGACAATCTTTCACAAGCCATGTAGGCATAGGGTCAACTGCACAGAAAGCATTAGATGACTTTTTCAGCAACTGTCTGATATCAGTCTCTGTAAAAGGCTCAAATGTATCCATCATGGATATGCAGGACTCTTCTACCAATGGCTTACCCTGTGATAAGGTGCTTGACTGGAACCCACTATGTATATTTAATATTTTTTGACAGAAGAAGTTATTAAAACAATGGGCCATATTTTTATCTGAGTTGATATTATTTGGGAGGACAGTTTGACTTTTATGTAATACTTTATTCACAAAACACTGAAAACAGTCCTTTGATTTCCCTTGGATGCTTTGATCTTTTTATTATAATATTCAGATTTAGGGTAGAGGCAAGTGGTATTTTTTAACATGAATTTACCGACCTTGAACATTTTCAAATGAACACACAAACTGGTCCTGATCCACAGACGCTCACAATACCTTCTGTGTCTCTTTGCAGCCTGTATGTTCTTATTATACCATGGAAGCATTGGTCTGCTTGGCATTTCCTTTGTCCTTAAAGGTGCATGTTGATCTACAATGTTTCTCAATGTATTATCATAGAGATCCGTCCACCAGATGATCCACATCATCCGGTGGATCCAATACCAGAGAAGAGACTCGCAGATCAGCAAGAGTGCCTCCTTTGTCAATTGGACTTGTATCTTCTATATGAAATAACCTTAGCTGAAACAGATTGTTTCTGTAAAGATACATTAATGTTAACAAGGAAATGATCAGACAGCATGGAAGACACAGACACACCTTTAATCAAATTGTCATCATCACGGGAGATGACAAGATCTAAGATGTGACCATGCCTGTGTGTTCTTTCTTGAACATGCTGCCTGAGATTGGCAGATCTAAGAATTTCAGTCAGTTGTTTGGTATCTGCATTCCTCTGGCAATCCCACAGTGGGGTGTAATCGGTAGATAATAGCTACACCTAACACTTATCCCCCCAGATATAAAAGCCAGGTGTAATTTTCAAAAGACTTAGCCTGAAAACGCAAATGGGTTTCACACTTCAAAGAATCACGGAGAAGAATGCCGACTCCCCCACCTTTTTTGTGAATCCGAGCTGCATGGTGGAATGAATATCCAGCTGGAGTCACATCACCAACAATTTTCTGGTCTGAAACATTACCAGTCAGCCAAGTCTCTGTTATGACAAGAGCATCAAGATCCATATCCTTAACAACATCAGATATTTCATCAGATTTATTACAGATCGACTGACAGTTAATAAGACCAATACTTACATTTTGTACAGCTGTGCCATTATATGGTGTTATTGACACAGTGATCAAATTACTGGCATTAGACCCAATCTGCTTTGGATGTTTTCTACTACGTGGGCGCATCGCTAAACAAATGTGAAATGGTATTACCACCATAGGGTCGTAAGACAAGCAACTGATCTCTAGTATAATTCATTATAATTATAGAAATAAAATAAGTGAAAAATTTAAATAAAAAAATAAAATAAAACAAAACATACACAAGCAAAAAACCGAGTTCTTATGGGAAACACTGGCGCGGGCGATAATATAGGGCGTCAAATGAGCAGTTAAAAAGAAAATACAAGAAATACAAAATAACTAAATATAATCAATTTATATTAATATAAATTAAATCTATATTACATAATATGCAAAATACACCAGTTTCACTGGTGTAACTTATCTAATAGCTGAACTATCCGAGAAATATTCCGGTACCATTACATCGAGAGCCGGTCATACTTCCCGCCACAAACATCAACTCAACTAAAGAAGAAAAAGACCAGAAGATGATTGATGATTTGTGTTTTACGGCCACTTTTGAGTACATGGTAGGCTAAATAGACCGAGCGAAGTAAAAGATGAAACGAAGTAAAAGATGAAACACCCTTCAGGTGGTAGTGATCTGTGGTACTACGCGCTACCAACTAGACCATGGAGGCGCCACAGAAGATGTCCATGGAACTGCACTAAATGTAGTTTCCGATATCTGTAGGTGAAGATAGTTTTACCGAGAGGACGCATATCTATTCCTGAACTACTTCACGGTGTTAGACACAATTACGAAAGTCTCCCACCTTAATAGATACAACTTTAAAACGTCTCCATTACTGTGATTCATATTTTTAAACGTCGTAATACAATCTTGGATTAAAGCACCTGCATATTGTATTTACACGTGCAATTAAAGTTTTTGGAATAATTAATTTCTGATCAGTGTTATAGCTGATGTTTATTTCTTGTTAAAATAATCAGAAGCCTATAGTTGATTCAACGGGATAAGTCATTATTTGACCTGTCCGGAACATCCTGGTCCTGAAGATCCGACTCCGAAATGTCCTACGCCTAATGGAACTATATTTATCAGCGCGGATCCAGACTTCGATGTCTCTTTATCAGATTACCTTCGACATAAATATAGATGTTACTGGAGCTTTATTAGGTAACTATTAACGTGTTTACTACAGGTCTCGGTCAAACCCTTTTCGGGATTCGGTATCTTAGCTCTGAATGCCTTATAATGTTAGTTAACGAGTTAACATATAATCCTCGATGAGCATAGCTTCTTAAAGGCAATATCTTATTGCAATCGATTATGGTCTGATGACGAAGTGCTATGAGAATATATATATATATATATATATATATATATATATAATTTTAGTTTATATTTGTGGAACTTGTAATTTTGACGTACCGTTTTTTAAATGTTTAATTTTATACAGTGTGCAGCAGGTAATTGATTGATTGATTGATTGATTGATTGATTGATTGACTTGGAATATACGATCGAGGTGCAACTCTCTAGGGATTCATCCCAGAAACCCAGTTTTGACTTGGATTCGAACTTGGATACCTGAAGGTTTACAGCATATTGGACTTCTAAATGAGAGAGTTTAACCAGAATACTATCAGATAACAAACATCGTTCAGGTAATAATGGTATCTCCTTGGTTGATTACTAAGTGTGAAGTAACATTGTACAGTAATGATATCGATTTATAACGGTAGTAGTGATGTCTAATAATAATAATAATAATAATAATAATAATAATAATAATAATAGTAATAATAATAATAGTAGTAGATTAATATATTTTTTATTTGATCGTTTCTCCTCCCCAAAATTTTAAGGAGACCGGTGTACGTGTTTAGATATAACCATAAAAATTATTTTTAATCCGTATGAAACCACGCACGCACACACACGCACAGAGAGAGAGAGAGAGAGAGAGAGAGAGAAACACACACACACGCACAGAGAGAAGAGAGAGAGAGAGAGAAGAGAGAGAGAGAAACACACACACACACACACGCATAGAGAGAGAGAGAGAGAGAGAGAGGAGAGAGCACACACACACACACACACACACACACATATATATATATATATATATATATATATATATAGAGAGAGAGAGAGAGAGAGAGAGGGACTGGTGAGACATTACACATGTCTCAGCAAGAAAAGTCGCCACTCTGGATTCAGTCCCCTGAAGAAACGCCCAGAGTTTGAATTCACGGCTCGAGATTCTCTGTGCCTGTGCCTTATTATACACAGCTAAAAGACACACACACACATTCCGTGCATTATTTGTGTCTTTGGAAGGACGCCGTTTAGGTGTTTGGCCTGGTTATCCAGCATTTAAATGACTGTAGCAGGTCAGTATTGCATTGTTGTTCAGGGAGAATCCCCAGGCTGTCGCTTAATCAGCACAGCCTCTATTTTCGAGCGGTTGAGAAACCTCCTCCCCCAGCACTCACAGGGGAGCAGTACGGAAAGATGGAGCCTCGGAGGGTCTTTAACGTCCCCCTTTATTTTTAAATAATTCAGTGGAGATGGCAGCGCCATTTAACGTGGTCATCCACCACGATGTTGTGAGCCGAGAAATTAATCTCTGGAAAAGTTTCGACCTCTTATGGGGTTCGAACCTGTGACCGTTGGCACCAAGTGCCGGGTGCTTAACCGCTAGGCCACCGGAGCTCACTAAGCAACAGGTCAGTACGCTCTTAAAGCATTATAAGTACTCCTGACTCAGGAATAGAAACACTGCATCGCATCTCGAACGGTGGCATTGGACACAGCTCGTGTTTTATTGTTCGGGGAGAATCTCCAGGCTGTTGCTTATTCGGCACAGCCTGCCACAGTTCGTGTGGTTGGTGTGTTTTATATAACAACTTGTAAATATAATTCACCTTGGTTGTTTGTGGGAATAGAATTATCTTTCCTAGGTCCAGTTATGTCCAGTTTGTACGATGACATTCAAGATTACCTCTAATCTGCTTGTCATAAATAACATTTAAGAACCTTATTACTACAATAGTTAGAATAGCAGACATTAGGTCAGATTTGAAAATGATAACGTAGTTTAAACAGTACCGAAGCTATTACGGTCTGCTTCAGCGCAGATGTCAGTCTTTTAATAGTAATTAAGCTAAACAGTTTTAATAGTAGTCGCTTCGTGACGCCTTCCCGTTGTAAAAACTGACCTTTGAAGACAGTGACAATTGGTTTATATAGTATTAAATCTTATCTGAGTGACAGATCTCAGTGTGTTGCCATAGGAATGACGACATCAGAAGGTAAGTGCCTGAATTTTGGGGTGCCACAAGGATCGGTACTTGGACCATGTAAGTACTGTTTATATTCAAAACCAATTGGTGCGATATGTAGCCGACATAATTTGCTCTACCACTGTTATGCAGATGATACCTAGGTTTATATGGCGATCGTTCCCAAAACAACTTGGTCCGACGTTGCAAAGAAATTGGAAGCTTGCTTGGCTGATATCAGTACTTGGATGAGTGCAAACATGCTTAAGTTAAACAAGGAAAAGACAGAGCTCATTATCTTTAACCCAAAACATCAGGCTGGAATAAATGAGGAATTACGGCTTCAGGTAGGTAATAATACCGTTTCTGTAGCATCGTCAGTGAAGAACTTAGGAGTATATTTTGATACATCCCTGACCACGGATGCAATATCCAAAGCCTGTTATTACCAAATTCATAATTGGTCGTATCAGACGGTACATCACATTGGATGCTTGCAAAACACTGGTACACGCCCCGGTAACATCTCGGCTAGATTACGGCAATGCTCTCCTGTATGGTCTTCCAAGCACACTGAAGACACGGCTACAGAAAGTACAGAATTATTCTGCCAGGTTAGTCACTCGCACTCATAAAAGAGAACATATAACACCAGTCTTGAAATTCCTGGCATTGGCTTCCGGTTATATATAAATCGCAGTACAAGATTTTGATGTACACTTTTTTAAGGCACTTCATTGGACTGCCCCTCAGTATTTAGAGGAACTTGTCGTACCGTATCAGCCGACAAGGTCTCTACGATCTGAGTCTGGAGCATTCTTAGCCGTACCAACAACACGTGGAGTGACATACGGTAATAGATGTTTCAGAAGGGCTGCTGCAACCTTAAGGGATAATCTTCCAGTAACCACCAGAAAGTGCAAGACCCTTGATACCTTCAAAAAGAAGATAAAACCAATCTTTTTGTTTCAGCTTTTCCTAGCTGAATATATTATGTATTTGGCTGGAAAGAATTATGTATTTTTAAAGATGTAAATCTGTAACATCCATATGAATTATTTATTGTCAAGCGCCTTAGAGTAACCTTCTTACAGGTTATATAGGGCGCTATATAAATTTTGTATATTATTATTATTATACCCAGCTTTAACTTATTAAGCGTAAGGCTTAGATTCTTAGTTACTCCTCCAAACAGATTTTACACTTTATAGATCTAAATTCCAAAAAATACTCATAAAATTATTATTAAAACAATAACCCGTTGTTACAGTCATAGAATGCTTATTCAGCAATATGCATGAAGATTTGAACTACAATTTGATATAGAGAAATTCAAACAATACTTCAGATTGACCAGGTAATCTAAAATCCCGCCAAACTGTTCGGAAACACCTGCCCCTGACGTCATATTCTAGATTCCCCTGTCTGGATTTTATTTTTTGCCATAAGAATTGCTACATGGAGCGATCCAGTTTGCCAAACCCGCGTCGATACGCAGCCGCAGGACAAATCGCGTGCCGCATCCGGAAATATGGAATCGCGCTCGTCTGTTTACATGCTGTTCAATTTCTGCCGCATGCCGCATGCCGCGTATATCATATATGGAATCTCAACTTTAGTAAAATATAGATCAGGAAAGTGAGTTCAATATTTTGGTGGCAAATGATATCAATTATGAGCTTTTATTATTGACATATTTTAAGGTAAAAATACGTAAAACTTCAAACATCCCGTCCGTGAACTTGTTCCAGACTTTTTATCACCTGCATTTCCGAAGTCTCCAATAATGATTGTCTTGTTACAGTGGCGCAGCGTAGTGAAAGACGCAAAAATTAGCGAATCACATTAAACCATTGACCTAAATTCTTTCAAGTCAATGCATTAAACTATTGACCTGAAAGAAAACAGATCAATGCATTATTCCGTTGACCTGAAATCACTGACCTATATATATATATATATATATATATATATATCAGTGTCTGAAATGCCCATTGACCTAAATATAAAACCATAGATAAACTCGTGATCTGAGAGAAACACAAATCATGCGGTTGTTACGTCATACACACTAACTTCGTTTATTAAAAACGGGTACGAAGAACATTCATACTTGCATAATAACAATTACGGAGAACAGTAAACGACTTTCAGTCCGCAACAAAAGCATGCGTGAGCTTGCCAGTGAATTTTCACGAGGTCTACGGGAACACACCCATCCACCCCAGCTGGGGCTACCTGCCAGATGACGAACATTGCTCCATGACGAGGCAAGACGTGTACATCTCCAAGTCCGACTGGTGACAGAAGAGAATTTTCGAATATTGGGGAGAATACGAACTTGGCATTCGCAGTGCATTTCAACTTCTACGTCCATGCTCCCGACTATATGGACCTGTACAAGTTTAATTACAGTTTGTGGCATGTTTTCCTCATTTTGAGGATGAAAAGAAATAAATAAATAAAAAATATCTATATAGCATTATCAACCAATGAACCAAATTATATCGAAAAAAACATTTGGTGTATATTATTATTATTGTTAACCCTCCGTTACCGGAGAAAAGATATCAATATACAAGTACAAAAACTACATGTCATAAAATCATATGATATGTCAATACAAATCACCGCTCGACTCTAATATATTTATGTAAAAGATATATAACAATACAGATAAATGTAACTATATTATTATATTTCAACCTAAGTTATTCACATGAATAAAAATGTAAACCGCATTACCATAATAAATTAATATATAAACAATACCGTATGTGATTGTATGTTCATTTGCAAAATAATCCTTTCATTTATAGGGAGGGCCGAGATCACCAGGGGCCGAGTTTACCAGCCCGAAATTACCGAAGTCCGAGGTTACTGTAATTCATTCCCAGCCTAGTTTATTGATCATATCAGTCAAACTAGCAGTACGTTTGTAGTTGTTTGAAACAAATCTAGCACAAAATCCAAACTTGGATACTGCGTACTGGTACGTATTATATATATGGACAAAACAAAAATGTAATTGGTAATAACTTATTGAGATGCGATCCTTTGAGTGGTTCTGGATTGTTTACATTTTTTCTGCCACAGAGTATGCGCGCGCATCGTATTTACGGAAGCGGTGTGTCGTCACGCCCAATACATAATTAGGAACTGGAATATTTCCAACTAGAATGAAAGTTGCAAAAGTTGTTAGTTTCAGAAAGGGTGCCCTACTAACTTACTATACTGTCTATTAACTTCGATGGCTACGTTTTTGCAAACCATAGAAATTGATTGTTTTCCTTAATTCAAAGTGATAGAAATTATTAATTTCATACAATTAAATAACAGCAAGGACAACCAATATTGGGAAAGCCAACAACCGCGAAAGTCGGTTAAATAAGCTTCAGTGGCGCCTCTCGCGGCGGTCAATGTTGAACAAGTTAGACGATTGCAACAAAGATCGTATAGGTCTTTGACACTGTTTGATGGCAACCACACGAAGTGACAAATAGTGAAATCGGTGGTAAAATGACTATGACAGAATATATTCAGTGATGTACTTTAGGGATACTATTGGAACCATAGCAGAAATATTTTATCTTCTCATTCCCAAACGAAAATGACAGGAATTAAAAACAATAATCAAACAGAAATATTTCTACACCAAATTTATACGGATGACTGATTATAATAGTTTGGAATCCCACCTCGGACCTAGTTTATAAAGAAGGCGGTTTTGTTTCGGTAAAATACTCCGGTAGTTTTATATTTAGGTCAATGGGTAGAGATACAATTAAAAATAGGTAATTACACTGTCACGTGATCTGTGAGTAGTACTGTTTTGTCCATATGTATAATACGTACCAGTACGCAGTATCCAAGTGTGGATTTTGTACTTATTAGGAAGATGATTGATTGATATTTTACGGCCACTTTTGTGCACAAGGTATGCTAAATGGGCCGAGCGACCTCCAAATGTAATGAGGCGAAGTCAAAGACGAAACAACCTTCAGATATGCCCACGCCGAGATTTGAACACGGGTGGTAGTGATCTGTGGTCCAACACGCTACCGCTAGACCACGGAGGCGCCCTACTTATTAGGAAGAAAAAGACCCAGTACAATACAGACAGCAAACCAAATATTAGCACACATTAGACAAATTTTTGGTTTTGTTTTTTTCTTGTTGAGGGAGAATCCCGAGGCTGTCGCTTATTCGGCACAGCCTCCATGTTGGGGGGGGGGGGGTTGCGAAAACCCTTCCCCCACCACTCACAGAGAAGCGGTATGGAAAGATGGAGCCGGAATACCCTGAGGATGGTCACTGCCAGAGAGTTTTACGTCCTCATGGGTTTTTGCGACGTCCCCCTTTATTTTAAGTAGTTCAGTGGAAATGGCAGCGTCATTTAACGTAGTCAGCCACCCACGAGGCTAAATTAATAACCATGAAGAACTTTATCAACTCACTCAGGTTTCAGTCATAGTTGTCAGATATTTTTACCCTAACCTAAGATACACACGTATGTAAATCCATCGGGCATCAAAATCCATGCAAAGTGATCATTTAAATGTCTTATTTTAAAATATGCATTTTTTGTATGACAACGAAAGAACCACCAATACTTTGAATCTATGATTTTGTATTTTCTCCGGTGCGTATAGTAACATTGAAACGGGATCCGTTTCAAGGAACAGACTTCGTTTTCAAGTTGAGTTGAGTAATTGAGTTGAGTTGTTTGTCTCCGGACTGGTCAAACATAGGACATATGACCCAATTATAGGGTCCGCTCACAATGGGAAAGAAAAAAACATTACCAGATTCATCAGGCCCTATTTAGTTAGTGGAATTTATTTATTTTTAGATGATAATAATAATAATAATAGTGGCCGAAGTGATAGTTATTTTACGTGGTTGGGTACATGAAATGAGGGAGAAGCATGAGGGCTGTAATTTACAGCTACACCACGAAGCTTCGTGATGTTGATTTCGACGCGGTGGCTGACATTTGGTACCGTCAGAAGCCGAACCACAGACTCCAGTGGATTACCAGAGAAACACTGAAAAAGCTTGAGCCCTGATATATACACACGATTAGAGTTAGATATGCCACAAAATCCAGATAATTAACTGGTAACTTTTGAAAACAAAATACTAGTTTTCTAGTCTTCTACGTTGATGACACCGGTATCAGCAAATACATATTGTTTAATTACGAAAAGATGTGATTGTTGGACACAAACCTTATCCTACAAATATCTATTGATATTTTCCATTAGATGACGTGTTCATTACAGTACCTTAATGTAGATCCCCACAAGTTATATATTTACACATCCAAGATTGCTGCAAAGTTGAAGTTCACATCCTGAAGTAAACAAATTGAAGGTTGGGTTGTTCCTATATGACTTCATCCGGGTTTTTGTTATCAATAAAAAGACGTGTAATAAATAAACTAACCATTTAAAATACAATAAAAACACATTTAAAGCATTAAAATATTTATGCAATAACCGCCTCTTTGGCCACATGGGTGAGACTATTTACCTCTGGCTATGGTCATTCTGTGCGGGAGGTCGCGTGTTTGCGCCTCGGCCGTGGCATTATAACAGGAGGAGTTTTTCATCCAGTCAGGATACTGGTAAGGTTTTCTCCACCGAACATGCCATTTATTCTAAATTCTTAATTTATTTAGTATTAGTCTCCGTGGGGAAGCTATAAATTACAGACCATATGCGTCTCCCTCATTTGAGGTTGCCAGCCACGTAAAATAATTGCTATTTCGGCTATTATTATAATCAAAAGGCATTTTAAGGCATTAAGTCTGATTTACGTAAAAGATCCGGGTTACGTCACGACTTTTGGAACCAATTAATTATGTATGGTGGGGTATCTAGAAAATGTAAGTTTCTTTTGGAAACGAATTTCATCCCTCACTCTTCAGAGTTAACTTGACCCGAAACAGTTCTATATCCAGTTTCTAGCACGCCAGATACGGAAAATGACCAGAAACGCCCATTTGTACGACATTTCACAAAATGTTATCAGACACTGTGCATGACGACTCACTTATAGAATCCATCCCCTCATTTAAGTAGCACCACATTTAGCTTTTCTGTGCCTTAGAATTATTGCAGCATTTTTAAACATTTTTATCTTTATAACAAACTTGATACTTTGTGTAAATTTTAATATAAAATTGACTGTTGTCAGCATTTACGCGGGAACTATATTTTAGCTATAGATGGGATTATCCCAGGTGATTGTCTGGAGAAACACATTTCCCAAACACAGGCATAAGCTGAAATCGAATCCACAGCCTGTGTCAGTTTGTACTTTATTATTATGTAAAACAATGTCAGAGAATATTTCGGATATTAGAGTAGGCCAAGCTCTGATCCGTGTGGAAAATGGATGAGGATGATCCAGACACCGAGTCGCACTAACAGATTGGTGGAGAATTGGTGGTCAATATTTTTGGATCCTCTAGATCCAGAATTGCTCTTTTTTTCAAAAGAGTCACTAATCCAGCTTTTAGAACAGATAAAGACTGCTCTGGGACATCTGCAACTTTTCTCTGAATGTAAAGATTGATGAAATGCTATCATTTGCAGCGTATATATATCGTAGGTTAAAAGTGTTATATACTACAGAACAAATTCAGCATATTATTTTCCTTGCAACAGGGTGCCTCCGTAGCCTAATTCGTAAAGCGGTTGGCCTCAGATCTATACCGTCTGGGTTGAAAACCCAACCAGCCTATGCCAGAAGAGTGTTTCATCTTTCCATTCGGCTAATTAGCTTTGGAAGCCGTTCACCCATTTAGCTTACTGTGTGCACAAAAATGGGCATAAAACGACAACTTTTTCTCCAGTTGCACGACTATAGAACTCTTTAAACCGCTAAAATACATTCTCATATATCGTAGGGGGGGGGGGGTTTCAATGGCCTAGCTGAGACCGCGTTCGTCAACAGACCTTTAGCACATGCGTTCAATCCTGGATCATTCATAAAACACCCTTTAACAGTCATACCAGCCTTTCATTTAAAGTGTCTACTATTCTTATGAAAGTTTAAAAAGAGTAGAGTGTCAATTAATGTTGGCAAGCTTACAAATTGCTTTAATTACGTATTCGCTTTCGATCATCGATTTCCAAGGTCCCTTCATAAAATATGATACAGTTCATATTAATATATGTCCATAAAAATATGTTCATGTTCTCTTTCCTATTATACACTGCTTCGGATAAAGGACGACTTATGATAGACGAATAATTCATAATCAAAATTCAAATTTAAAACAAATTACTATTTCATATATTTACATAGAAATTGTCAACAAACTGTCTAGAGTTGTAATTTCGTTTTTTGATTAAAACCGTACAAAAGTATCTATTCATTCAAACGCTATTTTGTTTCATCAATCATTCATCAATCATATTCTATCTTGTAATGAAGCCTTTCCATGTATCTCATATTCTTACCTTTCATGTATATTAACATATATTTAAGTAAATATTCAGCTAGAGAAGTTTATTTCACCTCGATGTTGATCATATCTGGGAAATATGGCCGAGGAATGACTCCTTAGAGAAACATCACACTGACACAGATAAAGCTATAGGATCAGAACACTATGCTGTTGAGATTTGTAATGCAGCGCTTTAACCACTGTACTGTCGGAGCCGCTGTATAAATAAGTAAGTTTTTTTCCAAATGTTCATAATTGTTTCAGTACAACGAGATAAATTGAAATTATATATAAAGTAAACTGGACTGAGAATGTAAATAACTAATCAGGTTGGTTATAAAATTATTATGATAGAAAAAAACCTTAATATAAATAATATACTGAATTATTAGAGAATATTACAATAAATAAATACGCATACATTAACTAGTATGTATTTGTAGGAAACAAGTACCATATTATAAGTATCTATATAAGTGTGACTAGTAAAATACCTTCATATGGATATTGATATTCAATATTTCAATGATGTAGCAGAATGTTTAAGGTATACTTTATCCCACCTGATAAAGAGCTTTTTTATATCTTTTAATTGGTATCCTTATAAAGTGGAGCATATCTAACCAAATTGTGGGATCATAACTAATTATGCACTTAGAAGTAAACAAATGCACATCACCTGTGTATATACTCATCAATACAATGGCGAGTATTGACTAATTTAATTTTCACTGTTTCAGTAATGTCTTGGGTGAGATACAATTAACCAAATTTTGGATATTTGGTTTTATTTTATAGCTCCAAGCTGCTATTTTTTAAACAAGAGACCTGTGTGTGCATTATAATTAATTATAATTAATTATAATTAATTCGACTAATTACTCAAATGGTCTTTTTCTAAAGTAGATTTATATAACTTTTTTGAAACAGGTCTCCAAATTGTAATGTCATATTGTATATAATGGTTAACAAGTGTATATGATACAAAATATGTAGGCAAGTCATTACGAGGCCACATATTTCGTTCAGTTTTAAATGAAAAGTTCACCCTCAGATAATTAATATGAATTAAATGTGTATGGTGCTTATAAAGGTAACCCCCAAAACCATCCAATAATAATCGCGAAATTTGCTTCACATCATAGAAATAATCCTAATTACTAGATGGGAGGGTCGCCATTACCACTTCTCCAGATGCCAGATCGTATTGTGGGAAGGTAAAAGGTCACGTGTTCCAATATCAGGTGACACAAGGATCATGTAACTGGTCACAGATGCTCTAGTTTAGCCATCCTCGTGACTCTCCCCCTCCCCCGTGCTGAACTTACTAACTACTACTAGTTAACGCCATCGCCGGCTCATTTACATAAATCTGACAGCTCGGTAGATGTTTCTTGTTACAAAAGTACAAATTAATCTTATTTAGAAATTTTACAATATAGTTTTATTTAACCATTCGAGACTGTTTAGACCAACTATAATGTAATATTGGTAAATACGCTTCTGGCCCGAAATTATCGATTTAGCTGATCCCTGTATATATTATTATAACCGGATAATACAAACAACTTGTATTAAGTGACGTCATATATCGTCAGCATATGGCTTCAAAATGGCGGCGCCCACATACCAATTTATTATAGCCAATTTTAACTAGAGTTGAATGTGTTCATATAGTGACATCATTTATAATTTGTCCAAGTATATTTGTATTAATTTTGAAAATTTTATTTACATCGAAAGGCATTATTCCTGTTTACGTCAAAAACTGGGTTATGTCACGATTAACCAATTAGTAGACATACGGCGCTGTATGGCTCTCTCCCTCTCTCCCTCTCTCTCTCTCCCTCTCTCTCTCTCTCTCTCTCTATATATATATATATATATATACGTGTGTGTGTGTGTGTGTGTGTGTGTGTGTGTGTCATAATGGTCCAGTCTACATACTTTTGGCACGATTAAACTATCATCCTTATTATTATGTAAAGATTATGCATTTTTATTATATAATGTTCGTATATAGCACCGTATGCGTGTATACATCAAAATGGACGTCGTACATTAACAGATGGACAAGCCATTGGTCCTACAGCCAACTGTTTCCGAACTTCAAACAGTCCTTTTTGCCGGTATTTACTATGATATCGTTTTCCAACCCAAGTCCATTGTTCCTATAATCCAACATTCCGGTACCCCAATGTTCCGACTTTTTATTGTTCCGATAACCCAACGTTCCGATTTCCCAATGTCCCCATAACCTTACGTTCCGATAAGCTAATGATCCAACATTATACATTTATTCAATGGAAAGATAATTTCTATATATGTATTATACATTGTAAAATTATAACATGTGTACATTATAAGATTGAAATTGGAAATAAATACTTACTTACTACCAGACCCCCCCCACACACACACACATATAATTGTAAAAGATGTCCAATAATTAACTTCAGATTATTAGAGCATTAACAAGACCACACATCTTTATTTGTCACGTTCTGAGTTACTATAGACAATGTCACAAAACTAAAATATACATTACTATATTAAAAATACAATACAAATATTATTTAATATTTTACAACATTAATTATGAACAGTATTTTATTTTTGTGCACAAACCGCCACACTGGGCCTAGTAGGAGGTTATGTCCAGAGTGTTCATGGCAGCTGATTTTGTTTTAGGCCGAGATCTAACTGGTGCTGCCATCTGCTGTGTGGTTTTATCAACCTGGAGTTATGGCTGCGCATGCGCACTGACTAAGAAAATAACCTCCCGGTGGTAGGATGAAGATTTCGTGATAAAATTGTCGACTTGACATCGAGATACTGTGACTGTGTAGTGATGGGTGAGTGGAAAGAATGTCAAGAAGTCAAGTCTTATTTTACTGTCTTTAGCTCCGATGGCACCGCGGCGGTCGGCATATTTAGAAATGGATCCGTGGCGCTGTGTTCGTTTGCCAACGACCTTGTTCCAGGGAGCGCCATGTTTGTTTTGGGGCCCCCAAATGAGCGTTTGTTGTCATAATTAAAGTGGCGCACGTGGCGTCTGTTGATATCTGTTAATAAACTAGACGACGGGTTGGATACTAAACACCCGACTGTTGTAACCTTCAATCGAGTGTCGTATAGGGGTTTGAGTACGTAGGATGCGAGAACCTAATTTAATGACCCGATTCACATATCTGATATCTAGAACTCTCTTCCTGATCAGATCATCAGTGGTTATGTTACTTGTTAGAAACCGGGCTCCAGGCCGGGGGGACCCCCACTGCCCCAGAGTCTGTTTCCGGTGTGAATGTCAGTTTGTGCTATTGTAGTTTTTTTAGGCCTTCCAATGTTTGATCCTGGTATGCCAAAACCACTGATATTAATGTGAGTATTCCAATACAGTAGACTAGTCACTATATAAGTATATTACATATAGACTAGTCATCTAGAGACTTGTATATTGCTGGTGATGGTTTGAGTCCATCTCTACTTGTTTATGAGTTACTTTTCTTGGGAGTTGCCCCTAGGCCTAGACCATATATGACAGAAATGTGACCAGTACGAGGTTACAAATAATAACTCATTCACTGAGTAATAATTAACATACAATATAATGTTATCAGCTGTTTTCACAGATATGAACCTGGCTGCATTTTTTCTTCTTTTGTTTCATGGTTATGAAACAGGATTATCACTTATTTCCAGTCTGGTCCCTTTTATAGAGTGGTTGGTCATATCTCCTCCCCTACCACTCACAGGGTAGCAGTGCGGAAAAAAGATGGAGCCAAAATAACCAGAGGGTGGACACTGCCAGAGGGTATTATGTCCTTAGGGGGTCGTTAATGCCCTCCTTTTTAATTAACTCAGTTGGGGCAGCAGTGCCATTTTATGTGGTCTGCCACGCATGATGTTGCGAGCCGAGAAATTAATTCCTGAAAAAGTTTTGACCTCTTGATGGGATCGAACCTCTGACCCATGGTGGTTGGAGCAAATCCACCATTTAGCTCAGTGATGGTGGTGATCATAATCAACTAATCATGTACGGACAATTTTGGATCTCTGTAGATCTTTAGCTGAAAATGGAACATATATCATATTCCAATATACAGCTCTCCTGAGTATCAGTCATAAGTGACCAGACAACTCCATTTTGTCAATTCTAATTCCTCATCAAATTTATCAATTCCACACATGTGAATTCAGTTTTTTACCTACTACATTTACCACAAGTAGGTACCCTGAGTGCCTACTTAGAATACCTACTCTGAGTAGTTTATATTCCAAGTAGGATTGTCATGGAAGAAATATTTCTGAATTAAAAAAATTATTTGTGGATTTAATTTTTTGGAATAAGCAATTCTGAAAGTTGAATTGCCTATCAATAAATTCGCTAGCTATTTCAGTAGCTGGATAACTCTCCTCCAGATGAAAATGATGTACAGATGCAAAGAAAATGCTCTAAATCTAAAAGGATACCTGTGTATGAGCACAATTACTTTGTAGGGCAACTGCTAAATTATGAGGTATAAGCAAAGAGTATGATTAGCTTTAAAAGTAACAATGATTACTCCATAAATATATCTTATTTAAAGTGACATGGCATAGGCCTTGATTTATCAGTTAATCTAAATAGGTAGATTCATTAATAGATATATATATATAAATCCACTGATTGTTGCCAATATGAACTTTACAATAGAAAGATGCCATTTTAGTCGCTTTTCCAAATTAGCTTCACTCCTGCCCTAAAAATGAATGTGCCTTTTCAGGAAGAGATGAACATCCATTTAATTTTTTATTACCCATTATTCACAGTTCATACAAGGTATGGGTCAAATACATTGAAATGTATTTAAATACAAATACTTTTCTTTCTGTCACATACAAATACATTTATTTGTAAATGTATTTAAATACAAATATTTTTGGATGTATTTCAAATACAAATACTTTTCAAATGAAAAGAACAAATTCATTGTTTTTCCTTTGCTTTTTATTCTAATACACACATTACATAACATCACAGCATTAGCTAGATTTGTCACATCAATTTATGAATTTTTTGTTGATTACATCTGCTCATTTGATTTACTCACAATACGTTTCATGGTATCTTTTGATCCCTTCTAATTATACTACATATAATTGAGGATAATCTCCCTTTGATTGACAAGGAAGCCATCAGAAGTCATTACATCAAAAATATAATTAATTGCAATTCCTTATGATCACAGAGAGAAGACAATTCCTTCATGGTTATGTGTGTGCAATTCAGTGATCAGATTATTTCCTGAAACCAATCATGTTAGTGACAAAATATTCAGATGAAAACATGAAATAATTTTAGAAAAGTATTTTAATGTATTTGAAGATGTATTTGAAACATCAAATACTTTGTGAAAGTATTTAAAAACAAATACTTTTCTTTATTGTAAGTTCAAATACTTGGAAAAAGTATTTAATACTTTCAAATACAAATGCCTGGTTCATACACACTAGTAATAGCCAATATTATATCAAGGAGTGATATTCATGACCCTATTCTTGGTGCTGGGTTATATTTAATGGCCAAAGCAGATACTAGCTACCAGGGTTGGGATTTTTACTTTAAAAGTCCCTATTATTTAAATTACATTGTAAATAAAACTTTTGATAACCATAAAATACTGTAAATTACTACATAAAAATGTAAATAAAACTGTCATTCCTTATAAGCTCATTGTACTAGTCCTGGTGTATGTCATTAAACACATTTATGTCATAGAGTCTTTACTCAAGAGTTTCTAACACTTTCATTGTGCACTTTAGTGTGAATATTTCCAAAATGGGACAATATTTGCTTCAATTGAAGCTGGGGTGATAGAAGCTTGACATTTAATTAAAGGAAGTCAGCTGGCACTCCATAAGATCTGAAGGCCTTCCACCAATTAATTGGCGAGACCTTGGTATTTATACATTTGTCGGCAGTGTAATTGCTTTGCAGTAATATTTACACCTTTGTACGAGGGATGGAGTGCATAGGCAACTATGTGTTCATCAGTGAGGGTCAACTAGACTGGTTATTGGGCTATCTTAGTGGGTATTAGTCTGTTAACCCAATTGCTGTTTTTATATATTATAGTCAGGAGACCTGCTTTAAAGATATTCTTATTGTGGGTAATGCAGCTGGATGGTGAGAAAAATAGAAATGCAGGTTGGAGTATTCTCTGTACAAAAAATAATAAAATGAAGCTGGGTGCGAAGAAAGTGTCACAAATAATGTGATCTTTTTTAAAATCAACTATGTGCATTTGTTTACAAATTACATTTATCGGCACATGCGCTCATCTCTAATTGTGTATGTGGTTATTTTATTGGGTCACCTGCTAGTGACTATGACCTTATAATATTCCCATTTTTCTTTCGGTTGATGGCATGATTAAGTTGGCAAATGTTTTGCAATGGATTGACATCAAGCCAAGGGTGCTTGTAGCTGATTGCCTTCACACCAGTGGAAGTATATATAAATATTTATTTAGTATGAATACCTAGAGGCGATATTGTTAATTGTCGGCCAGGTTAAAAAAATATGTCACCAATAATTTGCAATTTGTTTTTAATTGTCCATATGCATTTGTTTATAACAAATTCTATACAACGCATCACACCACTCATACATTTTATAAAGCCATAGAGGAAAGTCTGGCTCAGAATCACAGGATATGTCTATTTGAAATAGACCCACAACAATTAATAGTGACTGTGTGTTTGTCAAGCCGGAGGACCCAATCACATCGAATGAACCAACATTTTCCTGTTAACCACAGATAAATTATTGAAACCACACTTGTATTCAGTCCAAATGTCAAGTCAGTCTCTTGTTCACTGACTATAACTAGTCCTACATCAACCAATCAGTGTGAATTCCTGGGTTTTGTACATCTGCTGTAAGTATATCAACTTGTGCTTCTTCAGGCCAAAATACATTTAAGTCTAATGCACTTACCTTGATATTATCACTTTGACAGCCTACTCTAGACTTGGAATCTCCTGCTGACTGAGTGCTGTAGCCTCGTAGAATGGACATACTATAGTTCCAAGTTTGGATGTACCCATGTTTGTTTGTATTGTGCCAACAAGGATGGAAGAATTGATACTGACATCAAAAAGACATTTAAAACCGTCTTACCTGTGTGTGCTGCATGTCGTGTCAAGGGCTACTAGATCCTGAAAGACAGGATCCTGTAAAAAAAACCTGCCAACCCTGGTTATTGGAAACATTTGAAATTGGTATTGGCCCCCCCCAAACAATCACTATAATGTATATTCAAACCCAGAATAATACAGCTATTAAGTATTATATCTTTCTGTTTTATAATATTTAAGCTACTTCATGTAATTGGTTATAGGTAAATTTAGTTTAATTGGTGTTAGATAATAAATATCTTTCAGGTGTAATATAGCCTCCCACTGATGGGTGAATACTAATTTATATACACAATGTAAATGGCCGTCACCATCTGGATTATAGTCATCCAGATCTAATCACTCTACATATATAGGTTTGTGGATGTATGGATTTTGTTTTGTTATACTCTGAGCCAGTAACATCAGTGTGTGCATGCACTCATCCTAAAATAAACATATCGCTATTTGAATTAATAGATATAGTATATAAATTGCACATTATTCAAAGATAACAAAATCTACTGAAATATATATCAGCTACAGGACAGTTGAAACGGTGGTAGCCATTAATTGCATTCAAATGAAGGACCATACAATCTCTGCTTCACCATTGCATTGCTCAGTTGTATTGCTCAGTTACCTTGGGTTGCTATGTTAGTGCAGTTCGTGATGGGATTGTTGTAGACATCTAGAATTAGGTTTGAATCCCATGTTTGTAGGATATTTTATCTGATCATGTCATTTCCCCGGGAGAGGCAGTCAATATTCCATCATACGTTTCAGGGACAAGGATTTTAATCTGCTAGGAAATACTGGTAATCCCAACTTGGTACATTAGTGTTGAGAAGGTTATCACTTCTGATTGACCAAATGAAATATTCGCAACAAATAACATAATTGCCAATAATGAGGTGATATTGAGTATTTCCCAGTAATCCTTATACTTTCCGAGTACTAGACAGGTAGATAACTGCCACTATTTCTCAACTGGTAGTTACCAGATAACCATACTCAGTTCTTCCAACTATTGCTAATGCTAAACAGAAACTGCTCCTTCACTTTGACTCACACTGAATAAATTGAATAGCTTGACTAGAAGTATAAATAATCTTTTATTGGTGTGTTTTATATGTTTATATTCCCCCCTGCCTATTTAGATGGTCCGACTGTCAACCAGTTTGTGTATGACGTACACATCTGCGGATCGTGTCAGAAGAGATTCTCTGATCTTGGTGACTTTGTCGAGCACAAGAAATGTTGTTGTAAGGCAAGCATCCTCACTGAACCTAGTCCAGGTGTAGGCATCTACAGGGATGTGAGAAGGACACCGGATGAGGGTGATGGTAAATTTGTGCAGTCGGCCATGGAGCTACCAGCAGCGAATGCTGAAATCCCAGTTGGAGTGCAGTTGCAGCAACAACAGCAAACATCTGCAACATCCGGTGCAGCTGGGATGTTGATGTTGCCTGCACCAAATATCACCCCTGAAAAGGTTGTTGTACCATCTTCAGATGCATTAGACAGCCAGTCATCCGTGCTGCAGATCCAGACTGCAAATGGTCTTCAGGTGCTTGGCAACATATCAATTCAGGATCTGCAACTGCTCATTCTGGCAACAAAACAACAGCAGCAGCAACAACTACAGCAGCAATTGCTACAGAGCCATGAACAGCAGTTACAGGCTATTGTACAGCAACAGTTGCAGCCTGTATTAGATGTGGTGGAGACAGTGGATGCCAAGGTTGATACAGTCGGCTATACAGTAGCCCTACCCGTACTGCAGTTTGTTGAAACATCACGTTCATTACAGGATGGTGAAGTGCAACATGAACCTGGTGTTAAAACTGAGATGCTGCAGCAAAACCTACCCGGACAGGTGATCCAGGTATGTGTCCGAGTGAGTGAGTGTCCTGGGACAAGCTGGGTTTTTGCTCATCCAGTCCTGATCTATAGATCGCATGCACCACCACTGACTTTTTCAAGTGGCTCGCCCCACATCGTATGTGGGTCAATTAATAAATTGCTACTTCAGTTGTTCTTGCAATAAAAATGCACTATCGAGTATCATGCAACCTACATTTCAGAACCTAAAAACAGTAGATCATTTACGTAGATCATTAACTCCAATTTGTTGTTGTTTCTGAATCTATTTCTTGACATCATTCACCATTCCATGTTTCGTGTGCTAGAGCTCTTTGGCAAATTACGCTATCATATTAGTAACAGAGATCCCTATTTAAAAATATTGGTATGAAAATTGAAAATGATACATTGAACCATAAGCCAACAACTACGAAGACTTTCATGCTTTAGATTTGGAAAATTGTGGAAATCATCCTGAGCCTCATATTTGTAAGTGCAACCTCACACTGGCTGGGCTACTTCAGGTTCCATACTTTGCTAGAGAAGCCCTGATTATTATCACTGTGATTGGTGATTAATTGTCACACTATAACTAGTACTAGTATAACCAAGTATGTGTCATATCGTGTTTATTTGCTGGTGTGTGTCTGCGTGTGAGAGATACATATTTGATAATGAGAATCTTTTTGTCAGACCATACTTCAGCCAGGATTAACAGGCAGCCAAATTGAGAAGCAAATGAAGGATGATGCCATACAGCAAGTGTTGTCTGTACCAGATACCATCACCACTACAGATACCCAGAATCCTTCTGGATCAGTCAGTGGCTCAGAATCAATCAGTAGGGTGGAGATCCAGATTCCGAGTGCCGATCCAGATCTGAGAGCCGAGACATCCAGCTTTGGTATGAAAAAATTGTTTTATTAATTATGTGATTGTTATTATTATTTGGCTTTCATTGACTGTCAAATGAAAAGATTCTTGAAGCATTTTGTCATTAATTATTTGGCTGACAATGGCACTGGTTAATTTCCTCAACTTCCTCATATGTACACATGTTGGACCACAGATCACTACCACCTGAGTTCAAATCTCAGCATGTGCATATCTGAAGGTTGTTGAGTTCGTTTCATTACCTTTGGAGGTTGCTCGGCCCATTTAACCTACCATGTGCACAAAAGTGGCCGTAAAACATCAATCATCATCCATCCTGTGTTCAAATGTACCTATCCTAACTTTGCATACCATATCAATTTGAAGTCATGGCAATTATTTTGCTCATTGACTGCACAATTTCAGTGTTCAGCAGCCAAGTTATGGAATGTACTCCCAGCTCACATTTGTGAATACAAAACACTGAAAACGCATTTGTTCTCCAGTCATTTTGATCTTTAATTTCTTTTTTTTCTTCTTTTTCTTAGTCAGTTTTATATATATATATATATATATATATATATATATATCCCAATTTAGCTTTATACATATATTGTTATGAAATAATCTTATTATCTTTGTTATATCTTATATGTTGTTTTTTTTCATACGTTTATGTACAGCGCTTTTGAACAGGCTTTAAGTATGAAAAGAGTGCTTTATAAATTTGGTATAATAATATAAACATTGGCTCACCATTGTGAGAGAGGAGTGACATTGAATAATGTCATTTCTGGTGATTCGGTTGTTGAACCTATTAGTTGAGTTCATTGCACCTCCTCGGCTATGGGGGCAGTTTAACAGACGAAATCAGCCAATCACAGAACTGATTAATTGGCTTTGTCGACCCGAAACAAATCGCATGTGCATCATCAGTGTAGTGTGATAATGTTTAATTGTTTCTGCCGATAGCAGAATATCTCAAATATTAGATTATGTCAGATGGTGTATTTACATTTATGTCACATGTTATTATATCAATAATTTGTTTTCTCACTCAGTCTTCTGTTATTTTGACAATGGTTTTTTTTAATATTTCAGATGAACAGCACATAGCCACCTCTACCCCAACAAAACCTGACTGTGGTCGTACATCAGAGAAGTCATCGCTCAGGTTACGTTACGGCTGTACGTATAAGGGTTGTAACTATGTGACCCAGTACAGCAAAAATGTTGAGCGTCACATGTTGATACATACCGGTGAGAGGCCATTTGTTTGTACACAGTGTAACAGTCGGTTCAATCGCTCGGACAAGTTGAAGAACCACCAACGGATACATACGGGTGACAAACCATTTAAGTGTAGTCAGTGTAAGTTTCGTGTCTTAAGTAGGTCTTAACAATTCATACAGTGTGCATTAAATGGGTAAATAAATGAGTAACCTCGAAATATAATGAGGTAAAGTGAAGTGATGAAACGTCCTTCGGGCTTAGCCCAGTTGGGATTTGAACCCAGATGCTAAAGATCCGAGGCCAACCACTCTATCATTTAGACCATGGAGCAATGTCATAAGGGTTACTGTGTGTAGGTTAAGCATGATTTTTTAGTTTTACAAGTTTCACAGCACGTCTGTAAACCAATACAGTACAGCAATTTAGATTGGGGTTCGAATCCGGGTGTCATCTGTGGAATGTGTTTAATCTGGTTGTCTCATTTCCCTTATCCGAGATATGTCCAGACCCAAGGCTAAGTAAACTGATCTATAATTTATCAGTGACATGTTAGGTCGGATCAGTTCTCTGTTTTTGTTATGTTATTATTATAATTACACGTTTCTTATTAAATATAAACTAATTAAAGCATCTTTGTGACAATAATTATATTCCAGGTGAGTACCGATGTGCTGATATCAGTAGTCTAAAGAAACACAAAAGGATACACACAGATGAGCGACCATTTAAGTGAGTACTGACGATGTCAACATCACTTAACCTGATTGTTTAAATAGTAATAATTAATGTTGATGTAGAGTTTATAAAACGGTATTACTCATAATAGACCTAGAAGGCACTCTACCCTGGAATATTTATAGTAGTAATAATAATTAATATAAGCCAATGTCTATTTTCTAGATGCCAGATATGTTCCTATGCCAGTCGTAACTCTAGTCAGCTGACTGTCCACCTCCGTACGCATACAGGAGACAAACCATTCATGTGTCCAGAATGCTGTGCCACATTCAAAATCAAGTCTGATCTGAAACGCCATCGCCGTATGCACACTGGCGAAAAACCGTACAGCTGTAGTCTGTGTGACTTTAGAACAGCTGTAAACAGTAAGAAACAATATGGAGACTTTATCTTTCTTGTGTTTTGTATCTTTCAGAGTAAATAGCTTTTGAATTCTATATGTCGTCTAGTAAAATGAGTTTTGTTTGTTGAATAATTAGGTTCAGACCAAAAATTGGTATACGTTTGATTTGTATATGTGTGTGTACATGTGTCCACTCATTAGATCTATAGTAGAAACTTATACAGTGTTTGGTAGATATTAATTTTTATCTTTTATTTCATTTAGATCTAGTATATTTTGTCACTATTCTAATTTCAGGTAATCTCAAAGCACACATGAAGACGTATCATTGTGAGGAGAACATGATGGAATGTAAGAAATGTGACTTTCGCACGTCATCTAAGCGAGTGTTCAAGACCCACATGAAGATGCACACGCCTGAAGATCAGCGCTTGGTCTGTCACAAGTGTAGCTACATTTGTACTAATGTTCGACTGATGCAGACACATATTCGGACCCACAGCGAAGAACGTCCATTCAGTTGTCCGTCTTGTCGGTACGTCACCAAAACAAGGACGTGTCTGAACAGTCACATACGCAATCGGCATCCAAAAGAGTACGGTGCAAGGCTGGGGCGCCGACAAAAACGTGCTCAATTTGAGCCACCAAATATTTCCAAACGGGTTTCAATGATCGCCAAATGTATGGAAAAATTCAAGTGTGATATTTGTGGAACCGGGTTTGTACGAGCTGACTCACTGCGCAGTCATTTGAGGTCACATCAGGAGAAGGCAGCATATGACTCTGCAAAGAAACAGAAGTCACAGGAATCGGCTGTCACTGTCCTCGCAACCCCCTGCGCTTCAACGGCAGCCAGCACCCAACCATCCAATGAAGAACAACTTACATATTTGTGGTCAAACACGTACAATGTAAATCAGGAACATGAATATGCTGCAGTGACCCAACATGATCTTCGCGGTGGCTCATTGGTGAAGTCAGAAGCTGCGTCAAATAACCTGCTTGGTGGTGGTGGTGGTGGGGTTGAAGTGATGAGCACTCAGAAAGAGACGCCATGTCACGATCTCCAGAGCCTGTTGCCGTTTATCCAGAATAATCACAACACTGCCGTCTGGGAAAATATGCAGAATCTCGCAGCACTGAACCAAGGTGAGGGTCATGTCGGTCTGGGTAATCATGATCAAGGTCATCAGAATGCGGGTGACCAAATTCAGCAATCAGATATTGCAGAACCGTCTGATAATCAAGAACGTTCTGAGACTGGCAACATCAAGGACAGTGATCACAACTTGTGTGCCAACCAGGATCATGGTGCTGAGATTCCTAGTTCATCGTGTGATGTTTATGATCAGCAGTCTGTGATCCAGATCACAGTGGATCATACCATTCAGGCTCCAGACTCTGCCATCTGTGCCAAGAGTGACTGTGCTCAAGGACACAGTGGAGACCAGAGCTTGGATGTCATCAGCTTTGGGACAGCCAGTACCACCCATCCACTCATCGGAACAGAAGCACAACAGACGACTACCACCAGTTCACAGGCGACCATTCTGATTCCATCCAGTTCGCAGAGGGAGGAAATGGATGTCTCCAATCCTGGGGTTCCGGATTCTCTGATCATGGCAGATGGACAGGGGACACCGGCTCACGAGACACCGGATCACCTCCTTCCAAATGTCCTTCAACATTCAGAGCCAGAAGCCAGGTAGATTAAAATATGATGAAGATGTGCCACTTAACAAAAATAAAATTGAAAGATGACTATAAGATAACTTACGAATACAAATAAGAATTTGTTTTGGTCAGATTTCTGTATTTATTCGTGTATGGGTTATAATGCATAATGAAACAAATGAATTAGGTTACAGTCTGATGATCACCTATCTGTTGTTAGTAATAAAGGATGATCTGGGCCTCTGATGTCATAGTGCTTATAGCATTGTGATGTCAATTACCTAGCTTTATGGTATGTTTCTTTAAGGAAGTATTCACATCCGTCTAAACCAAGAACTCATGCAGTCAATCTTACAGATAAGAAAAGAACAAAATATATCAATTTGAATGTGCATTCTCTTCACATACATATAGTATACCAGCTTGCACATATCACTGTTTGAAAATGTAATCTGACACACACACACACACACATATATATATATATATATATATATATGAATTTTAGTTATACAGCAGTGATTTGGCAAACTGTACTTGTACATATTTTTATGAGATTGATATTTTTATGAAAATCATGTGTCAATGATATCATGAAAATAGCACTTACGAGTGAGAGTAATTTGTAATTATAAACGTCCTTCTGTGTTTTTCATTGTTGAAGGCCTCACTACAGAGACTGCTTTTGGATTTTATTGAGCTCTCTGCTTCGTAATCAAAACTGGTTTAACTTTATTGTTTAGATATAATAATAATTACAAACTTCTATAGTGCCAATATCCTTGAAAAGAATCGAACTGAGTATTTGTATTTTTCTGTTTGTTCTTGATAAAGCATTTGATAAAAAGATTTTATGGGAGTGATCTATAGAGTGTAAAATTAGGATGCTATATAAATTATATTGTAATAATAATGTGTGTATTTAACACACTTTCAGTTTATTTAAAGTTTGAAGATTTGTAAATTATCTATAAAAGTATAATTACAATTGTGAACGTTTTAACTAGATTGAGTGACTCGTATAGATCTTGGTAAACACTGAAATAATGGAACATGTTACACTGTATCAGATAGGGTTCGGTTTTTGATGTGAACTGTCAAAAACCCTCTGACATCAAAAAGCACTATGGTAGTTTTGGATGTGATGTTTCTAGGTCAGATGCCTACGTTTGTGATAAGAAAGTATTTATTTATATTCTTAGGAGTTTGATTTTTAATAATATTGCTGGAAATTAAACAAAACAATAGTTTGTAGAGATAATTTTAAACAGATTATTTAGCAGTGCACTAACATGACCTTATTTGAGAAAGAAGTGTTGTAGATACATATATTTTTGTCAATAACATACTTTGGATCTGGTTTTTTGATGGTAGTTTTGTTCCAAACTAGTTTTTTGACAGTTTTTTTGTGATGATTTTGTTTCAAATTGATTTTGGATGAAAACTGTGATGGTTTTAACTTTGTTTTAACCTGTGGTTTAATACACTTTGTCCAAAACCTACAAACCCTGGTGTGAGACATCAGTCAATAGTTAGGAATAAATCGTGTGTAAAAACCAGCACACTTTTATATTGTAAAGGCCATTTGTTTCAGATCTGTCAGACCTCATAGAGGAGAATACCTTGATATATGCAATTACCGTAGTTTACTTGCATGTAAAAATCTTTGCTGCTATATCCATTTTTATATTAATTGATACTTGTTTGTTGGATAATGATGTAAACAAGTAGGATAGTTTGACATTGACTAGCTTTTTGTACCCGAAGATATCGTAAGATGTCCATTAATGTGTGTTACTGTTAAAAGTGAAATACGGAGGATTGCTAACTTTCACCTGATGCGGAACTAATTTAATGATCAGAGCCAAGTGTGGGTTTCAATCCCAGTGATTAAACAAAATATGTGTATGATAATGATGAACCTGTAACAGATGGGGTCAATTCCACATCAAATTTATCAATTCCAAATTTATCAATTCCAAATTTATCAATTCCAATTCAGTTAATTTTTACCTAATACTTTTTACGATGAGTAGGTCCTCCGAGGATCATCATGGAAGAAATATTTCTGAATAAAAAAATTAAATGGTAAATTAATTAGTGGATTTAATTTATTTTGTAGGAAATTCCAATTCGAAATTTATCAATTGACTCCATGTCTGGCCTGTAATATGGAATTACCCAGTTCTAGTAGTAATAGCTTATATAATTTGATTATTGTTTGTACTGCAATTTGTTCACTATCTGGTAAAGAGAGGGCACATCATTAAATTTACATTCTTGTTATTATTATCTTTAAACAATATCTGGTAAATTAATTTCAGAGTTTTATGTTGGCTAATGATGAGAAATTTTGTATAAAATTTGGTTCCATGTTGAATTAGACACGCAGTTGAGTTAAATTGCTTCTGATTGCATTTTCGTTGTTTGTATTATTACACAGATGTTCAACATCCATTCAGTCAGTGAACGATGTTACAGATTCTAATAACATCACAATATTCTCTGCTATTAAAAATACTGGTAAGTATAATGGTCTTCTTTAGTCATATTGACTGTTCATATTATTAATAAAAGAGTTTGTTTAAAATTGTATTTGTTTTAACATGAATTAGGTATTACATTTTTATGGGGGGGGGGGGGTGTTCTTCTAAATTACATTGATTGCGCATGCATGTGTGTTATCCTAACACTTTCTCTATAATACAATGTTGTCATTCAATATGTTATTGCTACTAATTATTTTGACCATATAATTATTATAATCAACAGTAATCCCAACTAAATTCAAAATCTAAAGAATGTTGCCAATACGGACACAATGATATGTGAATCAGGAAAATTTACTCTTGTTCCAGCGATGTAACACATTATTCTCTTCATCTTGTAATTGTACTTAATTTACCGTAAGACATAGTAAAGGGTGGATGATATTAAATCCTTTGAAGTAGGTTATGATCATGTTTTTTAAATTCATCTAAATTTATCTGGTAGTGATAGTATTATACTTATTGCTGGCGATGTCAAATATTATATTAAATTAGATTGGTACATGCTGTCATTAATTCTTATTTGACGTCCAGCATTTCAAATGTACGATAATAGGAGATATATAGCTGTATAGATTGGTTTCATTTAAAGTGAATATTTTAATCGTTAATATATTTAACTCTGTATTTTGTTATTTCTCTGTTAATTGGGATAGGTGTGTGTGTGTGTGTGTGTGTGACTGGCATCTTATAAGATGAAGCCAGTTACATAAAACCTGATTATGGAGATTATCCCAAAATGGGAAATTAACTAATAGTTCATACTCTGTTTTGTTTTCAGTAAAACATAAACAAAGGGCACATTATTAAATATATTCTTGATATTATCATTTTTTATTAAATAACTGATAAATCAAATATTATATCTGAAGTAAATTTTAAAAATGTTACAGTTAATGTGTATATATATATATATATATATTAGTAGTTCAGTCAAGATCATGCAATTATCAGTATTTACACAAAGACCATATCAGTAGATATTCTATAAAGTTCTTTATATCTGGCAGTTTAAATTAACCTATCTCTGTTATTTGGTGTTTACTTCAGTTTATCTCTGTGTCTATAATTTTTCGTTATGATATACGACTCATGTTATCATATTTAATGCTATGGTCACTGTTTTGTTTGACAGATGATATGTTGAAGGTTCTCAGCTTACAGAAGGGTACCATCATAACGGTACCGTATAGTACTCAACTGCATCAAACTGATAGCACTTCACAATTTGTCACCGAGGTGAGTGGACAATAGTCTGTGTGTGTGTGTGTGTGTAATATTTAAATATCAGTATAAACTAAAATGGTTTGGTCAGTAGAACCGACATTAAATATTCGTCAGACCATGGCTTAATAAAATTTGCACAATGTATAAGTTGACTAAGTGAGTCTATAACTCCATCACGGCACATGCTATGGCACGGGATCATATTTGGTGATAAACCTAATTATGTAAGCTGGTGTGTTATTGTACCTGGAATAGTTTTACCAGAAGCCATAAATGTAGTTAAATCGTACACACATAAGTTACGTAAAGGGGAATTAACTTTAAACATTCGAGTATACAATGAGGTGACTGATTTATCAGCATGTTATTAACAGAAGATATATTTAATGCCTGTAATAACTGTGTATGGTATGAACGTTTGGGAATACCACATACTCTTTTCATTATACCACCTTGCGCATTTTCTAATTTTTTAATCATATTGTTATTTAAATCAACAGCGTCGAGACCATACAATAATGTTGGTTGACAAATAGTGCGAAACAAACAAGACTTAGTGTCGGACATAACACCGGGATAACACATCCCTACACCAGACAGTGAAAAAGAACTGTTTCTACATTTAGTAATACGATTATTGACATACTGATTGGAATTTGTTTTTGATGTAAACGTAAGACCCAGGATATCAATTGAGTCAGAATTGTGTATTTAGTTATTACCTAAATACAATGTAGGCTCCTTGTCCCATATATTTACATAGTAGGCTGGTATTAAACATTGACTTTTTTAATTCCAAATTTAAATGCCACAATAGGCTGTATTCCGAACATGTATTACCTCTAGATAATAAACTACCTTGTCTGGTACCTCTAGATAATAAACTACCTTGTCTGGTACCTCTAGATAATAAACTACCTTGTCTGGTACCTCTAGATAATAAACTACCTTGTCTGGTACCTCTAGATAATAAACTACCTTGTCTGGTACCTCTAGATAATAAACTACCTTGTCTGGTACCTCTAGATAATAAACTGCCTTGTCTGGTACCTCTAGATAATAAACTACCTTGTCTGGTACCTCTAGATAATAAACTACCTTGTCTGGTACCTCTAGATAATAAACTACCTTGTCTGGTACCTCTAGATAATAAACTGCCTTGTCTGGTACCTCTAGATAATAAACTACCTTGTCTGGTACATCTAGTGACATTAAACATAAAAACATTGTGCACACGACCATTCCACGTAATAACTGCAGTTAAGTTACAATACCATTTGTACCAAAAAACGCCATAATACATTAGGGAAAAAGGATTGTAATTTGTATAACAGATCATCGTGCCATAAAGAATTAAAAAAATTCTGCATCTAAACTGCAGATAAACATTGAAGACTTAGACTTTTCATAATGATATAACAGATCGTTTAAAAGACCAATGCCAAATGAAGTACCACAGCCCTTTCTAAACCCAAACTGGTTATTTTTTTAAAGTGACATCAGGTATGATAATGGATTCAAATAATTTGGAATATGTGGAACTTAATGTAATGGGTCGGTAATGTTCAGGTATATTAGGGTCGAGAGTAGCTTTCTTCATGATCGGTATTATCACTCCAGTGTTGAAACAGCTGGGAACGCAGTTGTACTCCAGCATTTGTGTATATAGAGAGGTGAGGCAGCTACACAAGTGAGATGAGTTGCCATTGATGAGATATTCTGATGTTACAGAGTCCATACCAGGGGAACTGTTGTGCTTTAGTTTATTAATACACTGTCAGAATAAATAGCAAATTTCAACTTTTGGCCGCAAAGTGTATTGTATTTTTGGGACACTGTATCTTTTATACACAGTTGGTCATCTTTAAATTCACAAGACCCTGAGTCTGTCATAACGGAACGATAAAGGTCTGGCAGCGATTTGACGTTCATAGTATGGTTACAGTGCCGAGAACTGCATCTCCTCTGCTTCACGGTTTTCCAGAATCTAGGGGTGTTGTTTTGCTGCAGGGCTTTGTTAAGGGCATGAAAATAATCTGTGTTTACCTGGTCCACTCGCTTTCTCCACAACTGGCGGGACATTTTCTTCACTCCCTTCCAGCACTTGAATACCTCACCGGTTTGTGGTCGGCCATTACTAACCCAGAGATGTAACCCGGAGATGTAACCCGGAGATGTAACCCAGAGATGTAACCCGGAGATGTAACCCAGAGATGCCACCAGAATCGCTTAGAGTCTCTCAACCTGCTCAACTCTGGACACCAATATTTCTTGGGAGAGTACTGTTTCTTCGGAATGCAGCTGGCTAGTTTAGCAGCTTCTACCATTGCCTCGGTTATGCTATCAATTTGTATTTGTGTATTCTGAGCTGCTGAAATGTTCAGCGGGCCTAGTTCCTGTAGGTTACAGATCAAAATATCTTTATATTTAACGTTGTTATAAGAGTTCGACCAGTTCACTATTGACTGAGGCTGCTGTGGCTACGGCTGAGAGGATGGAGTCTTTACACTGGATACGTGAACTCTATAGGTCATGCAGATGGGGAGATGGTCACTTACATTACCATCATCCAGGGGCTGGATAATGCACAATTGTATATTTTCTGTATCATAACTTGTAGACAAAACATGGTCTATCCAAGTGTATGTCCCACTTTTGATACAGAAATATGTGTATTTAGTTGTTTGATGATGTTTTAAGTCAAGACATATCAGCTCATTGGAAGAGATAAAATCATACATAATACGACTATATTGGTTATACCCAGACTTGGTACCACTTAGCATTGTCTGTTGAATGGGCAAGTTTCACATTGAGGTCCCCCAATATCTTCACAGGAGCTACATGGGCATATTTGTCCAGCGTTGACTGTTTCAATAAAACAATCAGTTTGTGTGAGCGGCGCCAGAATAAAAAGGCACATATAGAGATAAAACAACTCGGATAGCATTACTATTAACATTCTTCACGACAATATCAGTGATACACTCAGAATAAACATCAGAGAACAACAAACATGAGATGTTCCTGCAAATTACAGCTACGACCTGTTTAATTACTGTCGACCTCCGACATACCACACTTATTACATACAATAAACATACCAGGAAATATGTTATCTACAATATTATGAATAAGATTGATTTTATGAGACCTGATCCATGTTTCTGAAATGCATAAAATATCAGTATTACATAACATATCTAAAATATATTCATAAGATTGCTTGAAACCCTTAGCATTGAACGATCTCAGTTTCAGATCAATAGTATGTGTATGAGTAATTGTTTGAGTTTCTGCTGGTCTCTCGCCAGCTTGGACGTGTGCTGTTTCTCCACTATTCACCCTGGGCGGTCTCGGCGTCATGGTGTCGTTCTCTGTTGTAGGCACTTGAGGGAGGGTCACGTGGTGTGACGTGTTGTCCGTTGTACTGATTGTGTCTGTAGGTTCCACGGGGTTGTCTGTTATCATACCTCGTGTTGGATCTGGTATGGGCCCAGTTTGTGGCATCTCCAGATTGACGCTGCGCACGAAAGGGCCGCACTCTAATGCCAGGCTGCCAGTTGTCTGTACAGGAGATGGTCGACACATCATCCGCTGACACTCCCACACGGAATAAACACCAGCTGTGTTTACGAGATAGTACCTGTACTTGGTGTTTTATCACAATACCCATGTTTGAATGTGTTCAGTGATGTCAGTTGTACTATGTGAAGAACGAACACCACCGATGTACATATCTGTTATGGTAGTGTTCGTATTTCCTCTAGCACTGCGGATACCTCTTGTTGATGGCTGAGCGGATGTGGTACAGCTGATGGTATTCTGCTTCTTTTGTCTCTTATTTAATTTAGTTAGTTTCTTTCTGTACCTGGATTGATACTGAAAGTTTGTGGAATCTGCCACAGAGTCACTAGACTCCTGACTTGAGCTGATATCACTGATAATAACGGGAGTGTCTGGATTTGATCCGACCGAGGTGTCACTATTTATGCTCTGAGCAGGAATATCTACTTTGGATGCAGAGGTGTTTCCATCTTCACTATCCTGTAGTTCAGTGATAACAGACTTAAATTTGACGTTCTCGTCCTCTAGTGTAGTGACCTTGCGTTCTAGGGATGTAACTCTATCCTGAACTAGCAGGATAGTTTTCAGCAATTTCTGTATGTTACTGGTGTTATCATCGGATCCAGAATTGTTAGCACTGGGCTGTTCAACTTCTCTAAGGGCGCTTTTGTTGACTAAACTGAATCCCAAGTTCCATATTTCAATGATGGCAGTGCTTGCTATAATCCTGTTTTTCGCCCTCATATTGGCAAATTTGGAGATCGTGTCCTTGGCCATATTGCACAGTGTTTTATGCAGTGGTGTGAGAGTTTCTAACGCCATACCTTCCAAAACCTTCTCAATGTCCTGCATTGTATATTGAAAAATAATGTTCATATTTTTTACAAACACCTGATGGAAATCCTCTTTGCTGCATTTCTTCAGGTCAGACAGGTTGGTTAACTACGTTTCTGATGAGAGAGGCGTAGTGCTATTCACTACAGGTGGTGTGGCAGTAGATGCAGCTGCGTTAGTGGTAAGAGGCTGCGAACTGTCAGCAACCACAGACGCATTGTGGCTCCTTGCACGTTCACGTGATAGTCTGGATGTATCCGAGAAGCGAAAGTCCTCGCAGCGTTTGCAAAGACACATATCCCCTTGGGAGAGGATCACTTCCCCACCTGATGCATTCTGTGGGCATTCTAAGGACCCGTTGGTGACTATTCCGTAGCAATTAGCCATGACTATGCCGAGGTTGACCCGGGTGATTTCTGGGATAATCGAGCGTGACGGGTGCCTGTTTGTGGCGATTCTCGAGTAAACAATAGATCGATACAGGACGATATTAAGGTCCCAGAATAAAATGTTAGTAGTAGAAATCCAAATACGATGTTGATATTATACCAATAATCAGTATCAAGTGACAAGTTTAAATCAACAGGTTCAGTAAATCGTGTTAATCAGTCACTGCTCATTACTCTTGAGTAGCGAAGTTATTAAAAATGATACCGTTAATTTTTGTTTTCATGCCCACTTTTACTCTCTAGCGGATTTGATCCTAAATACCAGCAAGTCTTAATCTTATCAAATCAAAATATTCACTACGTCCGAGTCCAATCGTTGTCCATTTATAAGTGAAGATTACCCTACAGGTAGTGAAGTAGTGAACCAGCTAGTTGAGTGGTTCTCGAGTGGCTTTTGTAGTCCAACCACTTTCTTTCAGACAGTCATTACAATTGGCTCCGTCCATCAGTGACAATCAACATCAGTGACAATCAACATCAGTGACAATCAACCTTAACAGTTCCATTTTTTGTTTGTGATTATTTTAAAACTCAATCTTTGTTTAATAAAGCAGAAATTAGTTATTCCGTCGTGTTTTTCATTTCGAGTATTGTCATATGACCCTTTTTGGGGGCCAGCACCCACAGTTTCTGAACCTTTGAACCAGTCCAAGTGTCTAGTTTTAAAAATAGACCAGTCCTAGACGTTTACTGTCTAGAAACTGACAGATTATCTCACTTGTCCACGACATGTCTTTCTGATAGTGCAGTGGTTGAGAGTACTGCTACGGAGACCTCCAATTCTGGTTTCGAATCCGACTTATACCTGTCACACCTCAGCCGAATGAGTCACTCAGTCACTGACTGACTCACTCACCTAAACAAAACACATCAGAGTTATCCTACCTTTCTTAACGTTATTATTCGTTTAATAAATTATGGCTGATGAAAAAATAGATTAATATTTAAAATATGAATTATAATAAGAACTAATAAATTGATAGATTAATAATCTATTTTTTATTATCACCTGTTGTCTGTAAAATGATGATGATGATATTTTGTATCTGTAAGGATGTGTTATGTACTGATATTTTGTACGTGTAATCATCAAAAGATTGTTGTCTGATATGTTAGTAGTTTTTTTAGAGTTGGATGTTAACTCGGCATCAACTTCTTCATCAGTATAATAATTTGTCTGTTGTCGAGTGTGATGCCCACATACCTGAAACATCCGGGTTAAAATCCTGGTCTTGCCACAACTGGGGCATGTTTCATCTTCTGCTTTGCTTCACTATATTCCTGATATTAGTTTTGCCTACTTTGTGTACATGTTTGGAAGTTATAAAACAGTAACTTCTCTCTCTCTCTCGTCTGTGTCTCTCTCTGTGTGTGTGTGTGTGTGTGCGTGTGTGACATTGCTGAGACTTGGGGGGAATTTTTGCAGGAAAACTTGTAAATATTGTCGTTATTAGGTATGGATACCTGTATTGGTTTCTTTTTGGCCAATGAAAATGATAATAATAATAATAATAGACTTATTATATGTTTATACAGCGGGATTGCGAAATATGATGTCTTTTTCTTTCCATTTCTTCAGTCCGAAGAGACGATTGTTGAGAACAACAACTCTCCTGAACATCACAAGTCTGAGTTACCTTTGATTGTACAATCTATCTACAAGTCAACAACCAGTAATAGTCACACCACTTAGTCAACACAACACACTCAATAATATTACGTTATGACTACATCCCAATTCCCGATATCATAATGTAAACGTCTATTTTGTTACTCGTCTTCATCACAGACCGCCCCCTGGGGAGATGTTTTGTTATTATTGATCAATTCTGGGTGGTTTTTAATTAATCATGATATGATGTTTATTTGTTAACTGATTGTTTAACTGAATATTGTATTAATCATCTCAAATTAACGAGTCTATTTATCTCTGAATGTTATATGATTGGGGTCATTGAAACATTACTGTAATATTAAAAATGTTTGATTTGTAACTTTATTACCTGAGTACAGGGGCACATAATAATAATAATAATATGTAATATACTACATTAAAACAGGTCGTTAAATGATATGTTTTTACATCACATATACATAACATTTTGGCCATTCATGTTATATAGCAAGATCTATGCTGAGTAGCATTGCATTTCTTATTCATCTTTGAGACAATAATATTTATTAAACGTTGTTTATATTTGATAAAGATAATATTATCTTGTTGGGTGTTACTATTTGTCACTCTGTTATGTAACGTATATGCTGTTCACTTATTTATGTATCACGTTTATGTCAATAAACGAGAATCATCTTCATAGAATTCACTTCATCTGCCAAGTTGGTTTGATCACGTATAACAACGGGACTGCTCCTAGATATCTTAAGGACGAGCTCATTCGGGATTACACTGGGACTCCGGGGTGGGGGGATGACCGAAGGTTGGATTTAAACTTTGGTCATCCAAAACAATCCATTGGTAATTCTGTGGTCCGCTTTGCTTGGTAATGGATCTGAAATTCCATTCCTGCAGACATCGGTTTAAAAAAAGATTGTGGCTTTTAATTGATTGACGAGAAAAGTTTATAGAATCATTTGCAAACCCGCAAATTGTGCACAATGGCTGAGGACAATTTTATGGAATCTCTCTCTAGATTTGAATCACTTTATAGATCCCTCATGTATCATTAATTTATTGGTTCGTGAGTTTCAGCATGTGGCTTTGTTTTAGAATAGAGAACTCAAATGTTTATTGTCTATAATAATAATGTTGATGTGTGACATTCGTTCTATGAATGTTTGCTCTCTTGTCATTTATATAAAATGAATAACTTTAAACAAAATGTTAGATAAACTTTAAACATGTGAGTATTATATAAATATAAGAATATAAGATGTCTTAGGAAGTCAGCCTCGAGCAATTATTTATCATTTTGGTTCAGATGGCCTTAATTTTCGTGCCACCAAATTTAAACTTCTAGCTCACAGAATGGCAACAAAACATTTTCATCTGATGGAGATTTGGGTTTGTTATGCTGTGGAATATTAAACAAATTGGGTATCTGGCATGGTATTTGGAGTTGGTATTTTATTACGCAATCGAAGCGAACTGGTGCTAAAAACGTAGAAAAATTATCTAGCATGAATGAAAATTCTTTGAACCAACAAATACGCCACAAAACATCCTAAATTTTTCACGTGTTTCAAATTTATTTTTGACTGACAATTCAATGGATGGCTTTATGACTAAAAGCCGACAGATATACAAGAAATGAATACATCTTTTGGTGTGAATCTCAGATGTTCAAATAACGGAATGATCACTGAGTATTTTAAATGTGTTAAGAAGCAGGTGAACAATGTATATTGATGGATGTTTGTTGAGGATAATTAAGATCTAAGCAAAATAAACTTACCAGATATCTACCAATATAAATCTGTTGCCATGACACCCATACTAATGCGACCAGTCAATTTTCTTGGTTCTAATCCCAGTATTACCTGTATCTCTGAGATGTTTCATCAGATTATCCCATGCAGCAACTCTCAGCCAAATGTTCCAGGTTTTATCGGCATCTAGTTTAAACTGAAACTCGCTCGTTCTCTCTAATATCTTGGCAGCTCTAATAATTATCTAGTTTAACTATCTCCTAGTTTTATCTCATAATATACACTGTACATATTTATATAACTCATCCATTATCTGGCCATTTCCTAAGATTGTTTTGATGGTTCTCTTTTTCAGTTAGAAATTTTGTTCATTTGGGTTCCCTCCTGGTTCTGAAATGGTATTCATTCAAAGTCTAATATAATTATTGTGTATAATTACCCTGTAATATACACTAATGATATAAACTTTTATTATAAACCGGGAATAGTTACCTCAAACAGCTGAGTGACGAATTTTAAAGTTTAAAATATTCCCCAAATAATATATTTCTATCCATCACTGGGAAGCTGTTCTATAAAGCGTCGACTTCTGTGTTAAATGTACCATTTCAATATTATCTGAGATGTTTCGAAGAAGAGGATCTGTCTTTGAAATGTTAATAATTTGTTAGCACAATTTTGACATTAGCATCCCATTATTACTGGGAGGTGGATTAATTTTTGAAGAACTGATGTGCCATAGCTTTAGTTTTTAATATTGTTTTACTGTGGGAATGACTTTATTCTGAATCTTCTCGAGGTAAAATAAACCATTCGAATGACAACAGTTAAAATTCAGGACAAGTCATAACACGGCTACACAGTCGGAGACACATACATACATATATAAACTGTGTTATTTGGGACTTTGGTCCATATAACTAAGGGTTTAGAATAATTATTTTAAAAAAAACATATTCCCTACTAATTTCATATTCATCTCCCTTTAAGACTCTGAATTTTGTTGTGAACACAGACAAATAAACATACACATTCGCTTATATATTACTAACTCTAAATAATATGAATAGGAAATATCTGAAATAATTTAAAGTTCACACAAACCAAACATTTATATTTGGCCTAACAGCTCAGTATTATGGTAGGCAACTAGAATATGGTGGGATAATGGTTCGAACGTTACAAACCGATTACTGATCTTTCCTGTATGCGTACTCGCTATAAGTGAATACCCCTGATAGATGTCGGTAAATTATCACCAATTGACATACCGACGGATAAAATATAATGTTTAAAGTCGTCAATTTTAATTAAACTGCGACATCTCTGGAAAGGCAGCTCCATTTCTGATCTGTAAAATATCAAAATATTACATAACTTTTATTTCTCAAAGCAAACCACCTTCAGAGACCACTCGCGTTAACGGCTCACCGCATCGAATGGTGACTAGTCGGGGACACTTAATTAAATCGGGATAATTCTTAATCATTATTATTACAGTGTAATAATTCCACGAAACCATTTCAAACGACAACTTAACCATTTTTCAGTCATTTCGTATTATGTCAATATGTACTCTAGAGATTTATTTACTATTTGGCTCGTCAGTGTTTTTATCGTAGAAGTTTTTGTCGAGGATAAGACGAGCTTTTATAAAACTTATAAAATTGTTCTCGTAACAATTTCCTGAACTCGCTGTGGGTTTATAATTTAAAATTGACCCACAACCGATCTCTTCTTTGGATGTTGTAAAAGTCGAGCAAACCGGGTCGACACTAAATTATATTTTTGTGCCTATGTGCATATCGACTCACTCACTTACTGATTCACTAAGATCATGGATGTAATTGGTCCAGTAAGAACGTGGTTAACCTTCAGTTTGTTCTACTACTCATCCTTACATCCCCAGCCCCCGCCCGAGTCCAACACAACCACTTATCCATATTTGTATAAATTATTATTTAATATACACTGAAACGCCTGTATTGCGGTCACCCTTCGGTTCGGATAATGTGGCCGTTATTGAGGGATGGCCGTAATACAAGATAACCCAAATTTACAGTCATAATACAAGATAACCCAAATGTACAGTCATAATACAAGATAACCCAAATCTAAAGTCATAATACAAGATAACCCAAATCTACAGTCATAATACAAGATAACCCAAATCTACAGTCATAATACAAGATAACCCAAATCTACAGTCATAATACAAGATAACCCAAATTTACAGTCAAAATACAAGATAACTAAAATTTACAGTTTTTTATATAATAAAAATAATCTCTTCACGTCAGTGATACCTTCGACCATCTTGACCCATCAATCTACACTGAGAATATTGTTTTAAATATTATCTCGTCATATCTTCTTTTATTTGTAAATGGAATCTACAAAAATAAATGCAGTTCAGTTCCGAACTTCTCTCCAAACAAAACCAAATATACTCAGGCACCATCTTCTCAAACCAAATTTGACGGCTTCAATGAGCTTCTAACGTTATGAAATAGTTTGACAATTTATACGAGTTACACATAAATTGATCTTATCGTTCATATATAGTATTGGGGGGGGCCTGCATCTTTCGGATAACAAATTCCAACATCAGACTTAGTTAGGTTGGTGGGACAACTGGCAGTCAGTAAGTTCGTTAAAATTAATATGCTGGATGTTATGTTTAAAGTAATATTTAATTAGGTTATTAAGAGTGATGGGGGGGGGGATCTCTAGATCAGGATTGTAAAAAATCACGAATCAAACAAATTTACAAAATAAGATTTTCTGCACTGATTTAAACCGAACCACTCTGCTCTAGATATGCTACTAAATCGTGTATGATACCGTCCAAATATTATTTTAATTCAACAAATCTGGTTCAAAAGATTCAAATCCCAAAATCTGCGCATTGACAGTTCCAGATCTTTCCGGCTATCAGCATCTCGTTTACAATAACTCCCCCCCACTGTTCCGACGGCTAGCATTCGTTTACATATTTAATCGTTTATTTACCGAGTTCGAGAAAACAATAAATAGAGATTGCTGACTTGTGTCCTGAACAATTTGGATAAATTATCTTTAAATTTGCCATCTAATTATGTTCTATTTTTGACTTAAATGAACTCGAATCTCGACTAATGGCGAAGAACTAAGAAACTCGACCTGAAATTAGAAGGAGGCTTCGCGAACGCGCGGATGTTGATAATAATGCAATTAAGTGCTCATTCCGATAATTTCTTTGCACTCAATCGCATAAATGCAATTCTGATGCCGGCTTTATGTCGAAGATATTTGTACAATTGTTGGCTCCCTAGTTAGAAACTTTTGTTAATATCGGCAGAAATTATTAGCTAATAGATGCTATGATAAATTAACATTGTTGATCTTTGTACAGTAATTGTTTAATATTCCTCGTGTATTACGAAATTTTGTTGGCATTCCTAGAAATAAACCCATTCAGTGATTAATTGACATTTGATCACCAATTAAAAGTTTTGATCATAAATTAAAACACCTGATTGCAAACCTAGATTACAAAAGGATGGGTTTTTTCGTGTATCTTCCTGAAATTATTATCAAGCAAGTGCCTAGATTACTTGTAGAATTAGTTTATTTTTTTAATTCCAGAAAATATTTCGATTACAAAACCAACAAAGTTTGAAGATCAGCAAAAGTTACTGTAGCCAAATTATTTATAAGATGAATTTACTCACTTAAAGTACCACCTATCTTAACAGACCAACAAGAAATCAGTCTCTGTTTAACATTAAGCAACCATTACAATAACAAAACTGACTTATAAGATTATCTTTCTTAAAGGGCCACCAGATATAATCTAAGAATGACAGGTGATAGTATTTCTGGAAACTACTTTCCCATGACACATTTTATACTTCCACATATGACACTTTCTACTTACCCTTGACACGATGCTTAATTCTCCATGTCACAGCATCTACTTCGCCTTGTCACACTGTTTACTTTGTCACACCTTCTTGTTCTCCGTGTCACACTGTTTACTTTGTCACACCTTCTTGTTCTCCGTGTCACACTGTTTACTTTGTCACACCTTCTTGTTCTCCGTGTCACACTGTTTACTTGTCACACCTTCTATGTTCTCATGTCACTGTGTCTCTGTGTTCATATTATACTGTCTATTTCTCCAAGTCACACTGTCTACTTTCCCATGTCACATTCTTTACTTGTTCATCTCACACGGCCTATTTATCCTTCCTATTCTCTACTTTTCCAGGTCACACTGTCTATTTATCTACGTTACACTTTCTACATGATCCTCTCACTCAGCCTACTTCTACTACTGCTACGATCTCCCCATGTCACAATCACCCCGTGTCACAATCACCCCGTGTCACAATCTTCCCATGTCACAATCACCCCGTGTCACAATCTCCCCATGTCACAATCACCCCGTGTCACAATCTCCCCATGTCTCAATCTCCACGTGTCAAAATCTTCCCATGTCACAATCTCCCTATGTCACAATCTCCCCATGTCACACACAAGTATGAGTAACGTCATCAGCCGGTGGTCACGTATAAAGACCAACTAATTTCTCTCGAATCTGCCGACCCCTGACCTTTCACCCGACAGAATCGCATCACCGTGGGTGGGCCATGCTCCTATCGGGAGCGGGATACTGCCCGAGTCCAGGGGCATGCCGAACTGTCGTGGTGCCGATATGAAAATGGGCGATCTTCCTCCAAGATAAGAACTTATTAGCAATCTCTCGAACAGACTCCGTGTTTCGTCATCAATCCGACCACAAAATGACTTAAAATCGACGTAAATGTTCTGGGTAATTAGGCCACCGTCTGATATACGGGTCAAGGTCATACAAGATGAAATCGGATCCATATAGCGGACGGAAGATATATATGTGTGTGTGTGTGTGTGTGGCCAGGCTATTTTGGCGAGGTGGGGAGGGGGGATGTTGGCGAGATGATTCTGATGGTTTATGGCTCCGGATGTCCCGAACTACGTGACTGTTTGGCCAGGGTCACTTCCGCCGGTAGTGGCGGTCAACTCTTACGGCAGGGGGCAGCACATGATGTGTGATAATTGCCCGGGATTATGGAAGTTATTAAGAATGACGATCTCTCTCTCTCTCTCTCTCTCTCTGTCTGTGTGTGTGTCTGTGTGTGTGTGTGTCATTAGGAAAAGATATATTAATTACAAAATAATAATATTAGTTGTAATTAATTGCAGCAGCAGCAACAGTAGTTGTTGTTGTTGTAGTAGTAGTAATAGCGGCCTTTATTTGTTTATTTAGCATATAATTCATATTTCATTTCCTCATCATGCAAATTCACTTTTCTCATTCAACATAATTAAGACTGACCCCATTAAAAGACGTAACCGTTTTTTAAGACAGGACACTTATTAACGCTATTTGTCAGCTCATTCCTTCAGAAGATTAACCCATTTTAGGGAAGATTTACACTCGAGGCTAACTCCTTAATGGCGTCGGCTCATTCCACACATTATATTCTAATTGTTTCCCGTTTATTAAGGCTGTTTTGGGGGGTGTTCTCGTTAAGACTGGGCCCTTGCTAACGCTATATACCTTTCCTTATTAAGGCTCTCCTTATTAGAAGCGTGCTCTTAGCAAGGTTCGTCTTTCCTTATCGCGACCCTTTATTAAGGCGATCCGCTGATTACAGCTGGACGTAGCTCAATTTATGATGCGGTCGTCTATCAGATCTGGATGCTACTCAGATCAGAACTGACACATTTTCCTCGGTCGATCCTTAACCCACCGAACTGACCCTTGACCTACAAAGCTGATCCGTGACCTATAAAACTGACGAACATCCGAATTAGTCGAGGATTTCCGATAATACTCAATTTGACAAATATCTTCGTTTTCACGCCGGAAACACATCAATGCCATTGGATATGACATGCAACCGGATCTGGTATCACGTGACTGTTATCCGCCATCACGGCATCTAGATCTGTTATGATGTCAGAGTGTTCCAAATTCTGACACGTGGTCTGTCCCGGCGATCATTCAACCCGACAATCTGCCCTTATCCCGGCGATCATGTTTCGTCACATGTCAGCAATAGTCCTCGTGACCTTTGTCAAGGTCAAGCCTTTCTATGGTCACCAAGTATTCAGCGGATCAGGGGTAAACTGACCGTTGTCCATTTCGGTCACACAGATAGTCAGTCTGGTTGGTGTGACACAGTAACTGGTCACTACGACAGTCACTGATCGCTGTGAGGCAGACCCCGTTGTTCATTGTGACAGTGACTTATTATTGTGAAAGTGACTTGTCACCACTGTGCAAGGATCTCTAGTTATTATACTGGTCACTGTTCAACCAAACGTTCAAACAGTGTCACAGATTTTGTAATCAGCGTGACACCATCACTGATCAATGTGAGGCAGTAAGTTGTCACACAGTCACTTGATATGTTGCAACAGTTGCTAAACTATTTAGAATCGTCACTACTAAAGGTAATAAAGTAATGGCTCACTGTGATGAAGTCACTGGTCACGTGGCTATAGTCACTTGCCACAGTCACTACTCAGCATTACTCTGCTACTGGGCAATGTGTCACAGTCATTTATCAAGGTATCACTGTTCAATGTGAAACCGTTAATGGTGCTGATCGTTGGTTAGTGTGACACAGTTACTGGCCATTTTGACACAGTCACTGGTTGCCGTGAAATAGTCCATAGTCACTAGGTTACACTCAGTTGTTACGGTGTCACAGTCTGTGGTTACTGTATCGCATTGATGGTCGCAAACGGTTGTCACTCTGACTCAGCCCGTGGTCACTTCGGAGCATTCACTGGCCACCGTGACATGCAATATCTGTTCACTCTGACACAACACACACTCGTGCGCGCGTGCGCGCACGCACGCACACACACATACACACTGGTCACAGTGACACATACTCCCCGTTTACTGTGACACAGACACTCAAATGTCGCCGTCACATTCTGTATATTAATTTCACTCTTGGCCCGGCCTTGGTGTTATCTCAGATCAAGTGAGACGCAATCCCCACTAGATCCAGTTATTGTGTGACTGTAATGAGAGGTTCTCACTGAGTACAGTCAGACGATTGGTCTGTGAGATTAATCTCAGTATTAATAACTGTCTCATGATGAGAATAAATGATGGTTATTGTTTGAGCAATCGTAAAGACCTGATACCGGATTAATTGTTACCGAGGAAAGGGTGTTGGTGGGTGGAGGTGGTCAGGGAGGTATGGTTCGGTGAGTTAGTGAGTGAGTGAGTAGGATTGTGTGTGTGTGTGTCCAGTCCACTAGCTGACAAGCAAACAGCCAAGTCTCGTCCTCTAGATGACAGCCAAGTCTCGTCCTCTAGATGACAGCCAAGTCTCGTCCTCTAGATGACAGCGAAGTCTCGTCCTCTAGATGACAGCTAAGTCCGTTTAAGTTTTAACAGCCAAGTCTCGACCACTAGCTGACAACCAAATCCCATCCTATAAACTAACTGACATCTAAGTCCTATCCACTAGCTGACAGCCACGTCCTATCCACACGCAAGCGGCCAAGCCCAAAACTTATTTTTGACAGCCAAGTTCCGATCACTAGCTGACATCCCGTCCTCCGACTGGCACGCGTCACGACGTCTGTAGTCGCCTCATTAACCAATGGCGTGTCGCGGCGACAATCTCTCCGACATCCGGTTCTCGCTGACCACTCGCTAGGGGGCCAATCGGTGGACAGTGGTCAGCGTGACGTCATCATCGACGCCGTAAAATATGACGTCGACAGAACAATGGCCGGGATATCGGCGAGGTCGGACGAGGGAAGATTTACGACCATGTTTCGTGGCCGTTTTATTGTTGGTGTTTTTTTCTTGACCAACCCCAGGGATGCCATTGCTCCGTCTCCCGCCTAGTTGGGCCGTGGTGTCACGTGCTGGTCACGTGTCGGACAACGACGGGGGGTCGGTCAGAGTCGATCACGTGTCATCGCCCTGTCCGCTCACACCGCCCTCGGCGTGATTAACGGGTGCGAGGAGGATGGACGCACGCGCGCGCGCACGCGTGCTGGCACTCGCGTCATTCCGACGCGGAAGTGATAGGGGCAATACTGGACACTGGATCAGCGATGTTGCGTCTGTCCTCTCCTACCGGATGAGCACATAGGACGGGGTGGGGGGGGGGTCGTTAGCCCAATTCATAGTGGCGCTGCTTCTCCAGGGTTCGAATCCTATTATCTGTGATGTTTCATTTCAATATCTCATTTACCTAAGAGGTCGTTCCTCAGCAACGTGTCTCATCTGAGACCACCGCGCCGGGATAAAAACTCAATCACTCACTCACTCCATGGCTTAACTGGTAGCGTGGTTGGCCACAGACCTATAGCACATGGGTTCAAACCGCGGCCGGGTATGTCTGAAGGGTGTTTCATCTTTGACTTCGTCTAATTAGCTACGGAGGTTGTTCTGCCGATTTAGCTCAATTTGTGAGAAACAGTACCCGTAAAACAACTAAATCTCACTCACTCCCTTCACTCACTCCCCTTACTCACTCGCTCTTCCACTCACTAGATTGGCAAGCCATTATATTCAGTGATCGGTATTCTAAAGAATTCCCCCCCCCCCATACACACACGCACCATCTTATTGTCTCGTAATCACCGTCTTCTCATCTTCATTTCTAATATGTTATCTATAGTAATCAAAGTAACAGTTATCTACCTTTAACTTTATTGTTTCGCGCACACAAAGTCAGGACACCGAACTTGTTGTCATACTTCAATAAAAACATAAATTATCATAAATTCCACTCATTTCTTCCGAGATGACGACACGGATGATTGCTCACGGCCAGTTAATTAGCATATGCAAATTTATAATGGCATCGGAATACTGACAATTCCACCTGTAAAACTTGTTTTTGGTTAATAAATTAAATAGGTCAACTGATGCTTGATGAAACATGACTTACTGACTGTACATGTGATGATGTCCTAAAGGGTAACTATACATATATGGTTTTGATGTTGTTCTCTTGTTGTTGTTGTTGTTGTTGTTGTTAATATAATACGACTCTACCATGCGAGTCAGCGAATCAGTTATTTAGTTTGAATTTTTCCCAGACGCTGCTCACAGATAGGATATAGGGACGAAGGGTTATTCCCCGGGAAAATGAAATGATCAGATAAAACATCCCACAGAGAAAGGTGTCACAGGTTTCGAACCCACAACTTGTGGTCGGCCGCGTAATTCGCTACTCCTCTACTCGTTCGGATCACGGAGGCCGGGGGGAGGGGTGTATTTTATTTGTATACGCACATTTATTAATTAATTATAAATAATACAATTATATATAGATTGTATTTGCATATTATATTATAGAATATATTATATTATAGTCAGTATTAATATTTATTGTATCACTAATTCAATAGAAATTAAGTTTTTTTATTGTTATACATCCTGGTATGGGTTAAGGACACCTGTACTCATCTGTATATCAGTGCCTATCATGATACAAAAGCTGCTACATATCACATCTCAGCATCCCAATATTATTGTTGCCACACCTGCATTCCCACTGCCACCAATTTCGGGATCTCAGTTTTCTCACTGATCTCACGATCCCAGTTTTGCTGCCACATGTCTAAATATCCCAGTTTACCTACTGTGACAGATCTCTGGATCCCGGTATTCCCGATGCCACGGGAATCAGGATCTCATCCACTGCCGCATATCCAAAGATCACGACGTGCTCACGTCGTCCCAGAATCCCAATATGTCACAGATCCCAACATTCCCACCATTTTGATCTACGACCAACCGTCCACAAAAGGAGCCTTCCCCCCAACAACAAGAAAAAACACACACACACATGTCACCTAACTCACACCCGCACTTAATCGTCTCCTCCCCTGCCACCCCGCCTCCTACCCACGTCTCTCCCCCCCCCCCCAGCACCTACTCATCAGAACAATAACAAGATAAACGCCCACAACAAATACAAGAAATAATAATTAATTTTTTTATGAGCGATAATTTATCCGTCGACGCCATTCTATTAGCTCTAGCTCCCCCTCTCTCCACACCGGCAGGCATCCGGGCGGCCGCTAGGTGGCGCTCAACGCCTATTAAGCCGCGCGTTTTGCTGACGTCAGTACTGATTAATGGCCGACGACGGGGGAAAAAATCTCATTTCTGGTCGTCGACAAAACATGACTAACAGAGAAACTGTCTCTTTTATTACCGTCGTTTGACGTCGACATCGACATACAGCTGGATCTGGACGCCGTGAATACTCCCCGACTGCCACAGCTGCTCCGACTGCTCGATCAGAAACTGCCGCCGAAAAACTACGAGACGGCTGTAACGGGTCTAGATGGTGCTGCCCTCTATTAACGTTGATTATGTTATTTTTAAGTCGCCGTCGTTGCTGCTGTTTTTCTTTTTGCTTCCTTCTTCTTATTATTATTATTGTTGTTGTTGTTGTTCTAGTTTGTTGTTTTGCTGCTGTTTTTCTTTTTGCTTCCTTGTTGTTGTTGTTGTTGTTCTAGTTTGTTGTTTTGCTGCTGTTATCATTGTTATTGTTGCGTTGCTGTTTATTTTCCGTATCCGCAATATCGTGAAATATCTTTAGAACAACCATGTTCAGTTTTATTGTGACTTATTGTTCTTTTTAATTAAGTAACAACAATGTTTATCTCAGCCAGAGAGTAACATATACATTAATATAAATTAATAAATATTTATTGACTTTCAGTTTGTTTACTATGCTTGGTATGTATGTGGCGCCGTCTAGCGGATCTCTTGTCATCCCAGTCGGTGGTTCAATACGGTCGTTGTATGTCTGTATTTCCCTTGTTATCTGTCTGTCTCGGTTTCCTGTCTATCCGTCTGTATGTTTATATAACTTTCTGTATTGTCCGATTGTATGCCCTTATCTATTTCCCTTTTTATATGTCTGTCTGTTTGTTTGTTTATTTGTTAATCTGTCTGTCTATGAACTTCTGTCAGTCTGCCTGTCCCTTTCCGTGTCTCTTTATCTATCTCTATCAGTGGGACTCTGTCTCACGTATATCCACCCATCTTGCCTGTCCGCCTACCTGTCTATATCTCTAATCACCAAGTAATCTACCCCCTAACTACCCCCAACAAACCCATTTCCTATCCACATACCCTATCCTTTCTCCCAAGCGTCCGCCATCTTGTTTCTGATCAACCAATTTCTCGTCGAAATCTCGTACGTCACTCATTGTGCTAATGTCGCCATTAATGACGTCACCGCCCCCCACGTGATTCGCGCAGAAATGATGGCCATATCTAACGCGGTTATCGCGTCTCGTTCCGGCCACATCCGGGGCCGGCCATATATATCCATTTAAATCCCGTTACTCCAACGACGCCATTGGTTCACTAATCCAGAACGGATTTCCCGTCGACGGCGCGCCGCAGCGCCACCTAGCACCCATCCGGAACAGGTCGTCATAAAACGTTGCCGACAGGTTCAGCCGACTTGTGGACTTCGCCGCGCGGGTACAACCCCCCTCACAATCACATCCCGCCATCACCCAGCTATGGAAAACACCCTCCCCCTCCTCCGCGGCGGCACCCAACGCCACCCAGATCTCATATTTCTAAATCAGCGCGCATTAGGTGTGAATTACGGAGACAGAATCCGGCCGAGTTCCAGATACGGAGATAGGGCGGCGAGCGGAAATGTCGGAGATTATGTTCCGGATCCGCCCGGGTCAGGATCCAGAATGCCGCGCGGGCTAACTAGCGTGATGGATGCCAGATAGCGAGTGATCAGCAGAAGGTAACCTGTCCCTCCCCGCTCCATTCTTACTCTGGCTGAAGGGCATTGTCTGACGTGTGGTGGGATCATCAGGGGGGAAGGTTTTCTAGTGGCCGTAATGTTGGGTAATGGTGTTTGCTGTCTGATAGGGAAATGAGATGATGACATGGAGGCCGCGGATAGATTAACTGCGTCGTTGATGGGATGGGGGGGGGGGGGGTTGGTTGGCGATGATAATGGTTGTGTGCACGTGTGTGTTTTCGTGCTTGTGTGCTTGTGGACATGCATGTATTACGTGAATGTGCAAGACGGTACGCATATAGGATATGGGAGGTGTCAGTTTCTTATGCCAACATAACAGACGGACGGACGGACAGACAGACAGAAAGACAGCGGTACAAAAAATGTCAGCCGGATAGAGACAGATGCGTGTAAACAGACAGGCAGAGACAGACAGGCAGACAAACAAACATATAGAAGATACATACACAGACAGAGAAACATAAACGGACAGACAGACAGACAGACAGACAGACAAACATGCGGGCAATTAAACAGAAAGGCACACACATACACACATACAGACACATGGACGCGCGCGCGTGCATGTGTGCGTTTGTGTGTGTCCACCGACAGCAATATTACCAGCCAATAATCTATTCCCTGTAATTGTCGGCAAACAAAATGACATTTTGTTGATATTATCGTCTGCCGTACATCACTACAACCACTCACCACACAAACATCGCCTCAAGATACACTCAATTTAGTCTATTTTTACAATCGTTTATTTTTAAATCATTAAATCATTTTGTTTGTTTAAGTATTTCCTTTTCAGGTCGTCATATTTCAGGGGAAGCTAAAAAAAGTTAGGAGTCTACAAGAGATAAATAGATAATAAGAGGGTGTCATCTTTGAGGGAAAATATATATATTTCTTATAGAATCTTGTGGGTATTATATATATATATATATATATATATATATATATATATATATATATATATAGAGAGAGAGAGAGAGTGTGTGTGTGTGTGTGTGTGTGTGTGTAGTGTGAGGGGGGTCATCATCATAGGTCTAATTATAATGTTATAACTGCAAATAATAAAGATTAGACTGAGAACTGCTTTTTCTCCCGATCTATCCATGTAACTGTCTGTCTGTCTGTCTGTCTGTCTGTCTGTCTGTCTGTTGTGTCTTTGGGAGAAAGATCCAAACGTTTTAAGCACGAATTATATATATATATATATATATATATATATATATATATAGGGGGAAAATGAGAGATAGAGTTAGATAGATAGATAGATAGATAGATAGATAGATAGATAGATAGATAGATAGGGGAGCATGGACACATACAGAGCTTTGACTCTCTGTGACTGTGTGAGTGTGCGCGCGCGTATGTGTGTGTGTCTGCGTGCGTGTTTCTGTATGCGACTGTGTTCGTTATAATAGTTCTAATTTGCTCACCTCAGGATATGTTTGTCAGTTATAGTCGCTGTCATAATGCCGAGTGTCTTCGTCAGGTGGTAAAAGTTTCAGTTAATGTACATATCTTCGCTGATTTATTTCGACAAAGCGCCGTGTGCGAGCGAAATTTATACACAATGTGTTTGGTTGTCGTGCGCATAAATCTCTCACTAACCCCCCTCTCCCCCCCCCCCCGGCTTCGGACCATCGACGATATGTTAAAAATGGAAAATAATTTTAACCCGCGACCGATGTCAGAAAGAGAGAGAGTGAGAGAGAGAGGAGAGAGAGAGAGAGAGGAGAGAGGGGAGAGGAGAGAGAGGAGAGAGAGAGAGAGAGATCCCTCCCCGACCGAACTACGCTCGTTATTCTTACATTGCCATTACTCAGCGGACGAGAACATAACATTGAGAGTTTCGGCGTTGAAGTCACCAGCGATATGAGCTCGTTGATGGCAACGCGCTTTTGTGTTTATAATTGTCGCGGTAAAAAGCCGTAAATCTATCAGTAGAAGACGTGTTTTTGCGTCCGTTAAACAGCGGACTGGGAAGACGAACTGCCGGATTGTGTATAGTGACGACGTCAAAGTTTCGACTCGGTCGGTTGACCGGGATCAGCGTCTCTCGACTCGGTCGGGCGAAGCTTTAATAAATCCACGAACGAGCCTCGTATGTTTTGATGCGTTCGATTTGACGGCTGTCCGACTAATAATTTCTGACCCGTCGTGGGCCTTTTTAATTTAATGTGTCCCTTTTGATGCGGCGCGCCGTCTCTCTTGGTTTATGAAACGAACTTCGCCGAGCGCGGTGACGACCAAAAAAATCGACGGCCCAGTCCATGCAGACCCGGCCGAGAGGAGGATTGTCGGCGTAACGTTCGTGGGAGATTTTAATATCAAAACACTACCTTGTCAAGTCGTGTCAGTCCCGAACCGGACGATATGATTAATGACTCGTCGGCCTTTGATGTTAATAATGTACTGACAGGTGAGAAAACCTCTTGGGAGTCAAATCTTCTAGTGTCATATAAGCAGCATCGTCTGCTCGGACACAAAGGACTGGATGACAGGCGGAGAAAGGATTTTGGTTTGTTCGCTCGAACGGAGCTAGATTTCTCTGATTTAATTCTGTCGGTTAAATAAAACTTCTATTAATATTAAATTATCTACCCTCTCTCTCTCTCTCTCTCTCTGTGTGTGTGTGTGTGTGTGTGTGGAACGGAACCCTGGGTCAAGTCTCGATATGGACACACACACAAACACACACACCGACGGATGACCTTGAAACGAGATCGACCTCAATGAAATAAAATAATAAACCTCGACGAAAGAGAGCCCTCGATGCGGTCAGAGAATGTTAGTCACTGGAAATAACAACAATTTAGACAAAACTTCGAGGGCTCGGAACAAAATTTGACAAAATGTTTTACAAACTACAATGGCCCAACCTTGGCTCGTGTATACAATAACGGAATGTTATGGAGCGGAGAAATAACGTTATTTCATATCGCGAACGGCGAGTTTTAATTGAAATGAGGGGCTCAAGTCGATGAAGCTGGGCCATCGGCGCAGTCAGTGAAGTTAGCGAACTCATACGGGCAGGACCCGGGTTCGGCGCTTCAATTGTTTTTAAAAGAAATTTACCCTTGAGACAACCCCATTGTCTGTGCAATAAATAAAACAGTGCAAATCTATAATACGATGTTTCCTTATCTCACGCCGATATAACAACTAAATCGAAAGTCTCACCAACTCTCCCATATAATTATAATATTTTGGATAAAAAATTAACCTGTCATTATAGTGACAACTATTGAGTCAATGATGGCCGAAAGGTCAGCCATCGTAATTAGGACAGGTCAAGGTTAGTTAGCTCTTTATCGTTATCATTGTTGTTGTTGATTTTGTTGTTGTATTAACGACAATGATATCATCCGTAATTACTCTCAATATAGATATAAACCTGATGTTTTTGGTGTTTTCCGTGCGTTTGTCGTTTTGAGATTCCCTAAAACTCTTTTAAATGCTATTAATCCTGAAGTGTTTCGACATTCTGGCGACATTTTAGTTCCTTCTGAACAAACACAACACAAACATATCCGAATGTTTCTAGAGGGGGGGGGGGTCCCTTATGGGAGATAACTTGGATACGTGAATGGCGATTTTGATCAATTTTCGTCCCTTTCCGATCGACACAAGTTGGGAGTGTGGTTTTTTCACGTCTTTTTGCTTCGATTTACTTGCGTTCGCTAATAAAACGTATTCCGACGCTCAGATATGACGTAGTTCGATGACGTCGGCTGTTGGCTGGCCGCAACAGCGAGAAATCGACGCAAAACACGAACCGAAACATTAATAATTAAAGTTTGACGAGCTATTTAATGAGCTACATTACTCATGTCGAGACTCGTTGGAGATAGAAATGGCGCCATCTGTTGAGTTGTTAGCGAAATTAACGTCGATGTCCATTATGGCCGTCGGAAGCGCGCGCGCGCGCACATACACGCAGAGAGAGAGAGAGAGAGAGAGAGAGACTCGCCAAACAGATGTATTAATGAAAAATTATAGGGCAACATCCGGCGGGGTACGGCGGAGGGGGGGGATTTTTGACCTATTTACCATTCACAAAGCCACAAGTACCTCGTCTCTTAATGTCCAGTTTCTCTCAACCTACCTATCCCCTTGTCCGTCTGTCTGTTTGTGTATCTGTCTGTTTCGCCGTGTTTCTGTGTGTGTTCGCGAGTTCGTGTATAATTTCAGTTCCGCCCCTTTCTAATTGTAAGTTATCTTTTCGCCGAATACTCCCCCCCCCAACCACCCCCTTCTTCCCCATCAACCATCTGGCTGAACGGCCAGAATCCTTGTCGTCCCAGTTTTATTTCGCCACCTTTAATTATCACAATTTTCGAATTCAAAAGCGAAAAAGTTTTCTAGCCCCAAAACCTCAAAGGCCTGTCAGTCAATGGCTGCACCCCGCACTCCATCTTAACACCCCCTCCCGTCCCCGCCCTTCCCCCTGCGGCAGGGCGGGATGCCGGGCGTCGGGCTAGTTTGACGTTTTGTGATCTGTTATTTGTTGCGAGTCTATTTCGTCCCGTGTTATGGCTGTTGTAGAGTAGCGCCCCCGGGGCACACACACCCCACCACCGATGTCACATCCTTCACTCACCCCCACAATAGCTCGACCCCCTCCCCCTCAAAACAAAACACAGGTACCGGGTTATTATTTTGTATCTGCAATCTGCCAGGTCTTCCATGTCCACTCGGTAGCTAAATTGCCCGCCCGGTCAGGGGTAATTTGTTATCGCGACCCCACGGGGCCTGGGAGTCATATTAACATATTTGCCCATCTGGTCCCGAAACGGGCCTGTTTTGACACATCTGTGACCTTTCTGACATTGAAAGTGTTTTTGTGTGTTTTTTCTCCGTTTTTGGTTCTCTCTCTCTCTCTTTCTGTCTCTCATTCACTTCCCCCCCCCCCCGTTTGTTCATGGTTCGTTTGACATAATTCTTAAGGCGAGGTGTTTCTGCGAGTTTGCACTCTGACCTTTAAGGTCAGGGGACAGACGACATACTAACATCGACTTAGCTTGGACGCCCTGACCCGAGACCAAAGCGAAGCGCGAACCATGACCTGGCCTTTGACCTGTTGCGGGACTAACGGAAGCGGAACAGTGTTGGTCACGTGACCCCTTTGCCAGCAACAGCCGCCATTTTGTCAACACATATATCTTTGACTAATCGACTTATTAATTCTGTTGACTTAAACACGCACGCACTCACACAGCACCCACGCACGCACGCACGCACGCACGCACGAATCTCACCATACACACATATATGCATGTGCACAAAGGTTGGTGAAACGTTATCTCTATATATGTCCCCTGATAAATCATCCAGTGATTGTATTCAGAACTCACGATTCGCTGTTCCAGTGGCTTATTATACAATGCTATATCATAGAGGTGGTTGAGATGTTTCTCGACATAAGACACCCTGATGAATCATCTAGTGGTTGTATTCAGGACTTGTATCGTTTCACATACCGGTAAAACGCTTACAAAAGACAATGCGAAATCAACATATGACTGTTTATGTATTTCTGTTTATGCGTGCATGTGTGCGCGCGTGTGTGTGTGTGTGTGCGTGTGCGTGAGTGTGTGCGCTTGTGTGTATGTGTGTATGTGTGTCTCTCTGTGTGTGTGTGTGTGTGTCTGTGTGTAGGACATGACACATGGTATCATTATCTGATCATGTCATCTGTCATAACATTACCCGACTATGGGGTCCACCCCCCACTCCCTCCATGTTACCAGTACACCAGCTAATTATCACCTGTTATAGACCTAATATCATGATTTACATATAATACATCACGTGACTCCTCACCAAAAGCATACCCGGTAAGTCCTCATCACCTCATCAATCCAGGTGTCGCTACAGGTAGCCCTCTAATTATAGACACTAGCGTCTGAGCGATAATAAGAGAAGTTAACAAAAGACGGTCGGGTTTTATTCGGGGTGAGCACGTGATACGGTCACCGACAGGGGGCGCTTTTGACGTCTGTAACGCGACTTGGTGTCCTTATCTTATGTGTGATCATGCTATGTGTCATCATTATGTGCCCGAATGTTTGGTATCCTTATGGCATGTCTTATAGTTAGGTGTCCTCGTGTCAAATGTTCTCATATTGTGCATCCTCACAGTTTGTGTCTTAATATTATATATCCTCATATGTCCTCATCTGTTCTTGCGTAATAGCTTCTTATGTTATGTGATATAAACATTTTGTGTCATCACAGGTTAAAACTTCATACCGACTGTGTGTCCTGACATTAGGTGTCATCAAATGGTTTGTCCTCAAACGATGTCCTCACACGACCTATCATTGTACTATATGTCCTGATATTTTATGTTCCCGTTATATGTGTATTTGTTATGTGTCCTCTTGTTGTGTGTCCACATATTATGTACCATAATTGGGTGTATATTTATATTATATGTCTCGATACTGTATCTTGACATGTGTGTTTCGTCTCGTGTCCTCACTAATATGTCCTCATGCTATGTATCCTCGCGTTAGTCCTCAAAATAGATTATCATCAGATTGTGTGTCCTCATGTTATTTGTCCTCATACGATGTATCAACGCACTGTTTGTCGTCACATTATATCCTCACAGTAAGTGTGTCATGAATGCGCTTCCTCGTTCAGCATTAATGTCTTTCAGATCTTCCATCTTGGCATTGGCTACGTATCCTCAGATTCATAATCCTCGCATTAGGCGTTCTCACAATTACCATATTCAAATGGCACGTCCTTACACTGTTTATCCTAGCATTTTGTATGCTCTTTGTGGATGTCCTCCTACATTTGTCCTCAGTACTCGGTATTCCAATACCATGTTTGTCGTCATATTTATCCTTGTTCGATATGCATCCTCTCACATTGTATATCCTCTAGGTGTACACCTTCATAGAATGATTCCTCTCTGTGTATCCTCTCTACGGATCTCTTTGTAGTCTTTATCCTAACACATTGTCTGAATATTTAATGTATACGTCCTCATCGTCTGTCTTCGTTTCTTGTCCTCATATTCTGTATCCTCACACTACTTCAAGCAAAATCGAATGACATAACTTCGTACCGTATTTCCTCCGCCTAATGGTGTGTCCTCATCATTTGTGTCCTCGCGTCCTAAAACCTTACATTATAAATCCTCACTCTCGTAATAATGGTGTCTATGTTATCAGAATTTTTCTACAATTCACAATCATATTGTCATTCAGATTAATAGCTCCCCCTCCCCCCCCACACACATTGTGGAACAGGTAGCTCACAAAAGATAACATATAACACCAGTTTTGTTCCAGTTCCACTGGCTTCCTGTACGTTTCAGATCACTGTACAAGATCCTGTTTCATACATTCAATGTATTGAGTGGAACAGTACCAGTGTATCTAAGTGATCTGATCAAAAAATATATACCAGTGAAAATACTCCGATCTGAGTCCTATTGAATTTTGAGTGTACAAAAAAGCTACATAACAATGTACCAAGAGGGATCCTTCCAAGCATCAACTCCCAGGCTGTGGAACGAGTTGTCATACCATATTAAACTCGCAGCAAGTAGAGACACATTTTTAATGTTCTTAAAATCCCATTTATTTAAATTGGCGTATTTATAATATTAAACCAGTTTATGTTTGAAATGGATTTCAGCTTTATGAACTTAAAATATGTTTAAATTGTATTTTAAAAGTAAAATCCCTTAGAGCAATTAAAGTTGAATAAGTCGCTTTATAAAATACTATTATTATTATATGTATGCATGTATGTATATTCATGTTTGTGCGTATGTGTGCGTGCGCGTATATATATATATATATATATATATATATATATCAAATCTCAGTTCGGATTCAGCCGCCGTAGCGCCGAATCCCCGCGCCTCCTACTAACTGACCCACTTTTCTTGCCCTCTAAACAAATCTCGACCTTTCCAAACCCCCTCCCCCCCCCACACACACACACAGCCCCAGAAAATCCAACGCGCACACAAAGCGCTAAAACACCAAAAGGAACCTCTACACAAAGCGAGTCGAAAGCCTTCGACAAGTCTATCAAAACGACAAAACAAAGCTAGACCCAAAATTCGACAAATAGATCTGTAGTAATGAATGAAAAACAACTCTGATTATTGTTGCTTGGCTCTCTCTCTCTCTCTCTCTCTCTCTCTCTCTCTCTGGTGTTATGACCAGCTCATTAATATTCATAGATCTATTTAGTTTTTCGATTGGAGGAGTTTCGTTACTTGTTTGCGTCTCTCGCCAGGTTTTTCGGTGTCGCCCTCGGCCGGGTTTGATTTGGGATATGAGCGGCAGAGGAATGTAATATTTACATTAGATATGCGTGTGTTATGACAGCGATGAGATCGGTGTTGACTTTTCCAGTGGAGTGAAAATTTAATATATGTTTGTTAGTTTTTCGCCGGGCGAGGAGCCGGTGGCGACCCGTCGTCAGGTGCTGCCACCTAGACCATCAGAGTGGTGGCGTGTTTGAACTCCCCGCTAACGTGATTACAGCGTAATCCCTGTCTGTATTTAGATAGGCTCACAAAGGGTTCTTGTTCGGGAAAGGAGGGAGGGGGTGTGATGGGAGTCAAAACAATAGGGCAGATTGACCCCCCCCCTGCTCCCCATCGTATCGACATAATAAACATCGGAGGATGAAGGTTGACAATCTCCCGGTTTTTTTGCCCTCTTTAGTATTTGACCTTCCCGAATCCATTCATTTGCGTTTGGCCATCCCCACCCATCGATCTCACCCACAACCCCCTATTCCCCCCCCACACACACACACAACAACCCTGATTTTGTTATCTAACTTAATTTATGTGACGCTAAAATGGGGGCACAACATCCTTTCGTCAGGATTATGCTTTATAGACTATTATCACTCACAACATCAGTTTCCATCGACATCCATTTGCATCCATTGACATCCGCATTGACATCCTGTCGCACCCACAGAGCATATTAAGGCCGCTGACTCAACGGATGTATTTTCCGTGTTATTTCTCCCGTCTTTCGGATCGTAAATCTCTTTTTTGTCTCCAGTTTTTGTCTCCATGCTTTATTACCTGGATCCCCGTGTCAGATCCCGAATAACACAGATACGACCTTCATACGCTCAATCCGCCTCGCCATTATCACGTGGTCTAATCTGGATGTTTGTCTCTTCTCTCCATCAATATAACCCAGTATCATCTATGATTTCTGTCATGTATGACGTCATCTTCCGGTCACATGACAAACAATTAACAGCCGTAACACTGAGTCAAAACTATTACTACTTAGAGCCCTTATCCGCCCAGATATTATCGTCTGCCACACGTGACTAGTACAGGCGGAACCCGGATCAAAGATGATAGTATCGGGATCATGATTGGGAATTAATTTGTATTGACCATAAAGTTAATGATGATTATAATGGGAAAACTACACGTTATGTAAATATTAATAACATCAGTAGTAGTAGTAGTAGTAGTAGTTGTTGTTGTTGTTGTGGAAATATTATTATTATTACTATTGTTATAATCGCAACAGGAGTAGTTGAGTAATTGTAGTAATAATAGTAATAGTATTAATAATAACAACAACGATTTTATTTAATTATGAGTGAGTGAGTGAGTGAGTGAGTGAGTGAGTGAGTGAGTTTAGCGGCATGTCGGCACAAAAAGGTCATTTAACGTCGCCTCTTACAACATGCAGACTCCCGAGATGGAGCGAATACAATGATAAAAACGGAACGTCTCCATGACAACACGACAACAATAACAGAATCCTATCATTATCTTATCATTATATTATCATTATCTGACCATCTCTGTCGTCTCTAGATTATTACGAGCCACACGATGATGGTGTAATCTTTATGACACTTCCCCCCCCCCCTTCACTCCAGCGCCCATCTCACTCAACCTCCTCCTGTCTGTCTGTCTGTCTGTCTGTCTCTCTCTCTGTCTGTTAACCCCCTCTCCCTATTCCCCCCTCTCTTTCATTGTTCAATTAGGTATCCCGACAACTTCCTGTGATCTGACCTAGATGTATTATTCTAAGACACCAAAACTGTAGATTAATCGTCGTTTGGGGTTCGTCTTCATGTTGTCTTAAGGATTGACGGGGCATTTTATCGTACATCCCAGTTTGAAAAGCTGCTGATGACACAACAAGATGTTCTATTCTTGATTATCTGCCTTTTGTCGCACTGCTGACAGACAGACAGACAGACAGACAGACAGACAGACAGACAGACAGACAGACAGACAGACAGACAGACAGACAGACAGACAGACAGACAGACAGACAGACAGACACATCACCTGAGGGTCTCCCATCAGATAATGTCACCAGACGAGGTTTAGCTTACAGGGAATTCAATTTTCTTCCGTAGCCTCTTCTCATCTACCGAGAGGACGGCAGTAGACATCGAAGGGGGGTGAGCGTGTGATGGGAAAAGGTACGAATTTCGGCGAATTTACAATTTTCAATAACGTCAGAAAAAAGGTGAGAGGTTCCTTGTCAGCTGTCCTCCGCCAAAAACCCATTAATCATCCAAACGTCAGCGAGACTGACTGAGGCAGGAAATATATAAAAACAGTTCGACTGTGAAGTAATTCTCTTCGTTTGGTTTATGGCAGTAATTTATGATTGATGATGTACGGAGGATGTTCGGGGCGATCATCGGTGTCGGTTTTACGTGGCCACCAATCGGTGGAGCGCACGCCATCGGATGCTCTCGCATCGCAGACGGCGAGCCCGTCGGCGCGTTGAAGTCTCTCGCAGACGTCAGCTCGGATGAGGCGATGTCCATTGATGCGCCGAGCACCTGACGCCCTGCCCTGCCTCGTCGTTACATCTCCGCTGTAGGCTGTGGGCCGGTCCGATGTTTTGTCGACGCACACAGATAGTCACAAACACTCACACACTCACACACACACACACACACACACGGAGAGAGGAGTTTCTCCAGTGGCTGCTGGGTGGTCCGCTCCAACCTCTGATAATATTTGCTCTGTGACACGCTCTCTTTAACAAGCAGAACGCCGCCTGACAATGGATAGGTCGGCCAGGTACTCGGCGAGGGGTCTCATATATGACAGCTAGCTCTCCTGGCGGCGTACCGAGGAAACAAAATTAGATGCTGCAGAAAAAGAAACCCTCAAAACCAACAACGGACGTTCTTCACATCAGTGAAATGACGTCAGCTTGGCGAAGGAACAATGGTAAAACCTAAACGTATAAAATGATATATATATATATGTGTGTGTGTGTGTGTGTGTGTGTGTGTGTTTGAGAGAGCACAACAGACCCATAAATACATGAAATATTCAAAATACGTCACTGACTCCCGCATTGAAGTCACCAGGTTAACTCGGTCGGCCCGTCGCTAGCCGCCCCATAAAGCTGTCCGCTGATTTATAATATATAGACTGATATTAAAGTTGATTCGTTTTCTACGGCCCCCGGGGCCTATCCAGCCTCCGGAATGGCCAGCGAGCATTCTTCTTGCTCGCTGGACCGTTCCCGGCCTCCGCAATCGAAATATGAACCCTTACCAGCAGAAAAATGGTGCTCGTAAGAACGGAGAAAGCGCTAGCACATTCCGCCTTCGCTGGCTGTCTACATCTGGCCCTTTGATGGCTAATGACGTGTGATTATAGAGCTGGCCGTTTGTGGGTTTGCGCGATCACGATCGGCCATTTTATGATACATTTGTCACACTGGGTACGGCGAGCTGTCAACTCGCTCGAAGGCTCGCACAGCTCAAAACTGGCGGCGTGGTGCGATCGAGTGTCCGACGAATGGGGTCGGGTGCCCTCCGGCTGTGATCGAGTATCCCTCCGGCTGTGGATCGAGTATCCCTGTGGCTGTGATCGAGTATCCCTCCACTGTCATCGAATGTCCCTCCACTGTGATCGAGTATCCTTCCACTGTGATCGAGTATATTTCCACTGTGATCGAGTATCCCTCCACTGTCATCGAATGTCCCTCCACTGTGATCAAGTATCCTTCCATTGTGATCGAGTATATTTCCACTGTGATCGAGTATCCTTCCACTGTGATCGAGTATCGTGCGAGTGTGATCGCGAGTATCGTCGTAGTATGGGATTTCGAGTGTAGCGAGTCCGTGATTGAGTGTTAGATTATGTGATCGATTTGTCATCTTTCCGTATTGTGTGATTCGGTGTCGTGTTTTGTGATCGAGTATAGGGAGCTTAAGATTTTTATGTTTGTCATTGAATCGCGTTATTGATGTCATGGTAAACTATGATGATTGATTGTATAGGATGACTGTTTGTATATGATGATTGTTTGAGTATAATGTCCCTTTTTATATATGATGACCGTTTGTATATGATGACTGTTTGTGTTTGATTGTTTGTATATGATGACTATTTGTGTTTGATTGTTTGTATATGATGACTGCTTGTATATGACTGTGTTTGATTATTTGTATATGATGACTGTTTGTGTAGGATGCTGACTGTTTGTAGGTGATTGACGCTTACGTATTATGAGTTTTTGTTTGTGAAAACAGTGTCCATATAATGAGTCTTTGGATATCACTGTTTGAGTATCACTGTTTGAGTACTACTCTTTGAGTACCACTGATTGAGTATACCTTTCTTCATTGCCAATATTCTACAGTACGATGTTCAACAAAGTTAATGTTTTAAAAACTCAAAACATACACGCGCGAGCGATCGCAGGCACCCATTAGCCAGGAGCTATAAAAGCTATTTGTCTAAACGGTAATTAGTGAGTCAACTACACAGGTGTCTATTTAATGACCTGATAGGGGCCAGGTACATCTAGACTCATCAACCATCAGATACACTAGGGACCAGATACACAATTTACACAAGATACATCTGATATTAGATATACCATACCATACTAGATACATCGTACACCAGATATACCTGACACCAGATACACCTCACACTAGATACAGCACACACACCACAAATACCAGATACACCGGACACCACATTAGATACCACACCACATACACCAGATATCACATACAACACATACGTCAGACACCTCATATATCATTCACCTTATACATCAAACATCTCATATATCAGACACAACATACATCAGACCCCTCATACATCAGACACCACATACATCAGACACCAATTACCACTGACACCACAAACGTCAGACACCTTATACACCATACACTTCATACATCAGACTTCACATACATCAAACATCTCAGACACCACATACACCAGACACTTCATAATCAAACACCTCATAATCAGACACCTCATACACCAGACACCTCATACATCAGACTTCACATACATCAAACATCTCATACATCAGACACCACATACATCAGACACCACATACACCAGACACTTCATAATCAGACACCTCATAATCAGACACCTCATACACCAGACACCTCATACATCAGACTTCACATACATCAAACATCTCATACATCAGACACAACATACATCAGGCATCACATACACCAAACACTTCATAATCAGACACCTCATAATCAGACACCTCATACACCAGACACCTCATACATCAGACTTCACATACATCAAACACCTCATACATCAGACACCTCATATATCAGACACCTCATACACCAGACACCTCATAATCAGACATCTCATACATCAGACACCGCATACATCAGACACCTCATACATCAGACACCGCATACATCAAAAACCATATACCTCAATCCCATCACACACACCCCCCCCCTTCCCCATTAATATCTCATGTCATTTGGTCATTTCCTGTCTTCAGACTTCTATTCATTTTTAATCCATTATTGTAGCCCATTTAACTGAACCACCGACCACCTGTAATCATTATACAACCGCCGCATTTCCTTTTCTCGCCCCGGTTGGCATTAACCACCCACGAGAACCCCCCCCCCGGCACACCCATACCCTATACCATGTCCACCCAAATTTGTTGATAGACTTAATGGTAGGTTTCTTGATTGACCTAATGGCAGATTGTTGGTAGATTGCTAGTAGACCTACAGATAGATACGTTAAAATTAATGGCATGTTTGTCGGAAGATCTATGGTAAAATATCTTGTAGATCTGCTGGTAGATTCGAAAAATAGATATTTGTTTGAAGATCAGTTAGCATATATATATATATGTGTGTGTGTGTGTGTGTGTGTGTGTGTGTGTGTGTGTGTGTGTGTGTGTGTGTGTGTGTGTGTGTGTGTGTGTCAACGAACTGAATGGTAGATCAAATGGTAGATTCCCTGCTGAATATATCGGTAGATCCACTGATAGGTTTGCTGCTGGCAGATTCGGTGTGCCGCTCTATGGGTAGATTTATACGCAGATCTGCTGGTCAGGCTACTGATAGTTCCTCTTCGGTATATCTCCCAGTAGATCCACAGGTAGATTATTTCAGGTCGTTGAATCTCCATCCCGTCCCCATCTTTGTCTAAGGTATTATCACGAGACAATGAATGACCCACCTTTTGTGGCGTCTTTTCGCCTTCGGGTATTTTCAGATGTCGAAAGGGAAATTGGTAAATATTAATAGTAAAGGTGTTGGTATGCTAGGTATGACGTGTTGGGTATTATCTAATTATGGGCATTCCGTGGCCTTTGTAACGTCGGAAAGGTTTAATGGTATTGTATTATGATATGGTATGATGGCCTGGTATTATGGTGTTGTATTATGAAATGGTATGATGGACTGGTATTATGGTATTGTATTGTGATACAGTATGATGGACTGGTATTCTGATGTTTTATTTTGATATGGTATGATGGACTGGTATTATGATGTTGTATTATGATGGACTGGTATTATGGTATTGTATTATGATATGGTATTATGGACTGGTATTATTGTATTGTATTATGATATGGTATGATGGACTGGTCTTATGGTGTTGTATTATGATATGGTATGATGGACTGGCATTATGGTATTGTATTATGATATGGTATAATGGACTGGTATTCTGGTGTTGTATTATGATATGGTATGATGGACTGGTATTATGATGTTGTATTATGATATGGTATTATGGACTAGTATTATGGTATTGTATTATGATATGGTATGATGGACTGGTATTATTATCTGGTAAACCATTTCAGTTATCATTACAATAGCTCTCCATCTGCCTATTCTATCTGTCTGTCTGTCTTTCTCTCTCTCTCTCTCTCTCTCTCTCTCTGTGTGTGTTCTATGTATCTATCTATATATTTATTTATCTATCTATTCTATATAACTGTCAGTTCTATCTATGTTGTTGATGTTGAGTTATTTAGTCTCGGTACTGGACATGTCTGGGATATATGTGTGTGGGGTCACTCCCTGAGGATAAAATCCCACAAACATAGTTATGTGCCGGATTCGAACCCACAACTTTGAGGTTTGCAGTGCTATCAATGTCCCCTTTCTCTGTGTCTGTCTGTTTGTTTGTCGGTGTGTCTGTCTCTCTCTCTCTCTCTCTCTCTCTATATATATATATATATATATATATATATATATATATATATATATATATATATATATATATATGGAGGCCTTCGTGTATGCATGTGCGCATGCATGCGTGCAATATGTCTAAAATCTAGACTATCTTCCAAGAAGATTCACACTTTATGTCCCTAAAGAAGGTCACCGAATTTGGAAGCATAATTTTAAAGGCATTTAACCAACTGCCCTTTCCACTTCCCCTCTCCCCAACATCTCTCCCCCCCCCCACTCCCCCTCCCCAGGGGTCGATGATGAGGTGGCCATGTTTCGGAGCTTGGTTCCTAATAATAAGATGTCATCTCTGTTTGTGATCTTTATTAAAATGGATCTAGGTCAGGGCGACCTCTAGAGGACAATTCATTCTCAGAGAGTACTCGTCACGACTGTACTTGGCGCTCACCAGAGAGTACCTTCGCTACCTTTACCCAGTCATCACCAGTGAGTACCCAGGCAAGATGTACCCACTCATCAGTAGAAAAGTATCTCGTCTAGTATCCCACCCAATTTACACCCAAAACTATCCCACCAAGCCCAGCACAACAAGAACATCTTACCGAGCTAACAACAAATATATCCCACCCAGTCAACAATGGGTTTATCCCACCCAGTCCACAATAGGTTTATCCCACCCAGTCCACAATGGGTTTATCCCACCCAGTACACAATGGGAATATCATCCCGCCTAGTCTACAATAAGATTATTTCATTCCACAACATCTAACCCAGTCAATAACAAATTTAACACAGCAATATCCCACCCACCCAGCTCACAACAATAACATTCCATCCACCGCTCAACAACCTTATTCAACACATTCAAGAAGAAGAAGAACAACAACAACAATAACAACATTACATCAAAACAAAACCCGGTGAAGTCCACAACGGCAATTTCCCACCAAACCCACAACAAAAATATCTCACCCAACCCACAATAACAACATCCCACTCATCCCGCATCAACATTATCGTACCCAACTCACAAAAATAATATCCCATCCACCACCCCTCAAAATAGCATCCCCAAACCTACAACTTTCATATTTCTCTGCAGCTTCCATCAGGAGCGAACTCCTCTCATAGAAATAATAAAATAATGACCGTCCTGTATCAGCGCCACCTGTCGAGTGGATGGACGACAAGGACAGTTCGGCTCCCACAGAGGTCGTACCTTATCTAATGGGCCACTTCTCACTTGCCGAAATGTCGACACCAACTTATCGCCGGAGACATTACGACGAGGCAGACGTCATCGGGTCATCACGTGACCCATACTCCCGCGATCGTCGTATGTTTCGATTAATGGCTTCGCCATCGGGACGAGCGGAAGCCAGCTTCTTCCTCCTACACGTACGCACACACACACACACACACACTCTCTCTCTCTGTCTCTCTCTCTCCTCCCTTTCATTCTCTCCCAATAACCCCCCCCCCCGCC
>JAODUP010000065.1:255000-257500 GCA_025642065.1 Paralvinella palmiformis | reverse complement strand
TCAGTAATTTCATCACAAAGGAGCACATTTCATCAGATACACATTCCTAATTTCGAATGCTAAACAAAACAAAATTCCCGTTTAAAAATCTGTATTCTAAAATATAATTGTCCTGCAATTTATTTTAATTTTCAAAAACTTAAATATTCTTCAAAACCTCGTCTCTCTCTCTCTCCCCCCCCCAAGAAAAAAGGCAAAACTAAACACCGAACTAATTGGCCAAATATTATCCGATATCTAAAATCTATATATTTCGCTCGGATTTCACTTAACGTCGGCGCCTTCGCTTATTACACTAAATCCGGGGGGGGGGGTCCTTTGACGGCCGGCCAGCGAACAACAAAGAACCCGCGAAGAACCAGAAGTTTCCGGCTACTGGTTCATAAAGAACTCGCCAACGGAGCCGTTACAATAATATTGCCAGCCTGGCGTTCCGGAGTAGAGATTTACCTCAAGTCAGGCCCTATCTATACGGTGCTGACCCCATGCGGTGATGGCGCGAAGCGACTCGGCCGGACTTGAAGAGCTTATTTACAAACGAAGACGACCCGATGTTGTATTTATGTAGCACGTGAGCCATAAAAAATGGCGCCCGCTGGTGGCACATTTTTGCTCCGAGACTTCGCCGGGTGTCGGGAGAGAAAGAAAACCCAGCCCCGACCTGTACCGACCACCATCGACTCAGCGGACCGCGGGGTATACCGCCCATATTTCTCGCCTTACACGCGTCAGGAGAGCTCCACAGCGGCGGCTTGTTTAACCTGTGATGGATTTGTATCAACATCGCTTCACCATTTGTCCGGGGGGGGGGGGATCCCCAGGGGCACCACCGCCCTCCATCACATGAGAATACCCCCCCACCACCACCCGAGTACTTATCACCGACCGTTTCTCGACTGTTTTGAAGCCAGCTTCGAAGTTGATGGATTTTTGTATGCGTTTTAACAGTAGGTAAAAAGCACTGGCACAGAAAATCACGGATCGTATGTATAACACCTGGATCATTTACATCGTTACTGCATCTAAAATAAGTTATCTTGTCTCTCTCTCTCTCTCTCTCTCTCTCTCTCTCTCTCTCTCTCTCTCTGTGTGTGTGTGTGTGTGTGTGTTAATCAGTATTTCTGAATGGATGGATCAATCCGTAGTGTGAGTTGTCATTTGTTCATAGTCGACGGGTTCGAACCGCGTAAAGATTATGTTAGATGCTTAGTTCATTTCATTCTATGTATCACAATCATTGTTCAACCCAACTGTGGATGCGGATCTAGCAGACATGAATGGGTATATCAGGATATCACATGCAGATCTAGCAGAATTGGGCAAGTATGTCAGAAGTAGGTTTGTATATGTCAAAACTAGGTGAATATATGACCGAAATAGGTGAGTATCTGTCAGAAGTAGATGAGTATATGTCAGAAGTAAGTGAGTATCTGTCATAAGTAAGTGAGTATCTGTCATAAGTGAGTATCTGTCAGAACTAGGTGAGTATATAACACAAGTAGGTGAGTATCTGCCAAGAGTAGGTGAGTATCTGGCAGAAGTAGGTGAGTATCTGTCATAATTAGGTCAGTATCTGACATAAGTAGGTCAGTATCTGACACAAGTAGGCGAGTATTTGACACAGGTAGATGAGTATTTGACACAAATAGGTGACTGTCTGGCGAATATTTGTCAAAGTAAGGTACGAATCTCAGAGAAATAAGTTAAATATCAAATGTAGATCATTAGTGGGTGAGTGTGGCAAATCTCCACTCAACACCTTACACAATGGGTACTCCCGTGGCCGTTGAACAACCCCCCAGTTCCCCTACCCCACACATATTTCACGTCACTTAATTATCTCTGGTTATTTGAACACGACGGCTGATTAGTAAACGTTTAGTTTCGCATTTTAATTGCTCTCGAATATCGCTCTATGTTCATAACTCTATCCCGGTCGATCCAGAAGATCCGTACGGAAACGATTACAGTAGGCGTTAATGCATCATCTGTTGAACGGTTTTAGTTTTAAGATCCGTGCCGTCTTTGTATAATCAAATTTTTAGTCATGGTCGTAAAATATTATCTGACGCAATAACAAGGATTGAGTTACAGAATCTGCATCTACACATGTTTTTTTAAGGATCAAGGACTTAGCAACAGATTTTTTTCCACGGCATTTGTTTTTGAATATGTAACAGGCATTAATTCTCCAAATCGATTTGCATATTCATAGGCCTCGGTGAACATAAGTGGCTTTTACGGAACATGTTGTTACTCGTCGGAAAATCCTTCCATATGGTGTCTTTCAATTTATGCAATCCGGTGTCTCTTGTGTATGTCGGTTTCTCTCATAACTGTTCTGAATTTGATAAGTTCCCTACCAGTAGCATATAAAGTTTTCGTACTGCGCACGATGCTGTGGTGAAGACTACGCTTATAGCATGCTTGTGCACACGGTACGCAACTTCTAATGGGCACGTCATATTTAGATATTTCCCCATAACCCTGATTTGCATAC
>JAODUP010000065.1:182500-252500 GCA_025642065.1 Paralvinella palmiformis | reverse complement strand
TTCCTTTCCTTTCCTTTATCACGTTGTTTGTGGCTACACTAGTTGCTGATCTTTTCCTTTCCTTTCCTTTCTCACGTTGTTTGTGTCTACACTAGTTGCTGATCTATTCCTTTCCTTTCTCACATTGTTTGTGTCTACACTAGTTGCTGATATTTTCCTTTCCTTTCTCACGTTGTTTGTGTCTACACTAGTTGCTGATCTATTCCTTTCCTTTCTCACGTTGTTTGTGTCTACACTAGTTGCTGATCTATTCCTTTCCTTTCTCACGTTGTTTGTGGCTACACCAGTTGCTGATCTATTCCTTTCCTTTCTCACGTTGTTTGTGGCTACACTAGTTGCTGATCTTTTCCTTTCCTTTCCTTTCTCACGTTGTCTGTGTCTACACTAGTTGCTGATCTATTCCTTTCCTTTCTCACATTGTTTGTGGCTACACTAGTTGCTGATCTTTTCCTTTCCTTTCCTTTCTCACGTTGTTTGTGTCTACACTAGTTGCTGATCTTTTCCTTTCCTTTCCTTTCCTTTCTCACGTTGTTTGTGTCTACACTAGTTGCTGATCTATTCCTTTCCTTTCTCACATTGTTTGGTGTTCATCTTTCCTATATCTTTGTCTTTCTTACTTCTTTGTCCTTATTGTTTTCTTAATTCTTTCTTTCTTACTTCTGTGTGATTCTTGTATTTAGTGTTTTTTTTCATTATCTAATCTTTATCATTCTTGTTTTGTCTTGATTTCTTCTTTGTCTCTTCTTCTTTAATTAATGTCTTTGTTTCTTGTTTGTCTTTGTTATTTATAAATCGATGATATTTCCTTGTCACGTGGTTCTTTCTTTTGTCCTTTTACGTCCCCTTCCTTGTCTTTCTTCTTGCGCCTCCTATTCAATTACCCCTTTTCTGATCACTTCTTGCCTGTTCCGGTGTCCTTCTTGTTTGTGTCTGTTTCTTGTATGTTCATTATCTGCCACAATGTTTCTTCTTGTTTCTTGTCCGTTTCAATGTCCTGTGTTTGTTTATTCGTTTGGTTGTTTGATTGGTTGTTTGATTGGTTGGTTGGTTGTTTGACTGGTTGCGTGATTGGATAATTGGTTGATTTTGTTGCTTGATTGGTTGTTTGATTGGTTGATTGATTGGTTGTTTGGTTCCCTGGCTGGCTAACTGATTGATTGGCTAACAGGCTGGTTGATTGATTGGTTGATTGATAAGTTAATTGGTTTGGTTGGTTGCTTGATTGGTTGGTTATTTGGTTTGGTTGGTTTTCTGGCTAGCGGGCTGATTGGTTGGTTTATTGGTTGATTGATTGGTTGATTGATTGGTTGGTAGATTGTTTTTTTTGTTTTTTTGGTTGGTTGGTTGGTTGGTTTGTTGGCTGGCTGGCTGGCTGGCTGGCTGGCTGGCTGGCTGGCTGGCTGGCTGGCTGGCTGGCTGGCTGGCTGGCTGGCTGGCTGGCTGGCTGGCTGGCTGGCTGGCTGGCTGGCTGGCTGGCTGGCTGGCTGGCTGGCTTCGTTCGTTTATTTGTGTCACATAACCATTAATTATTTTCTTTTATATATTGTTATTACATACAAATTTGTTGATCCTCATCAATCCTGTTATCCTTCTCGTCCACATTAGACTCTCTTTTCTCAAGACCTTGTTCTCTTAATGTTTTTGTCATCAATACAGGTCTCTTTCTCATGCCTTCCTCAGCGACATCCTCCTCATCCTGTGGCACATAATCGACTTTATGTCCGTTTCCTAGCGTTGACCTAGTCATCCACAGCCAACTGTTCTCATATACACTCTTTGTTTTAATTTCCTCATCTTGTTTAACCTTTTCTCATATCCTATCTCCTCCCATACCCACTTATCCTCTCGCTGTTTACATCAGTAACCGCAAAACTCACTCACTCACTCACTCACTCACTCACTCACTCACTCACTCACTCACTCACTCACTCACTCACTCACTCACTCACTCACTCACTCACTCACTCACTCACTCACTCACTCACTCACTCACTCACTCACTCAATCAATCAATCACTCAATCAATCAATCAATCAATCAATCAATCTTTTCCTCATCCGACATCAGCTCTTCTCAAACCCTTCTCACTTTCGAAAGCCTCTCGGTTCACCTCATCCCCACTCATTTCTACCCATCTCCCGCCCCCCATATCTCCATCTCTCGCCATTCTTATGCAAATGTAGTTAGTTTCAGACCGACGTGTTCCATTCTCTCTCCTATATTAAGGCGGCCATATTGGCTTTAGGTAGTACTATCTCTAGTAACCTGATTTGGTGAATGTTAATTACATGATTGTCCCGGAGAAGCTCCGGCCGCTTCATCCCCCTTGTCTTCTTGATCCAGAAGAAGCGGCCGTACCGCGTCCGGGATTCACGCCGTCTGCCCCCATAATTGGCCGCCACGTCGACGCGGATCGACCTCGACCCGGTTAGAGCAGACGATCGGCGGAGGAAGTCACTCCGTCGACGTCGGGCAATATGGCGACGGTTCAAAGCGAGGCCGAATGTCGCGACCTTGTTTGACCTTGGTTTAGATGGAGGTTAATCAAGTCAAGGCGGCTCCGTTCTTCGTTGTTCGGTCGTCGCCGACTTCTGTTACAGGTTTCTTCCGTTCCATTCGCGCCGTACGGTGGAGCCACCGACGATCGACGCCGGTGGGGACATCTGGTGGTAGTCGCCTCTGCCGCTTAGCAGTTCTGGCATTCTCGTTGGTGTATTTGTTGGATAAGTCGTCTTACGGTGGCGGCTGCCCTCGGCCATCTGTCCCGAGTGTGATCAGTACCGAGGATAAAAAACTCAATCCTATACATTCCCACAACCATCCACCCACCTCCCCCACACACTCCAAACACCTTTACAATCCTTCAACAACTCCCTATCTCTTCCCGCCACACTCCAAACACCATTTACAACCCTACAACAACTCCCTATCTCTTCCCACCACACTCCAAACACCTTTTACAACCCTACAACAACTCCCTATCTCTTCCCACCACACTCCAAACACCTTTTACAACCCTACAACAACTCCCTATCTCTTCCCGCCACACTCCAAACACCTTTTACAACCCTACAACAACTCCCTATCTCTTCCCACCACACTCCAAACACCTTTTACAACCCTACAACAACTCCCTATCTCTTCCCACCACACTCCAAACACCTTTTACAACCCTATAACAACTCCCTATCTCTTCCCACCACACTCCAAACACCTTTTACAACCCTACAACAACTCCCTATCTCTTCCCACCACACTCCTCAACTCCACTATCACTATATACATTAAGACACTTCTCGAATGTTGTTGTTGGTCTCTTTTAAATGCGTAAACATTTGTTTGTTTATTTATTTGTTTGTTTGTTTGTTCGCTTGTGTGTCTGTCGTAATATTTGATACCAGTCACTTAGACGGACATACAGACTGATTAGCTGACTGATGGGCAGATAAATTGACAGGTATATGAACTTATGAAAATACAGATAGACAACTAGAAAAATAAAATAGATGAGCGCACACTCACATGGACACATACATGTAGACAGACAGACAGACAGACAGACAGACAGACAGACAGACAGACAGACAGACAGACAGACAGACAGACAGACAGACAGACAGACAGACACCCATTAAGCATGGTTATGTGTCAATAATATATATCTATTTACAATAAAGTGTCGTGCTGCTTGGATCTAACCCAATTATATCGTCAATCAACTCAGTCATGTCCTCAGTCAACTTAATAATATTTCCAGTCAACTCAATGATGTCGCCAGTCAACTCACTGATATCCTCAATCAACTCAATGATGTCCCCAGACAACTCAGTAATGTCCTCAGTCAACTCAGTAATGTCCTCAATCAACTCAGTAATCAACTCATAAATACCATAAATGACATTTACTAGCATCTCTTATGACAACCATTTTATAACTGTCTCATGACATCCTCTATATGGCTGGCAGTTCGGTTGTCATCCCTGTTGCGGCTACCCTTTTACGGTTCCCTTTTGATATCCAATTTGTTAGCGTCGCTCGCTGACAGCCTTTTTGCCATACGACACCTGGTGTCGTATGCGCCGCCATCTTGTATCACGTGCTCCTTGAAATATTAAATCCTCAGTAGGTACTATGTTTATTATTTTTAATATTGTTGTTGTTGTTGTTGTTGTTGTTGTGTTCTCTACAGGTTAGTAACTATGAGGGAAGTAGATTTGTTTTATGGAGAGAGGAGACTTTCAAACGAAGGACAGGCAGACACACCAACAGACAGACAGACAGGCAGACACACCAACAGACAGACAGACAGACACACCAACAGACAGACAGACAGACAGACAGACACACCAACAGACAGACAGACATACCGACAGACAAACGAGTTTATGGTAAGGCTGCATCTCACTTCAGATAAAACAGTACATCATTTGTTTTCCCTTTGTCGCATATTTTTCCGTTGCCCCTGTGACCGTTGAGTCGATCACGTTGAGGTAGTCGCGATCCCGGTCGACCTCAGTTATTGGCAATCTCCCGCCGAGATCCGGACACTTCGCACGTCCGGATCCGATGATGTAATAAACGAAGAAATGACCAGTCGGCGGCACGTTATCCGGGGCCACTTATTTTGGGACATGTATACAGGCGAAACTAGGTCACCGCTGGGTGGCGCTGTTCTCCTAGGTGGTGGAAAATGGCCAATCGCCGGTCAGTAAGATGGTCGGTAGATCGGGGAGAAGAAGAGGGAGGAATGGGAAAAAGAGGGAAATCCAGAGGACAGCAGGGGGCTAGAGGGGGGGGGGACTGGGGGCTGTTTTTGCCGGCCATAAATGATTGCCCTCGATTTAGCCCTCTCTGATTTAGGAGCGTTCTTAAGATGGCCGTACTCGTGAAAGGCGGAATCCGTGCGCCGATGTTTACGACATAGTGTCTTAGGTGAGGCTTCTACGGGGTGGCGGGAAGGAAGCCAATGTCCCGGGGAAGTGGGAGGCGGCGGTTGTTCAGAAATGAGTGGCGGGAAGCGGGAAGAAAATGGCGCACGCAGAGTGGGAGGGGGACGGGGTAGATTACGAGAAAACAGTAATTCGGATAGAAACGTGGGGAGAGTGGATCGGTTTGTAGGAAGAGGGAGTTTGTTTGGGAGATGGGGGGATCGAGGGTTGGGAAATATAAATGGAGGGGGGGAGGTTTGTGGGAACGGTGGGGTGAAGTGTGGGGCTAGTTCGGGCTAACATCGACGGCTTTAATCTTAGAGTGAGCGAAATTGATACAGATTTATTACCGAAGTTATCGGAATGTGTTCCCGAAGCCGCGACCATACCACGCCATGTTAGAGTCCTCGCTCAGAACCCAGGACCCGCTCCGCGGGGTCATTCCACCCCCCCCCCACCGCACTATGGCGGGGTCTCGGTATCATTTCCGTTGGCATTTCGACACTTTTAGGGATAGAAGCTGGTCGCCTTTAAAGGATTGCGGATTTCGTTTTAAAGAAATGAAGATATATTGAATGGCCGCGTCAAGACTGGCGGTCCAGCCCCTGGGGCGAGTCGGATGGGGGGTGGGAGCATCCTTGGGCCGCTCGGATGCTATCGGGATTGTTATATCCGGGAGTGAGTGGGGGAGGGGAGGAGACGTGGGGGGAGGGAAAGGAGTTGGGGTGAGGGGGAAGGAGGAGGTTGCCGAGCAAAAGCTTCATTTAAATGGAAATTACAGCGATAGAAATGGTTTGTTGATGTGTGTTTGTGTATGTATGTATGTATGTATGTATGTGCGTGCGTGCGTGCGTGCGTGCGTGTGTGTGTGTGTGTGCGTGCGTGCGCGTCGATATATATATATATATATATATATATATATATATATATATATAGAGAGAGAGAGAGAGAGAGAGAGAGAGAGAGGGGGGCAGTTTTTATTTAGAGAGATAGAGAGAAAGGGGAGCGGGGGGGGACATTTTGACCGTAAACAATCTATACTCGTCATATCGTAACTGAGTAAGACACATACTCGGTTTGTGCCCAGGCCGAACAAAATACCAATTAATTAATTATCCAGGTAATCAAAGGATGGCACAATAAGAAAACAACAAAACAGAGACACACACAAAACACAACCTAAAAACCAATTTTTTATAATCAATCAACCACCTTTCGCTATCCGGGATCCATGATCCAGAACACGACACGGTATATATAGAAACGTTAGCTTTCTTATCTGATAATAAACGAGCTGGTCTTAGTCAATCAAGTTATATAAAGGCTGTCATTAATTAGATTATGATGTAATTATCATATCTTATCTGGCCAGATGTTACGCTGATTTCTCCGGTAGATCCCGAGGTCGTGACCCGAGATAAGAGTTTCTTATTGGTCGGTTGTCTCGGCCACAAACAGACAACGAACAATACATTCCTATCTACAATATGAGTGAGGTGATCTTTGACGAATGGCTGTCATCCTTCAGTAGAGCTATCTGTTGTTATTTTGTTGTTGTTGTTGTTGTTAGGATGTTGTTGATTTTTGTTCCATTGGGGGGGGGGCGTAATATGTCATCGCCGGTGAAGGGATTGTTTTGTGACGTTTTGTCTTTTGGTGCTTCGATAGCTGCAACGGCTGCGGCATAATAACAACAACGACAACAACGATAACAGCATTAACAATAGTAACTATAGTAACAACAACAATGATGATGATGATATTGTTGTTACTATTGTTGATGATGATGATGATGATGATGATGATGTTGTTATTGTTATTGTGGTTGAGGATGATGATGGTGGTGAGTCATCATCTGGTGACTGTATATTTCATAATGTCACCTTATAACAAATTATAATTTATATATATAATATATATATATATATATATATATATATATATATATATATATATATATATATATATATATATATATATTATAAATAAAATAACATTTACCACACTGTCAGCTAGTGGGTTAAATCAGGTATCATTGTACAACTCAGAAGGTATACAAGAACAACTTGGTTTATTAAAAGTATTTGTACTAAAAAAGAATATCCTATTATATATACCCAATACAAATGTCCCTTCCTTTTAAAAGTGAACCTCAGTGTACTGAATGTGTAAGTGAACCTCAGTGTACTGATTGTGTAAATGAACTTCAGTGTACTGATTGTGTAAATGAACTTCAGTGTACTGATTGTGTAAATGAACTTCAGTGTACTGATTGTGTAAATGAACTTCAGTGTACTGATTGTGTAAGTTGAGGGGTCCTCATCTTATACGTATGGTAATCATTTATATTGGTTTTCACTCAGGATAGCGCCAGATTTATCCAGTGTTTACATTTTCTTTGTATTTTCATTGTGCTAGTTTAAATTTGCTTCGATTACAACGATATACAGATTATTATGGAAATTATTAGCACTTCGGCTCTGTATCAAATTGTGTTCGGACTATTTCATCCCAAATTGATAGAGAAACGCTGAAGTCGGCGGATTAAGTCAGAAATAATCCAATCTAGGAAGCGCCCGTTGTTCTGTTTACATTAGAGATTACAGCGATGAGCACGCTGTAAGGTCACATGACAGCTATTTGCACTGCCATTGGTTGTTCCTGGATTGCGGGGGGAGGTTGGTTTCTGATCGCTCGACGCAGATAATTTCCATAATTCGAGACGATGGGGAAAGTGCTCTCATTTAATTGGTTGTTACGCAAAATGATGTAAGCGGCCGTCATATCCGAAATATCGGTGACGTAACAACGTCACTATGATTTGTCCGGCGCCTCCGAGCGATGCCGTCTCCTCTCACACACCAGGTGGCACTCTCACGGATCGGTCACGTGTTCCGGGCGAGGTGACAGTCACAGCCCACATCCGGGTCTCAGTTCGTTCGCCGATGACGTCATGACGTCATTCCGCCGGCGTGACGTCATTGTTTGATTTGACATTAATCACGTTGATTGACTGGTATTGATCATGGCCAGTGCGCTTGATTGAATGATGGCGGATCGATGAGTAGACATGACGTCATCGTAGCGATGTTTGATCACATGTCATTGTCGTGTTGATGTCAACTGGGCACGTCAAGTTAACTGGCAAATTATATCGAGTGATTCTCTTGGGGAGGGGGGGGGTGACATTATGCTCAACTGCTGATTCTACTACTATATACTACTACTACTACTACTACTACTGCTGCTGCTACTATTACTACTGCTTCTACTACTATTACTACTACTACTACTACTACTACATCTACTACTACTACTGCTGCTGCTACTATTACTACTGCTACTACTATTACTACAATTACTAGTACTATTATTATTATTAGTGGTAATATTACTGTTACTACTACTACCACTATTTGATGCATACACATATATTATGATAAAATGGATCGATCGATGGATGGATGGATATATAAATTATCATTTATATTTGAATATATCAAAACATGGCAATTTTTTTAATTAACGGGGGGAGGAGTGAGAGAGCGCGCGAGCTCTTGGTACCATAATTTAAATCGATATATCTGATGTTTCTTGAAGCGTTGATGGCAAAGAAACCCGTCATGAAGAAACACCCGCGTTCTACGTCAACTAGCCACGTTAATTGGGCCAATTAGTTCCTTTCTAAGGCAAATGAACCTGCCATAACCGGACATGTTCGTTTCATGGCCGAATGTAATTAGGAAGCTGAATTCTGGAAACGCCATCTTAATTCTTGATGGGCCGTGTATTGTGTAACAGTTTAATTATATTAACTCGTATTGTCGCTTATTTAAGAGTCACCAGTTCATTACAGAACAATTACTGGTAACAGTTTGCCAAATAATATTATTAACTCGGTCACTAATGAATCCACCTGCTCCGAGATGGCAGTACCACTTGACCTTGACCTTTGGTGTATCTAAAAATAATATCGCGGTAAATAAAAAATAGACATAGAATATAAAACTTTTAATAATATTTTTGTCGTGGTGGCGACTGGTAGACAGGTCTACGAGGAAGGTATTTACAGATATTTAACTAATATCAGAAATATTAGGTCTTTATTTGCCTCTTGATTTTTTCCTCAATATAAAATGATAGATGTCTAATATTTAGTAAGTGACAGCAATATACATATAAGAACACATAGACCCATTGACCTAAAAGAATATATATATATATATATATATATATATATATATATATATATATTAGGTCAATTGGACCTCAATATGTCACTTTATTATCTTTATATATCATACGATATATTTCGATTATAAAATAAATTTTATTTTGTATCTGCTATTGGTGTTTATGTTATTGCTATTATTGTTGTTATTTTTATTGTTGTTATTGTTGATAATGTTGTTAATGTTGTTGTTATTGTTGGCTGTAGTGGTGGTGGTCGTGGACATTTCCATATACACCGACATTTATACGTCACGCTAACAAATGATAAATATCTTTTTTCCTACTTGACTGTGGCAGAACACGTACAGTGAGGTCCCATATAATCCGGATATGTTTAATCCAACAACCTACAGTTCCGATATTGTCATTGAAATTGATTTCGAAGGTCGCTTGCGATTATCAAGACGTCGCCGAATATAAAATTTCTACGACAAATATCAAGGAATGATTAAAGGTTTTTTTTTGGCAAAGAAAATTGGTTTGATTTTAGGAAACGAGCCATCTTTCTGATTGAATAAACAACTGAAGAACCAAATTAATGTGACTGATTCTTTCTATATTTATATTTATTTATTCGCTGCGTATTGTTGAGCCTAGTGTATTTCTACTATGTCTGTCTGTTTACCTATCTGTATGTATGTATGTCTGTCTATCTATCTATCTATCTATCTATCTATCTATCTATCTATCTATCTATCTATCTATCTATCTATCTATCTATCTATCTATCTATCTATTATATATCTATCTATCTATCTATCTATCTATCTATCTATCTATCTATCTATCTATCTATCTATCTATCTATCTATCTATCTATATCTATCTATCTATCTATCTATCTATCTATCTATCTATCTATCTATCTATCTATCTATCTATCTATCTATCTATCTATCTATCTATCTATCTATCTATTTATCTATCTATCTATATCTATATCTATCTATATATCTCTCTCCCCCCTCCCTAACCAAACGTTCCGCATCATCCCCCTCTCCCCATCTGAAAGCTTAATTCTCAATATTATAAGTTTTATATATTATATGGAGTATTTCGCCTAATTGCTATCTATAACAGGATGTACAACATCTGACATTTCACGTCGGCTGCCAGAAGCCATTGACATTCCAGTCTACGAGATCTCCTACAATTCTCAGGACGCCGTATCTTTACCGAGCCGCTAGAATGATTAATTCCCAATAAAAATCTCTCTCTCCGATAATTTTTAACACTCTTCTATAACTTTTTTCTTCTCTCTTCTCTTTCTTTTTCTTCTTCTTCGCCTTAATTTCTTCATAAAGTCAGTTTGTCAGTTTGGTTTCCGCTCGCTATTTTTCCTTTCCTGTTTTGTTCACTCCGAGGACGATGATAGTTAGTTGTGAATGTTTTCGGCCAAATTTCGCTCGAAATATGGTTTACGTCATTTATTGAAAATTGGAAACGAAAGGTTCGAGGAAATGATGGTGGTACTGATGTTGGTGGAGGGGGGGAGGGGTCGAATTTATGGGAGCGTGTGTTTTGGTCACGTGATCTTATATTATTTTGTTTCATTTGAAGAATCGACTGAGATAATGTCATCAAAATACTAAAGGGGAACGAAGACACCACATGAGAAAGGTGGAGGGGGGAATCAGCACACACGCACGCACACACGCGCGCGCACACACACGCGCACACACCTGAGCCTGCGAGCGAGTGAGCGAGAGAGAGAGAGAGAGAGAGAGAGTATTTTGTTCATAATAATAAATACATCAAGCTGACACATTATGTCGTACCCACTCAAACAATGAATGGTTCATCCCTCACATCTCTTCTCCTCCCCCCCCAGACCCACTCCCTTGTACAACCCCACTTCCCGGCCCACCCATCGCTCCGCCCCCAACACGTTATGAGAGGCGCTAACAATATTATGCTGACTCAGCACTTTATGAATTACACTCGTACTATGTGTGGGCGTATGCGCGTCGGCGCACGCACGCGCGCGCATGTCCCTCTCTCTGCGCATGCCCGACGGAGCTGGCTGACACTGAGCGATAGAAATTTTAATTATGGCTAACGAGTTTCGTGTATTTCGTCTCTCTTCTGCCCCAGGGGCTCCTAACCGCCCAATAGACGGCCCTTTGATGGCTGAACGGCGCAAAGATTAACTTCCGCAGACACCTCACGTCAAAAACAACAACGAAAACAACAAAACAGCCACCCACCGAAAACAACATCTCTGGATATCGCAATTAATTCGCCGACTCGACCCAACCAGCCACAAACAGCCAAAGATGGTTCATATACTTGGCGGGGAGGTAGAGAGGGGGGCGGTAGGATGTGCGCCGAAAGCTATTCGCCGTATTCATGAATGGACTTTATTGGGAGTTTTTATTTTCTTGTTTCGGGTTTCCCCCCCGTAAATTCCCGGGATTTTAGATAAGGTGGGCTACTTTTGTGGCAGCCACTAATTGGCTGTCTCTGCGAATTGCATCATTTGCCGGAGATAAGCAATAAGTTGGTTATCTGTTATTAGATTGTGGTTAAAGAGTTTATTAACATCCCTTATCGGGTTTTGACCTCATACAACGTGTATGGTGGTCTTTACTTCAATTTTGGCTCATTTGTTTAATATATATATATATATATATATATATATATATATATATATGTTTATTTTTTATGTTATTGGTACAAGTTGTGTATTATCGCTAACGTCTCATGTGATATGTATTATAATCATTTCGTATCTATGCTGTCTGGTTTTATAACGAACAGGCCTGATATTAATAAGATATGATGTGTGCGTGTGTTTATATATGCGAGTGTGTGAGTGTATACGAGTATATATATGTGTGTGTGTGTGTGTGTGTGTGTGTGTGTGTGTGTGTTATGATGCGTGGGGGTGTAGTTTTTAGTACATTTAGTTTCACGGCTATAGATTAATTTCTGTATAGGGTTATGTAGGGATAGGATTTAACGGATGTTTAGGTGTTGATATCCTAATACATACACATACACACGCACGCACGCACGCATGCACGCGTGCACGCATGCACGCACGCACGCAAACACAAACAAACTTACATACGCAAACAAACAACTTTCCCCTCCCAACACACGCACACATATCCCCATAAACCCACCCCCCACACACAAGCTTGTTATCATCAGCTAATCGCCAGCTGGTCGTGTGCCCAGGTAAGACACGAACGTTTATTAAAAATAAAGTTATCCAGGTGAGCCGTGTTAGCTCGTGAACACCTTAAGGGAAGTAATTAGCGGCAGGCAGGCAGGCGGGCCAGCCCTGACAGGCCAGCCCTGACGGACCAGTTGGTGAACGATTCGATTTTTCTCTGAATATCGAAACTGTTGCGCGCCATTAACCATACCCCGACCTAACACGTAACAGTATCTCAGCTATAGTAGCTGATTGAACACTTCAGTCGTAATTAACGATTGAAGTTGTTGAAGTGAAGCCATTGGTATGTGGAGTCAGCCACAAAAAACTTAGTTGTTACATACACAAAAAGAGGATTATTGCTCTACCTTTCTGATCATTCTTCGAGCACCTGCGGCTTAAATATCGTGAGAAGGTCCCTTGAATTAACTCCGATTCATCCGAATACGCCATTAAGTCGAATTATTTGATGGTGTCCCCGACCACACTGTATATTTCGAGTTTATGGTATGGAAGCATGTCTCATGCAGATTTGTGTTTTTGGGGGGTTTCTCCAGGTATTTGCTTCCCGGTCAGATAAATAGAATGATATGTTCGATGTAGACAGCACTTATTTGGAAGTTCGTGGTTCGATTCCAATCGGTGCGCCACGAGCTGTCATCAACTATCGGATCGCCTATTGGATTCGCGTATAGGTCGGCGTCGTCCTGTGGAGGGAAACGTATGCGAGGAAACGCATCCCAGTGATACAACCGTGGTCGTTGAGTTCTAAGAATTAAACCCAACCTGATCACAACAAACCATACGCCGTACGATTTTGAACTGTGGGTCGAAATGCTTCAATAAACCCACACCCGACGAGGAGTGTGCGCTTATTGGAGAAGCTTTCCAGCAAACAACTAAATAACTAAACATCGCATCGCTGATCAGACTTAAGTCGTATATATGTGTGTGTGTGTGTGTGTGTGTATATATATATATATATATATATATAATATATATATATATATATATATATATATATATATATATCGCACTTTAAATATGCTCTACTTGAACACAACAAAACAACAAACGCACCTGAAATATTCACGTATTGGCGTGTTCATAAATTAAAACTGATACGACCTTGAAAAACGAGAAGATGAGAAGTACAAATATTTTACTTAATGCATTCAACTGATAAATTGTGAATTAATTAAGTAAATAATACTTTAAAAACTTCCCTCCATTAGAAATATCTTAATAACTAAACAATACTCGTCCTGAATAAAGAACATCTCATATTTACATTTTAGGCCTTAATTTTTCAAATATTCAAGTTGTTCGTCCCCGCTTTAAAATTTTGTTAAACTTCGCCCCGTGGGGGTGGGTTTTGTGCCCTCCGCGCCCTTATAACGGGGCACGCTATTTACGTCTGCATTCAGCGCACCCTCAGCACTTAGACATCGACTGACCTTGACCGACCTTGAATGAGCTCCGGCAACCTTGTAAAAGCCACCTCGCCAATTGATCCATTGACCCTACCAGTTGTTGACCTCTGACCCGGAAGCAATCGAGCTGATTATTTGCTCGTTCGCCTAGTTATCCAGCTGTCACTTCCGCCATTGTGACAGCCACCCCCGCTTCCTGGGAGTCGGGCGCCCCGGTTGCTGCCATGATTGCCCGGAGGGCGCGTTCTATGTGGTACGTGCCGTCGGGCTGAAGCGCCACGAGGCTTACATAATTGCAACTACAGCGCCCCGTACCCTCGGGCTAACTTGCTCGTGGCTAGCCCTCAGCTTCCATGTTAGCTCGTGGGGCTAAGACGCGTTCGGGATAGCCTCGCGCCAAATTCGGATCCTTAGAACTTATTTCCTCACTGACTCCCAAGTTCGTGAATCCCAAATCCCCAAATCTTCTGTAGGGTCGAGAAAACCACGCCCCATGTCACTGGATCCCATGCCCTCTGGGCTGCAATGATCCCGTGGGCCACGAATCCCCCCCCCCAAACGTACGTGTCCCTGATTTTCCAACTCCACGCTCCCGTTTCAAAACTCACTCCCCGCGCATTACCGTACCTCGGACTGAATCCCCCCACCGCCCTTGGGCTCGATTTCTCTCGGCCCGTATGTCCTGGGCGTGTAAGATTAATGCCAGAAAGAGAATGACGAGGGTGAATACCCCTCTCCCCCACGACCTCACCCTACAGTGAGCCCTTTGTACTGACCAACGTCAAAAAATTGATTGTCCATTTAATTAATAGATCATTTGATCAGTGGACAGTGAGTGGTCTTTGTGTGGTGGAGGACGACTGGTTGGTTATGGTAGATAGTAGCTCCTATCTGGGGACTTACGACTGGATGGAGACGTATCGAGAGATATGGCCAGACGGGCGGGCAGGCGGACAGGCAGGCAAGCACGCAGGCAAATAGGCAAACTAGACAGGAAGACGAATGGGAAGAAAAGTAGGAGGGCACGGGGTAAGGCAAACAGACAGACATATAGGCGGGCATACTGACATGAAAACAAATAAACAGGCATGCAGGCAGGCATGAAAAGAGGTAGATAATTCGATATATAAACGGGCAATTAGACAGACAGACAGGCAACAATATAGCCAAGCAAATATTCATATAAAATATATATATATATATATATATATATATATATATATATATATATATATATATATATCAATGGGTGGGTAGAGACAAACAGTCAGACAAATAGGTGAGGAGCAGATAGATAGACAGAAAAACAGAATAACAGGCAATCAGACAGCCAGATAGGCAGGCTAATCTACGTAAAGGTAGGCCGGCCAAAAGACAGACAGAGAAGGCTGGCAGGAATTTAAAACTGGCAAATTGATACAGACAGGTAGACAGACAGACAGACAGACACACACACAAATAGACATACAGATAGGCAAACAGACAAAATATATAGATACATAGCTAGACAAATATACAGACAGGCAGGCAAATATAAAGACAGACCGATAGACAGACAACACACAGAGACAGACAGACAGACAGACAGACTATACCCTAAATCACCGCCATCAATGATACAATTATTTATGCTGTAAGAAGCTAGTCGGCCTAATGTTTGTTTATCATGACATCTTAGCCTCGCAGTCAGACTCTCCGAGGCCACAAAAAGTAATTTTTCTGTTCTCGGTGGCACGGTGACCCGCCATAAATCACGAACCCCTCTGGGAGAGCCGAGCCAGCCAATCAGTTTGGCCTAATTATATCTCGGAGCATTAATAATTCAACCCCCGGGGGCAGATGATCTATTTGCCCCGGGGCGCTGACCTTGGTCCCGTGCCCGTGGTTTCCGGGCCCAGATTTGACGAGGGCGTAAAATTTTATGCTGCAAAAATGGTGAAATTTTAATAATTTTTCTCCTCGCATCGTTGATTGCCTAGAAAGGGGGGGGGGTCATACGATGTGCTGTGGGGTAGGGTACATATGGGGTGGGAGGTTAAGGTGGTGTGTGTGTGTGTGTGTGTGTGCGTGTGTGTAGGTGTGATAAACAATATGTTTTTTTCTTCTTTTAATGGATAATTATTATAATTATCATCATCATCATTATCAACAGCCAGACGTCTGGATACAAAACAATGTCTGTTCTGGACTCAATTCTTCATTACTCATCTAAAGTTAGTTTTTTTCAATTGGTGTTTGTCTGTGCCAGTGCACTTTCGCACTCTGATAAAACGCACACACACACACACACACACACACACACACACACACACACACACACACACATACTAAGCGAGGCCAGCTGCGCCTTACAATAACGAAGCTAGCCAGGACTGTTATGGACAATAAGAATGAGAGATTCACCGAAGATTCACCAAAATGTTTATAAATATTATCACCTTGTTTATACCTAACCACCATACAGAGGTCAGTGATACCAGGCAGGTAGGTACCAGACTAATAAAAGAACACAGTGTTTCAGCCTTAAGCAATATGGTATGCCAGACTGGTATCCGGCCTTACATCTGGCTAATATGTACCAGAAAGATATATTTCACTGAGCCCTATATATATATATATATATATATATATATATATATATATATATATATATATATATGCATGTATCAGTCTGGCACGTTTCGGTATAAACCATGGTATAAACCAGCATGATAAGTAAGAGGGTGGTGGGTGGTATCTTTTGGCATCGGCGCTAATCGTACCTAATCGTACTGCCGACGAAAACGAGACGTTTTGATGAAACATCCTGCAGGTAGATATAATATTGGAATTCGAACTCAGACTGATACGTCTGCAGCGCATTGCATAACCAGCTGTACTATGACCCCAGGCCGGACCGAAATATATACCAGTAACGTACCAGTGTGCTACGCTGGTGGCGCCCTCTTCGATGTATAACTGTCTACCAGCCACGAAACAGCCTACCACGCTGGTGGCTCTCCCTATGATCCGACCTACTACTCGAGCACATACCGACGTATGGCGCCGGTGGCTCCCTCTAACCTCTAGCCCGGGAGAACATCACGTGATTGGGTGTCATGTGTTATAAAATGGCGCCCCTGCCGATGTTAATGGACATAAGCCACTGTGTACAGTATCAGTGGAAATAAACCTCTAACAGTTGTAAACAGAACAGGGTTAGCAAATATAATCGTTTATTCACCACTATAGACCTGGGGGGTACACGCAGGTTAGGTGTACTCGCCCTCTCTGGTGGGGGGGGGGCGTCGGTTTTTAGTAATCAGGTGTGTGGATTGTCAGTGTAGGTAAAGGTGGGCTAAATGACCCCCTCCGTCTTCAATGATGAAGCTTGCATGACATGGACGCCTTTTATGTGTAGGTATGCCAATATGTAAATATGCCTATTGGTTCCACAATTTTTTTGAATATCTAAACGTTTCTGGTAGCCAATACTAAATCTAGTGACCCCAGTATAATGACCCTCTTGGATTACTGTTTTAAATCCCGAACCCCAAATCCCGAACTGATCAGCTTCCTCCCCCTCCCCAATCCGGACCTTTGCTCGTACATCACCGACCACAACTGGTTTATTTTCCATAGGATCTCGCTATTGGCTTTTCGCCATCAGCTGGGAGGGCGCCACCGGCAGCACACCTCCATAACTCTTAGTTATGTAAGTTAGATGCAAATAACTGGCTAGCAGTCGGCATTCTCCGCCAGATGTCTCCCCGGAGACGCCTCCTGATTTATCGCCCACGCTTACTGGGGGTCGTTACCAATATAAACATCAGCGCCGTTTAAAGAATGGCTCTGTCGTGGCTCGGTTCATCTTAAACAGGAGCCCCGGTCGTCCATCTTGATCACGTGTCCAGGTATAATGTCTATCCGACCGGTCGCTTTCGCATAGGTCACGTGTTCCGTGCCACGCGATCGGGAAAATAAATGTCCACCCGACCACCCAACCGCGGACTGCCCACCCGGGTCCCCCCTCACAGTTCAGACAGATGTAACAATAGGGTGGGGGTATAACGGGGCTAATAGGGTGCCCAGGCCCGCCATCCCCGGGGTCACATAGCCCCGTTATGTACAGCCTACGTGTGCTCATGTTTACATTAGTTATTATGGCGGGAAATAAAGTTTTCGGTTTCGGTTTTGCTCGCCGGCCGAGCGTTCATTTCCCGCCCGATTTGGGAGATCGAGGGGGCCGGGGTGGTGACTGGGAGGGGGGGGGTCTTGGCGGATGGCGTTCGTGCGGGAGACGGGACGGTGGGTGCTTCGGACAGATATGATGATTGTTAGTGAAGTCGGGAGGCCAGGGCAATTTATTAGTGGCGGCGACAAAGAGTTAAACAGACCTAATATGGCGATGTTATGACCCGGGGGCTTGGCGTCCAGAGAACGAAGCCAGTCACCATTATAATGTCTTATAGCACGCCACCCATTTTGGTGTCGGTGTCGCTAATCAGCGGTTGGGACCTAATATTGGCCATTATATGCATGATATATATATATATATATATATATATATATATGACAGGTGGGAAGTCAGGTAATATTTTAGATGGTCAGATTAACTCCATGTTTGTATTTTAGTCACCAATAGGTGTTAGGCCCACACACATCCTACTTGTATCACGTCCACACACATCCTACGTGTACCAGGCCCACACACAACCTACACACACAAGTCCCATACATATTACATATAGCACACCTGTACCTAGCCTACATGTGCTGCCTCCTATGTATACACATCCTATGTACACATATGTTATATATGAGAAATATCAGACGTCTCCGGATCAAACCATCCTTTACCGTGTTCAATCCTCTGAAGAATGCTCCAGATGCTGTATTCACGATTCATAGTTCTCTGTGCCAGTGTCTTTTTCTTGTTTCTTTCATACACCGTTACCGCACACGCGCGCGCACGCACACACACACACACGCACACGCAGAGAGAGAGAGGGAGAGGGAGAGAGTGTATGTGTACGTTCCAGACATCAATAACAGTATAAATGACAGTGTCTCTATTGGACAACACGTCAAAGCTGATCAGACAAAGAGGGTTTATGTCTTCACGCTTGTACACTTTGATTTAGTGACACACCCTAACAGACTGTAAACATACGCCATTATTCTCCGACGGTGTGATCGGAATTCGACAACAAATTCCCCACTTTATACCGACATAGATTACTGTCCTCTTCGTAAAACAGACAAAAACAGGGACCCCCTGGAAACACCTATATTATAATATATATATATATATATATATATATATATATATATATATACATACAAATGTATGTATATTAATGACTGGCATTTCCAATTATGTTGTTTGTAAGTATTCCATATAGGGAACGGAAGTACGAGTCAGTTTTGGCTTAAAATAATTGCCCATTTGATGCTATCCTTATTTTACAACCAACAGATAATTATTCTATTGTCTTTAGCTTTTAATGGAAACACTGGCAACGATTTTGCCGCACAGATTTCACCCACACCCGAGGCTTTTCCCCGTCCGTGTCATGTCCGTCACATTAGAGAGTGTGATTATATCGGTCATTAGTAGTTCCTAGAAGCAGACGATAATTTAGGCCCCAAAAGCGGGATGACAGGTCTCACCATCGCGGTGTGCTAGATGTGGTAAGATTTCATTTTATTTGATTAAAATCCGTAGAATCTTTGTTGGAAGATGACTTATGGCTGAAATAAACTTTATTCGTTCGAGTTTTATTCGGGTTTTTTTTACCGCGCGGGTTCGTCACCGCCATTTGTGAATTTTGTAAGATTTCCCTTGGTTATGGAAAGGGTGACTCATACCGTTTCGTACCTTTAACCTTAAATGTGATGATGTGTTTCCTCTTCTGATGCAAGTTTACGATTCTGTAAACGGATAATTACTTTAGAATTATTATATTTGATCGAGATCAAATATCAAAAATAAAATAACGACATGTCGAACAGATTGCGTCTTAACTCTCTCTCTCTCTCTCTCTCTCTCCCACACACACACACACAGACAGACATACACACACACACACACACACACACACACACACACACACACACACACACACACACACACACACACACACACACACACACCACCACACACCCACACACACACACACACACACACACATGTTTAATATTAACTTGGACTTACAGATAAACAAGTACCAAGTATATTTATACAGATAAATATAGCAGTTGTTATGCCTAGAATATTCCTAAATTATACCTTACATTATCAGTATTTACAAAAACAAACTTGACTCGTTTGTCAACATATATACTCGTATACCATTGTATTACATTAAGACGAACGGACTCGTTTGTCAACATATATACTCGTATACCATTGTATTACATTAAGACGAACTGACTCGTTTGTCAACATATATACTCGTATACCATTGTATTACATTAAGACGAACTGACTCGTTTGTCAACATATATACTCGTATACCATTGTATTACATTAAGACGAACTGACTCGTTTGTCAACATATATACTAGTATACCATTGTATTACATTAAGACGAACTGACTCGTTTGTCAACATATATACTAGTATACCATTGTATTACACTAAGACGAACTGACTCGTCTGTCAACATATATACTCGTATACCATTGTATTACATTAAGACGAACGGACTCGTTTGTCAACATATATACTCGTATCATAAAGTATCTTTTGATGACTTTTCTTTCTAGTTTACTCCCTGGCATTATTTATTTAATAGACGTCTACTATTTTTTTGTTTCCGGTTACACAATTGGTTATGGTCTGAATGTAAACATTATTAGCTACAATGTGGCACACATTTTCTGATCAATGTAACAGTCAGAATATACTTTACAACGGATAATGGGTCTGGAGGTTCTGGATCATCACATTTCCATCCTTATGCCATCCAGCTGCGGCCTCCCTAAAGTTCCAAGTTTATGCGGAAAGTGGTAATTTTCAGGTACGAATAACCTCCAATATGTTATTTAGTTTCGTGTGCTGAAGTGTTCTGGTTCAACCTGCCACGGATTCACTTCTTGAGATTGATCAGGAATTAATGAGTACAGGGTGGTCAGTGAGACGTACCCTCCTGGATCTTGACGATAATAGCACCTGTAGTATATAGCCTACTATTTGTTATATGAGTTATCAATAAACATAAACAGCTTCCCGGTAAATAAGGTGGAGCTCGAGGTAATGGCTGAGTCTGATCACATCGTTGTGACCCGGTTCTCAATGAATATTTATCAACTGGCTCATAATGAGTTTATTTGGTGTGTGTGTGTGTGTGTGTGTCTGTGGGCACGCACGATGACTATGTGTTTGAGTAACACTTTACACCTATAATGGCAGCATGCGTTGTATATTCCCTTGGGAGTTGAGATATGCGTTGGGTGGAAACAGATCTGAGTCAGGGATAATAATATGCTAAATAATATTGTAAAGCACCTTAGAGCAGCTTCTAGCTGAATAGGGCGCTATATAAATATCACATATATTATTATATTATTATCACACACACACACACACACACACACACAACCTGCACTATAATTTGACACCAAACCCTTCTGCCGTTCGGTATATTTATATTACCAAAGTGATATTCACTGAACAAGTTCTTAAGTGTCCTTGACGCTTGTCAAGAGCTGTTGATTTGTACCGAATTATATTTACTCCATAAACATTTAGTTTGGGCCATTATACTGTGTATTTACAGGCTTTAACGTACATTTTAAAGAAATGATAATATGGGATAGTGTGTGTGTGTGTGTGTGTCTTTCGAAATAGGTTCACGGAATCTAATTTTCATGTATGACACATTGCCCTAATCACTTATAAGGTATTTACTTTTCAGTATATCATATTGGTTTGTTTGGTACCTTTCCTTATTGAGGTAGTATTGTTGGAAATTTTCCTGTTTGTTTGTATTTTACCAATATACCCCACGGAGTAGAATTAACATTTAGAGGACATCATTTTTTGGCCTTGGGAAGTGGTGTATTGGTGAGATTAGATCTTTACAGGACTTCCATATAATTATTTGTGTTAATCATATAAAGTAATTGCCCCTTTGTTCAATGATAAATCAGCTAATAAAGTTTGTATTTGCATATTTGTTTTAAAAAAATTCAGTGGGTAGTCATTTAGCAATTGGATCTGCATTCAAATTTTTTCAGCTGTATGTTCGTATTCTTAAGGAGGGAAAACGTCTTTCAGCCTCCACCTGTCTCGACCAGGTCAATTAAATTGTGGTAGTAGTAGAAATAGTAGTAGTAGTGATGATTGATTGATGTTTTACGGCCACTTTTGTGCACAAGGTAGGCTAAATGGGCCGAGCGACCTCCAAATGTAATGAGGCGAAGTCAAAGATGAAACAACCTTCACATATGGCCACGCTGAGATTCGAACACGGGTGGTAGTGATCTGTGGTCCAACACGCTACCGCTAGACCACTGAGGCGCCCCAGTAGTAGTAGCAGTAATAGTAGTAGTAACAGTTGTAGAAGTTTTAGTCGTGAATACTGCTCACTCACTCACTCACTCACTCACTCACTCACTCACTCACTCACTCACTCACTCACTCACTCACTCACTCACTCACTCACTCACTCACTCACTCACTCACTCACTCACTCACTCACTCACTCACTCACTCACTCACTCACTCACTCACTCACTCACTCACTCACTCACTCACTCACTCTATACCGATTGTTTAAACAAAACTATCACTGATAACTCTATATCTGATTCATCGTTTAATACATCATCCTTGTTGACACAATCCGAGTGAAGCGGCATCTTCATTTCCTTCCTTAAGACATCGTGGTTCAGGGCCACTCGCGGCACTGGTCGCCGATACCGAGTCGCATATCACTTATAATATATTGAATTAGCATCCAATTGAGATATGAGAAGATGAGATAAGGTTCGCCGCTGACGACGGGAGCGCCAGCTGTTGACAATAACGCTATCCGACCGGCTGTCATGTGTCTATCACGAAGCCCGTCAGATGGCGTCCTCACTAACTTCGTCAGCCTGTTTGCTCTCGGTATAAAGTCATCTCTGATCTTACGCTCGCTGTCATCCGACGTGATCTAATAGACTGTACGTTGTATTTTGTCAAAGGGCTCGCTCGATGTTAACTGAGTTAGTACGGCCAGCGTTATTTGTGTTGCGCGGTCATCTTCTGGGAAGGGGGGGGGGGTCGGGGAAGAACGACTTTCTCTTGAGATGTTTGCCCGCGTTCGTGGCCGAGTTATGAACCAGAACGGGTCAGAAATGATTGAACTGTGGGTGATGTCTTAGAGAGGGCATAAAATGATGATGATGATGATGATTGATGTTGATTGGGCCGAGCGATCTCCAAAGATAATGAAGCGAAGTCAAAGATGAAACAAACTTCAGATATGCCCACGCCGGGATTCGAACACGGATGGTAATGATTTGTGGTCCAACACGCTACCGTTAGACCACGGAGGCGCCCCTTAATGAAAAGGAAAACATAATCACCTCTGATGAAAATATGATGTTTTTATTTCTGTTTCTCATTTTCCAACCGGCCTTCTTTCACCGTTCGAGAAGGTCAAAATATCGCGGCAGCTGGTGTTCCTCACACCTTTGTTAATTCCCCCCCCCCCTTCCGTCTGCCGAACCTTCCATGCCCTTCTCCTCCATAACACGATAGATCTTGTACGCTTGGTTAACCCCTACGCTGACCAGACTGGAAATGTCTCCTAAAATGTGCCGATAGCGTGCCCGTTGGGGCCGGAGAAACGACCGACGCAAGCCGGGCAACTTTTCTTAATAACCATATTTCAGCACATTTCTGCGCAATCCACTGGAAGGCGAACTCGTTTCAGCCGAAAGCCGCCCTGGCCGCGACCGTCTCCCGGCATCATATCTCGGCCGACGAACCCGTTCGTGAATTTTTCATGGACAGAAATTTCGGCGGCCGGCGAAAATCTGTGCCGTCGTCTCCGGAGAGGCATACGTCACGCATAATGAGGTCGACTGACGAATCTCATCATATTCCCCGAGAAAACAGCCCTTCGTCCCCGATGAGTCCGAGCGATCCATAAACGCGCGTTATCTCGTCGGCGAGCCGGCCCCGAGCCCATGTGGGCCCCTGCCCCGCCAGGGTCCTCGCTCGTCGGACCCCGAACGCGAGGTGATATAATGCTATTTTATAACTGGCAAATGCTGAGCAAAGAGGAGGGGACGATTTCCCCGAGGGCCGGTGACGAACGCGGGGACGAGATGGCGCTCGCCGTCTATGAATTATTGAGCGAAAAAATGAAGTGACGTTAAATGGAGAGACACGGGAAGGTAAAGTGGTGGGCGATGGATCTTCTGATTGGAGTTGTCACTTTGTAAGGGTTGGGCACAATGACGGCAGTAATTGGCGTGCTCATGGTGAAATATATCCTACTGTCCTTGAGGAGACTTGGGCTCATCTCAGGACCGTGTTTGTAGAATATACATTACCTCTCTCTCTCTCTCTCTCTGTCTGTGAGTGAGTGAGGAGTGAGTGAGTGAGTGTGTGTGTGTGTGTGTGTGTGTGTGTGTGTGTGTATTTGTGTCTGTTTTACATATAGGAATTGAGAATATTAGTCACTGTTATAATCAGGTCAATAACACTAAAACCTACCAGGAAGCCTCTGCCATTTATTTTTATGCATCAATACTTCTATAGTCAGACAGATAGTTGTATAAATGTATGAAAAGAGAAACGGAAAGACTGACAGACATAGAAAAAACACGGACGGACAGAGAGTTAGACAGACAGATTTGTGTTTGTCAACAAACAGAATGCCTGCATCTAAGTTATATGGAGATTTTACAGCCTTAGTAAATTACGTGGGTGCTGTGAAAATCCGGACAGACCTCTCATTCTCTGTGTGTGTGTGTGTGGCGGGGTCTTCCCTCTGGCCCCAATGACCCAGCCTGTTGAGTACCCCGTTATGGCCACTATTGGTCATCGCCGACCATCAACCATTAAAGGCCCCCATAAAGACAGCAGACAACAGTTAAATACCGAGTTAATGTGTCATCTAGCTCGGCTACTACTGATGTCACCGACACCGCCGTCCGTCTCTCCCACTCGTCTTATATAACCTCTCTTCTTTAACAAGTCTCAGTCTCGGTAGCTGTCCATCTTATTTCACACCGTACTCGTCCACGTTCTTGTGCTTCGTCTCCTGGTATACATATAGGGTTTTGTTTATAAAAAAATAGGATGGCGCGGAGCTAGCAGTACCTATAGCCTGTCGATGTCGTGTACTTGACGGTTTGTGATCTGAATGTTCGTTGGTTCGGTCTCGAGAAGGTTGGAAGATCGAGCGTATCATCAGGGGAGCCGATGTCACGTTATAGGAGGAAGATAGCTAAGGATGAGCTCGACCTTTGACTCCGATCGCTGGCCGACCCTGACCTTCCAGTCGGCCATGCCGGATGTGGCGGCCGGGAGCGTGGGCCATCGGGGATTGTTGGTCTCCGGAGATCGTGGACGGCTACGAATCAGTACCCATTTCTCCGAGAACTCTGTTGTTTCCTGGCACTGTGCCCGTAATGAGACGCTCGGACACGCATACTGACACACACACACACACACACGCACGCGCGCGCGAGCCAGAGAGAGAGAGAGAGAGAGAGCGAGAGAAGCAGATATCACGTTTAAAATGTTCATGTTTTAGCGCAATGCATGAGATAATGCCCAGGAATGCATGTCATGGCCATGAATATGAACCAGTCTGTAGACGAAGACACGGTACTGGTGTCATGTCGTACAGTAGGTGATGATTTAGCGTGTGTACTCTCTCTCTCTCTCTCTCTCTCTCTCTCTCACTCTCTCTCTACTCCACGATCTGTCAGGCCGACGGCCAAATGAAGATAAAGCTCCCAGTTGGGGAAAAAACTAAATCAAGAGGATCGGTTTTCTCTTTTCGTGCTCTCTCTCTCTCTCTCTCTTTCCTTCCGTTGCTCACTGGTCTAAGACGACTTGGCCAGGGCCGACTCGAGGAGGATGAGGCCGGAGGTTTATTGAGCTCTAGAAGACAACAACAATGGCGGATGTCTGGTGGAAAGGTTTGGCCTAGCTTTGATTACCCTCGCCGGCTATACTCGGCGCACGTGCGTGTGTGTCCGTACGTGCGCGTGTGTATGCATCCGCTTCCGGACTACGACGTGTCTCAAAGCGAGGATTCCCGATCCGGTCAAATATGTACCGGATACCTTCACACCTACACACACCGACACCTAAACGTACAGCATACGGGAACTGTGTAGAAATATATAAACACGAGTCTCCGTATTCCTAACACGTGACGTGGATTGACGACCGAGATGGGTTCGTTATAACAAAAGGTGATGTATCAAAAACCGACCGGATGTTGGATGACATTTCTACATCTCCGAACCGATGGTATATGACAATAACAAATGAATTTTCCGTATATTTCAGGTAGCCGAGCGCCAGATCGCGATATATATATATATATATATATATATATAGGATGGCCGTTTGGGGCTCTGACCAACAGGTGAGTCATATAACCGATTACTTTGTTAATACGTTCTGTGTGGTGGCCTCTGAACCGATCTCGGTACACAGCTAGGTCGGATGTTTGGCTGTCGAGTAGAAAAAGCAAGGCCAGGCAATCAGACAGGCCTGTCTTACGTCAGTCTCTCGTAGTAATGACAACCAGCGTTGTCGGATTTCAGCCGTTCGTTACAATGTCGGTCTTGATTCGGTTGCCGATCAACTTCTGGTTGCGCTATACTCCGCGCGGGCACGCACGCACGCGCGCGCGCGTGTGTGTACACGTTGCGAACGTATATCGACGACTTCGAATGGTTAGCATCAGTCAATGGCGGATCATCTTCTATAGCGAGATGCCCCCTCGATATGCATTTTCCGGTATGCGCGTTAGTGTGTGTGTGTGTGTTTGTGTGTGCGTATGGTGAATTACCAGCCAACCAACGAACCAACCAGACAGCCAGACAGCCAATCGGGTAGCCTATAGACACACGGCGGCCAACAGCCATAACGTGCTATAATCTATGCCGACTGGCTACTGCCGCTGCCGGTGTCCTGCTAGCCCTTATGATTATGAATATGATTATTTCTCGCCATATCCGAGCCCCACCCTCTTGGCCCGCTCGTAACGCCCAACGACCGGGCGGCGTAGTGGAGGCGAGGCCTCGCCGTGCCCGCGTCGCCTCGTCCGGCCATCTCGCCAGTATGGCTATCATCATATTACCATCATCATATATTGACGTCAAACTGCCATTAGTTGGCGGCCACCAGCGCCCGAACTATTGACCATTGGGACACTCACTAGTAGCCGGTAATGGACGTGGCCCACCCTATCTGGCCTGGTTCATCCAATCATCAACATTGTTATGTTTCATATTTGGGATTTGCATAAGGTGGAGACTTGGCCCGTTCCGTATGTTATGGCCCATCATGGGTGCTGCTGCTGCTGCTGGCGATGATGATGATAATGATCATCATCACTATGATCGTCATCATCACCATCATCATGATCTCTATGGGAAGACGGTGGGTGGGGTCCCCATCCCTTCCCTGCGGCCCCGTTCTTGGTCAACCCTCCATATACTGATGCTCTATAAGTTAATATTCATGTCGACATCGGGTGCCGCATACTTTTGCCATAGGACGAGATCGGCTAATGTTATGATTACAAAATCAGCCACTGGCTTCTACATACCATATATGGCTGGATACCGAACTATACTGACGACACACAGACATGTAATGGCAGATTGCAGCTCATATCCTGTCTCTATAGAAACCTTCCTCGAGCTTCTTCATCACAACGAAAAACGTTCTTAATTCAAAATGGTCTATTAATTAATCACGACTAAGGGTGGAATTTAATCATTGTTATACAGCCGATAAGGGTTTTTGTATTATTGTTACGATCTATAATTTACTGCCCGTTCCCATTAAATATTTGATCAATTATTACATTTATTGATGTTTATTAGTACCAGCTGAACTATGTATTATAAATCAGTGATAATTTACAATCGAAAGTTGCCTCGTATCATTTCCCCGATTTATATAATGCTGTTTATTCTATTATAATTATTACCCAATTTATATTATATAAATATCTACTTATTTCATACGACTAGCCACATAAGCAATGTTATATTCTTTAAAAAAATTAATAGGAAATCAAAGTTTTTGGTTTAAACATAATTCCCAAACTGCTCCGCCCTCCCAAATTGGCAAACTAACATTTACACGATAGTAATTTTTACCCCAAACATTTAATTATCGAAGCGTCTAATTGCTATTTTTGCCATCTTCTAAATATAAAACTAAATCATATAACTTGTGTACGCCGTTATAACGAACTAGTCGGCGTGTGTCGCGTCATTAATTATAATGTTATATTAACGATGACATATGTACCATTAGGTGAGGTGAAATGGGTGATTTCGGCCTCCAGTTTTACAACTATAATTCTATAAAAGCTGACGTTACTCAAAACTGACAGCGTGATGCAAAACACTTAGATATCTGTTTGTCTGTCAATGTATATAGTTTCCCGTTTTCACCGCTAATTATTTATCCCGTTAGTTTTCCCGGATACAGTTCGACACTCCCGGTTATCGACGCTATCCCGCTTTCGCAACGAGCGGAAGATGGATTTGTCTCGGCGTCCTTGACCCTTCGTTGCGATGTAGGTCTTACGAGAAATTATACAATTATAGAGTACCATGATTTGTAGCGTGCTAGTAATTAACGAAGTCCTTCCGGGAAGGACGGGCGGGATTTATCGTCCTAATGCCGAATTCGAAATGAAACCTTCGGGATGTCGCCTTCGGGGGGAGATAAAGGATTTTCCTCACCAGTAAGTTGATGTAACAACGTCAGTCATCATGATCAACTACGACCAATTGTCAAATAGAAGATATAACATTCACGGATGATTGTCGCGAAATTAGAATGAATAAAGGCGTAGTGGATAATATGTGATTATTCCTCAATGTTTGGTAATTTAGACATAGAGGTCACGTATAAAACATGATCCTGTTTGTTTTGGAGTTCAGGCTGTCATTGTTCTCTTTGTTGTTTCCCTCGATCCTACTAACGGTGGTCATTGATCTCACACAGTTGCGATTCTCAGGATCTAACCTTGAATCTCAGGTCATTTCAGTATTGATAGAAATTGGAAAATTAAGTACATTGTGATGGGATTTCCGTGTTTAAAACAGGAATACTATACTGGATCTGTAGCCAACAATCTTGGTAGATAACATGGTTGTTTACTTTGCAATTTGCGTGTAGAGTGGTTCGTGCATGCCTATGTGCATGCGTGCATGTGTTTCCTTACCCGTCTGCTTTATGTGTCTGTTTATTTGTATGGGCGTGGCCGTACATAGAAACTACATCGCGATGTTTTCAATTTTTGTTTAAGATAAATGTACGTTTCTCCGCATGCAGTCTTGTATTTGAACGCACGCGCTCACGCGCGCGCGCGTCGGTGTTTTCGTGGTTGTGGCTACTGAGTTTCATTTAAGTTTAGCCTTGTTCTAGTCAATAGGCCATTACACCTATCTGTTGTAAACCATTCGACAATTTGGCTGTTAATGAAACCTGATTGGGAAACACCCAACAATCAGGCCTTATGGTTGTTATGTATTACATATGATGCCTGTGTTGTATTTATATCCTAAGCTGTAGACTTATTGAAACGCATTCCTCAGTTTAATAGCATGTTTTATGTCCAGGTTAAACTTCGACTTTTTAGCAATTACATATCCAGGCAATTATTAGCCTAGTTCGAAACAGGCATTCGTTTCGTTGTGGGCATAATTTTCTATTCGTATGTAATATAGCTGCGTATCGGTTTAAGTAAAAAACTATGCGTATGTATGAACGCCCGCCAATATCTGTGTATAAGTAGGTGTGGTTTTAATAGCGTTCGAAAACGACTGCGATTACAGTCATTGTGTACGGATACGCGCGTTTATACACGTGTGAACATACATATACACGCACATATAAACAAATATAGATACATATTTATTACATATATGTGCGCGTCTGGCCATTTCCAACTCTTTAAATATGACTGCAGATAAAATGGTGACCTTTAACCGTCTATAAACCATTGCGTATATGTTGACATGTCTAGCTCAGCTCTCACCTCTCGGTACAGTAACAATGCCATGAAATAATAACACATAGCAGACAATATATATTAATACGAGCCAGGGAGGGCAGACGAAACCCCACCCCACCCCGCCATCTACCGTCCAAACCCCTATTACCGCGTGTATCTGCTTTCTTTGTATATCTGCTCTCCTTATATTAAATTACTTCACGTCGTTCGCCTTTATGTGGCTTGGAATTGATCTGGCTTTGTAAGGTGCAATGAGGGCCGGAGTCAGAGAAGCCAGGGCCCGTACTGGCCGAATGGCTTCCATTCTGGGCGTTATCACCGCGAGAAGGGCGCACCGCTTTGTGCACATATTTCACATTTATTTTCTATAGAAAGTAATGGCGCCGACGTGGACCGGACCCAATGGATCCGGGCCGTTCTCGGAGTCCTGCCGGCGTCGTCCGGAGAGCATAAAACTGGCGGGGGAAAAAACGGGATCCATGGCGAGAGGGAGATAACTCCACCCCCCCCCCTCGCCCCCACCCCCCGCTCACGTCGTACCTCGAAGCCCGGCAGAGACCGGAGGGTGGTTCGGTGGGTGGTTCGGTGGGTGGGTGCTCGGTAGCCTGGTTAGCGAGAAGAAATATCGACAGTTTGAGCAGTATAGTGATGGATTTGACAGCCGTCTTTTGGCCGCCCGTGTGACGTACGGGACCGGTCGGTTTATGCAAGACGGCGGCGATTCTTTTCACTCCGGTCGGCACTCATTGAGGAGAAGCCTCATCGCCGATATACCGCGCAAAAGAAAAGCGGCCAGAAAAAGTGGGGGCTATTTTCTCGAGCTTTCACCGCGGGTCATCCATTCTGGACGTGGTCTTTCAGCGTGGTCAGCTCGTCCCCGGCTAAACCGGAACGTGCTTATGGATGACATTCTGGCTTGGAACATTAATTTTTAGCCATTTGTATCGCCATGGTGATGGGACATTTAGCGTTTAGTTGGTTAGCCGCTCTGTTTGAGTCTTCCAGTCGCCATCCTATAGTGATTTCCTTCCTCCGGGTCGGCGTTTCGCTGTCTCCTATATATCTACATTATGACCGGGCGAGACCGGCAGTAAACTAGCTCCTGTATTTATTGGCCGGCAGCTAGATCTTTGCTCGTTCCCTACTTCTGTCAGCCGGGATTTGGTCGCGTTATTGACTTGTTGCTGAGTAGTTTCTCAGAAGAAGAAGAAAAAAAAAACTGTGCTCGGGAAACAATAGAGAAATGAAACGAGTAGAAAATGTCTCCAAGCTCGTCTGTGTAAATATTTATGTTTGGTTATGTGTGTGTGTGTGTGCGCGCGCGTATGTTTGTGTGGTGTGTGTGTATAATAGCAGTGTGTGAAAATCTATATTATCTTTAATCTTACAATTTATATATATATATATGTGTGTGTGTATGTGTGTGTGTGTGTGTGTGTGTGTGTGTGTGTGTGTGTGTGTGTGTTCTATGTTACATATAATAAAGGCGTGGGCTCAGGTTTTCGTGATGTTTATAATTCTTACAGAATTATGATCAAACGACTACTACCTAAATAGAAAACAAATTTTATATATTAGTACATATATAATGCAGCTATAACTGGAAATAAAGCATATATATCAGTACATATAATATATATTATGATAATAATTATAATACCTCCGACAATAACAGAAATAATAGTATTTTCACTCAGCCCAAAATAGCACGACTAGTTTCGGTTATAAGAAACCTTTATCAAGTGCATGTGTCATTTTCATTTTACCAGTAAACCACATATTATTGGTCCTCATTAATTTATTGCAAAAACTTCAACCACACTCACTGTCGGTGAACGTACCTCACGTACCTCAAACACGTTTAAATTAGTATCCACACCCATATTTTCCTCATCGTGGTATGTCTAATGACAGTGAAGACCATACTACGATCATATTACATCAGTCAAAAAAGATCTAGGCCAACTTGAATGACGTCAGAGGTGCGAGTACTCACAGGCCACGCGGTGTAACAAAGTGATCCAGACGTTTGCAGGTGAAAATAAAATCACTTTATGTCGTCGGCGTGTATCGCTTGATTCAATGTTTGTCTCGTCGTGCCCTGGGCACGTGGTCACCAGGAGCTGTCAGACGACCGGAAGTGGCTAATTATTTTGTCAAACTTAACCAGGTGATCTGGCTGACGGTAACAGTGTACATTTTTCTGGTTTTAGGGCGGCAGGAAATTGAAAAGAAACAGTTGCTATGGCTGACTGTGGCTGGCTGGTTGGTTTAACTGGCTGTCGGGTCTGTTGGCATCACACTGGCCAGCCGTTGGCTGTCGTTGTTAGCTGGAATGATAACGGTATCGTCGTGTGAGTAATGAGCGGCTTGTTAAATATTCATGAACATCCTTTCTGCTCTTAATCCCTCCAATCAGCGCCTCCTGGCAGAAGTATACTGCGCTAGTCGTTTATATCTCCTCTCATTGCCAGCTGGACAGTATACCATAATAGTTGAAAATCTCTCTCTCTCTCTCTCTCTTATATATATATATATATATATATATGTGTGTGTGTGTGTGTGTGTGTGTGCGTGTATGCGTGCGCGCGCGCGTGCGCTTATAGGGCCCACACAGACACGTATATGAGTGCTAGATAAAGAACACAGAATATCTGCGTTAACGCGTATGTGAGCCGGAGACTATGAATGTAGTATATAAAAGGTGACTCACTCACTCACTCACTCACTTAAACACTAAATAAATCAATTAATCAATATATCAATTTGTACCATATTTATTAATTCATAACATAAATCTTCTCTCATCGCCCACTTTCTATCCTGACTGGGTGGCGGTTCGCTTCGCCGAACGTCCGCCAGTAATACACCTTTCGCCACCAAATGATGCCCGGCGTATGTCACGTGGTCTGGAGGCTGACTTCCGGCGACAAGTAAACTTCGTCGGCGCTCGTCGAAGTCTCATTAGGAGTCAATTTTGAGTAGGTTCTCGTGAGGATGTTAGTCAGCGTTGGCACGTGGGGACAAGTTGGCCCAATTACCAGGGACACGGGGAGGACTGTTGGTTGTCGCATTCTGAAGGAAGAAACGCCAAGAACTATACACGATGGATAAGTGTATGGAAGAGGAAGGGTGGGAGTGGCGTAAAGCAGATAGAAGATGCGCACTCAAAGTTGATTATCACAAACAATTTACAGACGAGAGCCGAGGGATGGTGACCCTGACCAGAGGGCGGGGAAGGTGGAGGGGGGGGTGTCTTACCGGTGTCACCCGTATACAGACAGAATAAAGTCGCTCTTAATATGCACGAATGCATATGTCGATTGGGACATGAGTAAACTCGGATAATTACCTATAACAAACGATCAGTCCCCTACCTCCACCCGACCCCCGACATCGGTATGGCATATTGATGACGACGTTAGAGATCAACTTGGTCACTTGGCCTTCATTCCGTCATTGCGTCCTTCTCTCTGTGTGTCTTTGCCCTTTTCTAGATGTTCGTTTGTGCGTAATTGAGTGTGTATCCAGACTGCTCACTCGCCAGTCGTCCTACTGATGATTTTGGTGATGAAAAGAAAGGACGGGAGAAGAAGAGGGGAGCAGGAGTAGGGGGAAGTGAGACAGCGAAGAGAGAGCGAAATATGCCGTTTGTAATTTCGTCTCTCTTTGCCGATATCCGGATCGCCTCCGCCGCCATCAGGCGCAATCAGGCTCTTAGCGAAATTACGCCGCTTTACCGACGGCCGCCATTCAGCTCACATCTGATCATTGAATTTATGGAACACCTCCTGACACTGATAATTATCCCGGTTTGATGGCCACAAGACGTTCCCGACGGAAGCGGCCGGGGCGGCCTCCGCTAAGTGCGTCAGGCCAGAAACCTTTCAATGATGATTAATTTCTCGCCGACGTCGCACCGCCGCTGATGAGAACCACGCACTCCGTTGCATGCAGAGAACCGAATTCAGCTCGGGCGATTCTCGGCCAAGGAGACTCGCCCGCACCTCGCCAAATGGACGTCCAGTCGGCACGGAATTAGATTACCCGAGGCTGGTGATCCTGGTCGGTCTGATCCCCAGCTTACATAACTGGCCCGTCACGTGATGCTGGCACGCCGATTTAATGCTTTTAACTTATTTGAACTCGGCCTTCGTCATAACATTCGCTAATATCCGGAGAAAGAAATGGCCGCCCGTCTATTACGGTCGTTTAAACTGATTACTGACCGGCTGTCGTGGCTCGCCGACGTCTCACTCTATGTGTGTGTGTCTGTGTGTGTCAAAATGCCAAAATTTTAAATCTCATGGTTAGTACGGCCGTTCTCTGATAGTGGCTAGGGGCTTGCTAGATGTGTTTCTCGATCTATCCATCTTTCATCCATTGCTGGCCCCACTGGGAAGGGATGACTCACAACCGCCCACAACAGACCCCCACGGACTACCGCCGGCCGACCACCGATCGACCGCCCCCCTAATCCGGAGCACTTCTTATGATGGTAAATTTTAACGAATGATCCAACTTGATCCAGGAGCGGAGATCTGCCGTCTAGGAGTCGCTAATATCATAAATCCCGTGCTGTAAGGGCGGGATTGATGACCTCCGGACGGGAGTGATCCGGATAACCATACCGGGAACCCGGACGGTGATGGCTAGCCGATATTATATGAATGAAGCGGGCCGTCTGGTTTCCGATCGAGCCCACAAGTATTGAATTACGTGTGGGCAGCGATGATTTGATTTGGGAGTTATGGCAGATGAGCGATGGTACCGTGGAGAGGGACGATTTTTGAATTCGCCCATCGGTCGGCCTGGCCGTTTGATTATCATGCTCCGGCTGTTTACAGCTGCGTCCTGCCGCCGGTCGGCATTCACCGGCAGCTCGTTGCCGCCCGATGGATGGTCATCTCATGGGTCATTTCGTACCGAAGACGGGACCGGTCCTCGTCCGAAGGAGATATCCCCGAGAGTTATCAGATTTCTGACACGTTGTAATTATTCTTCATCTCGCCGAACTCATCATGGGAGCTGCTCATTCAGACGGACGGGAGTGGACATAGAAATGTCTGCCCATAGCCCGCACCGGAGAGGTAATATCTTCGCAGAGAGGGAAGAGAGAAGGAGAGAGGATGGTGGTGGAGATGTCTTCTGCATCATTGCGCCCCGAACGACCCTCTGCGGCCGGCAGATTGCCTCCGTACACATCGAAGTGTCCAGTACGACCGGTGCCCGTTAACGATTACCCATTTATACACTTTGGCGCACGCTTCGCCACCCCAGCCCCGAATAATCATATAATACATTGGCCTGTGTTTGGCGCAATGAAATTACCGCCGGCAAACTTCCCGGCTCGGGGCTCGCCCGAAACAAAAGTTCCGGCCGCTGGAGCCGGCCCCCGGACCGGCGTTGACGCCCGCCTAGCTGGCAGCCATCAGCAAATATGATTTTAAATGAAATAGCGCCGAGATCGGTACAAGTCGTGGGGTGGGGTCTGTCGAGGGTGTAATCTAGTGAAGGGAGACAGGAGGCTTGCTTTAATTGATCCATGGGGAAGGGCAGAACAAGACAAACTTAATCTAACACAGCTGCTCGTCGTACAGTGGCGATGATGGAACACACTGGCGAGGATATCCCACTACGGTGGAGAGAGCGGGAGAGAGCGGGGAGGGGAGTTGATATGGGGTAGAAGACACCAACCTACCCACTTTCCGTCTCCGGATTGATGGTAACCGAGAAGATCGGAGCTGTACCGGATCGGCAATAAAGTGAATGAAGAATTATTTTCGTCATCTTCATTTGATCAAAGTGAACGGGGTATAATAGTAAGAGCCGAGAAATCGGGTTCTTTCCGTTAGCCGACCTCTCCCCCCCCGCCCAGTGATAGCCTTTCCCGAAAATACCTATCCACATCAACCCCCCCCCCCCCAACACAGACACACACACACACACACACACTAACACCCTCAACTCAACAAACACACACACACACACACACACACACACACTAACACCCTCATCTCTCTCACACACACGCACACACACACACCCGACAGGGGAAGAAAAAGATACATCCGAGGGATACGGGGCGTGTGAAATTGTACCAGGACATGAAAGTTCCATCAAGTTGGACTGGTTCGGCTTAAATTAAATCAGACACGAGAACACATCTAGCCTTTTAATAAGAGCTTCTTCTATCTGGCTTTGTTACAGTATGGACACTTATACCGATACTCGGGGTCGAGTGGGGACATCCGTTCGAAGCCGAAGGTTAGACTAAACTTTGGATTATTGACTGTATGTTATTTTCACTGAGTATATGGTTTTAATACCCTCTCCAGCCTCAAACACACACGTATACACACATACGGAAACGCACGAACACACGCATGCACGCACGTACGTACCTTCCCACACACAAGCGTACACACATTCCTCCCTTTAGCTAACCAGCTTCCCGGAGATGAAACTCGTCAAAGAGGCCACTTCGCTTGTATAATTGTATCATTTTAAAAGGCGAAATCGTCGTCTTGATTACACGTTGCCGATAAGAGGACCGGTGCTGGCACCTCTCGGTGGTGGCGAAGCTGTCAACACGGACCGAAATTGGGGTTAAATACATGCCATCTTCATTACACTAATATCCAATTCACATTACGGCCAAATCCCTTTCATCAGACACCGACCTTCTCCATTACAGCCCGCCAACAATGTCATGAACCTGCCTCGCCGAAGGAAAACTGATTTTCTCGGCCGGCTGCTCGCCTGCCCGCTCGTCCACCGACACCTCGAGCCCCCATAATTTGCCATAATTCACCACCCCTTGTAGCGACATTATATTGTTGATGCGTTTATTAACTCGATTTCGCCAACTGCATAAATATTTTCTCTGGTCGTCCTGATTGAATTATGGGCCGAAAGTTGGCTTCCATCACCACATAGTTGGAAGTGGCCAGCGAGTTGGGTTTTTCTTCTTTTTCATATCCTCGTTTGGACACCGTAAATCCCCCCCCCTCCCCCGGTTTGTTCTTTCCGGGGCGTGTTTGCTTGTTTGTTGCCATGTTTGTTTGTATATTTGTTTGCGCGTCTATGTGATAACGAAGCATCATCTCGGTTGGCTCGGCTGATAGCCTTTCATAACATGTTCCGAAGAACGTGTCCCGCAGAGAAAGCTGGGCTACACACGGCTACATCAGGACGTTGATTGAATGACTTAGGAGACACTAAATGGATTGGTAGTTTGGTCGTTTGAGGTGTCCCTTATACTACCCTACATACCACCCCCATCTATACCCCCACCCCTTCCCTCAGCTCCATTCCAGTAATATGATCTCAGCTCGCTATCTAGCTAGGATTAACTGTGGTTCAGCTGGCCATGTGAAGTGATTATCGCTCGTCTGAAGTTTAATTTATTCATTAATCACAACTGGTTAACGTTATGCCATCTGAACGGGTCTTGTTGGAGATCATGCATGCTTCGTTGGCTGGGGTACGGTGGGGGTGGGGGAGGGATGTTCATGGGGACCTGTTTATCTAGGTTTTATTCGACAGTTTCAATATTTGTCCGGATTTATTTGTTTTTGAAGACATATCTACGTTGTGTGATATGTCTGAAGGTGAGGCAAATTAGCTTAGTGTGTGTTGTTAGTTAGGATTTTGCAATATAGGTACACTTGTTTGTAAGTATTTTATATCTCGTACAGACTCTACAACAGACAGACAAAAAGTCAAACGCTCACACGTATACACACAAGTAAGTTATTTATATTGCCCGTACGTACGCACGTCTATGTATGTATGCCGGCGAGTGCGAGCATGTGCACGTGTGTGTACTAGCGCGATTGTGTCTAGGACGATCCAAAATAACCATATCCAAAATAAATGCGTAATTAACCTAAAGGTAGCTATCCAAGTTAATTACATCTCCCTCAACACGCCGTTAAAGTGATTATCGCAGATTTCTCCTCGTGCCCTGAAAGCCATGGCCCGCCAGAAGAGTTCACCAGGAGCTGACATGTTATGAGTAGCTTGACAAGGCAATTTATTTGCTCCGTGGAACGTTCAAAGACCGCTTAATTTGGCGCGGTGCAGCGCGCGATATCGCCGGTAAGATATTCATATCAAATTAATTTCATCATCTGAGTTGCGGTGTTTGGAAAACGAGTGCTCCCGTCTTGGTACGGGACTACATGGTCTCGTGAAAATATCACGCCTCGTTAGGAGAAAAAGTGAAATGCATTAGCTGTCAAATAGGGAACAGATATGGTAAATAGCGCCTCTGGTGGCCAGCTCCGACGGGGGTATTCATCTTGGTTATGCCAAAAGAATTCGAGTAATGGTGTGAAACTAAAGCTAATGGAATAGTTCTGGTTTAGGTGTATCTGTCAAAAAGGTGCGTGGAACTAGAAATAATTAGTGGTAAATTGGAAGTTTAACGAACATGACAGCTCTCTCTCTCTCTCTCTCTCTCTCTCTATGTGTGTGTGTGTTTGTGTGTTTGTTTGTCTGTGTGTGTATATGTGTGTGTGTGTGTGTGTGTGTGTGTTTGTGTGTGTGTTTGTGCGCGCGTCTGTGCGTGCGTGAATTCAAACTGTGGACAATTCCCCAGGGGACTGAACCAGAGCAGTGACTTCATTATGGTGGCTATTGATATGGCTCAGGTCCAGGTTCAGATGTCCCAACTTATGCTAACTAAAGCCAAAGAGGTAATGCCTCTTATCAAATGATATTTACGTCAATTTGACGTCGCTTCTGGTTTGTGTTAAATTAATTATATATCAATCCGGTCTGATAACGTGTTTAATACTTACACTAGTTATAACTCTTAAGTGTGTGTGTGTGTATATATATATATATATATATATATATATATATATAGAGAGAGAGAGAGAGAGAGAGAGAGAGAGAGATATGAAAAAATGTCGACGGTGCAACTGCGCATATACAGGGTGTAGGACTGAATATCTGTAGTGTCTATTTCTGTGCAATGTTTCATCTGTCAATAAAACGCTTCGACTTTATCATCTCATCTCTCTACTGACTAGTCCGTAGGCTATGTATAATAGGTGAGAGGCTAAACAAAGCAGTCACTCAATTACAAAGAAAATGCTTCATCTGATGTATTTACAATAGATCTTTGTTTTAAAATACTATTTACTGGTGCGTAAAGGTAATTTATTCGGGACGACGTATATTGTTATATTCTTTGAAGGGTCCCACCTCGACCTGCTTATATAGATAAATATCTGGTTATATTAAAGATTTCAGATAATCATGTCACGCGAGACATTATCCCGAAGTTAATCAAGGCGTTGTCTAGCCAGCCCCCTGACAAGTGTAATCCCTCTCGCCATCCACAAAACATATCCAGATCCATTCGGCCACAGATCCCTGTGCAAATCCCCGTAATTGACAGACTGTGGCCAGTGGCACATCTGTCGTGGACAGACGGACCAGAGGGAGGGGGAAGGCTGTGTAGTAGGAGGGGGGTCGTTGTACTCTCGTTGGCAGGACAAACCCATTGCTACTCAGTTCATATGCAGGTCAATATTTCAATTAGAAGACAAGGGTGATTTACGGACCGACCCTTTCTGACTGGCCTCGGTTAATGGTCGGGTGTGTCTAATTCCCGGCATGAATGAAAGAGCTAATGGCATGAGAGAGAATTGGTTATCTGTGTCACCGAACAGTCGAAGAATGCGCTACACCCCGAGAACTTGTACTGGTGAAGCATAAAGTAAAATAACTGATTTGACATTCAAAGAAGACATTCAAAGTCAGCCACTGGTATATGTCTAGTTTAAAAACAAATTATTACTCTAACCTGTAACTGAAGTACATTTTTATTACATTACTCAATTTTCATAAAAGGAGAGTAAAGTTGCATCTATCAATTGTTTGTAACATTGCTGGTTAAGAAATATATTTATGTCACGGCTAGTGTCATCACCTGATAACGGTTAGCAGTATACATACAAAAGAATGGACCCTTTTCAACGGAAAAACATGCCAGCTTGTTTTCGTGGACACAGATGTTGACGCTATCTGTACTGAAGACGATAACAGCCCATACGGACCCATACTGAGTTAATCTAACGTCAAAGTCTTTACCGAACATAATAATGCCGACTAATACTGGCTAACTGTGCCTTGACCTTGCTTGTTCCCTTCCTAGGTGGCAGCCATTGTCTCCTCAGATGTGTCATCAAACCAATTTTCAATCGGTGGATTAACATTTTCTGGAATGAAGGCACGACCAAACGGAGTGACCTCATTAGCTCCCTGTCCTGTTGATCCGTGTTTACGAGAGGATTGTCCGGATACGTACGCCATCGCCGCGAGATCATTTTAATGAGCACTAATTTATCATCTGCGAAACTCATTTCTGCGGCGATGGCCACAGCTTAGTACATGTCGTCTGCGGTTGGCTACAGTCTTTTTGTTCTCTCCAGTTGGTCGAAGTGCCGACGTCATCGGATTCATTTATTCATTGCACTTGACGCAGGGTCCATGTGCAACGAAATTCATGAAGCTTTATCCCGGGCACTCGACAAAAGATTATCATCTCGACGAGAGAAAAAAAAGAGGGGGTAGGATGAGAGAGGGGAGATAGAGGGGGGAGGGAGAGAAAGAGAGAGAGAGAGAGAGAGAGAGAGAGAAGGAGAGAGATACTTGTCATTCTGTGGCTCGCATCGGTGTTGTCTGGGTAACGTAAACGAGCTTGGAATCCACGAATCTGCATCATGAATATCATTACCTGAGAAGAAACAACTATGAGGATCTGGAGGAGATCCGTCCCCGTCGTTCGGATTGGTCATCCGGATACACCCCCCTCAATCCCCACTGATGAATCGTGATAAATAAGGACCCCTCCAGTTTTAGCGATGGGTCTATCTTTTGCTGGGATGTTCTGTATAAATGACAAGGGTTTTATTTTGTTATGATATTCTGTATACGCCACAAAATTTATATTTTCTGAAATCCGATGTGAGCTCCTAAAAGTTTATTTTTCCCGGGACAGCTTGTATCCTCCATAGAATCTGTTTTTAAACTTATATTTTGGAGGGATACTGGAGATATCACAAGGGCTTGTGTTTTTTGCAGCGCCCTCTATACCTTAAAGAACTTTATTTAGCCGTCTTGTAGACATCATGTTCGTGGCCTCGTGCCCTTGGCGATGTCGTCCAAATGATGTATGACACATCAGAATGTTGGACGGCAAACGCCGGCAATTATATACGATTCTCCTGCCAAAATAACGTGCTAATTACTTCCTTACCTAGGCCAACACTCGCTATCTCCGCCGGAAAATTAGGACCACAATGAATACCGACACATAGAGAGAGCCAGCTTAGATATATGGCTAGGGGCGCTGACGACGTGGGTCGTGTCGGCAACTAGCCAATGGACACACATCATGAGATAAATCTCTGGATTTCTATTGTCTCTCAGTAATCTGTCATCTGATGCTAGTTAAGTTGAGCACGTCTGACCACGTCTGGTTACTGCTTTATGTGACTACACTTATAGTCAGGGGATGGGGTATGTGACTTCGTATTTATGTCTATTGTGTCTGATGATTATATATATATATATATATATATATATATATATATATATATATATATATATATAATATATATATATATATATATATATATATATATATATATATATATATATATATATATATATAATATATATATTCTTGTATAATTTTCGGCATATCACTGTTTCTCACTATAACAGTTAGTTATTACATGTTTATAAATTAATTTATAAAAATTATTATATTTTTTACTATATTTACCCAAAGTTATACGCCACCGATAACATAACTAGATCTTTAGACAAAAAAAAACCCTGTATGCTTATTGAACAAAGCATGTAACGGTGACTAGGGTGTATTTATTAATTACGTTTAATCTTCCACCCACAAATTAACAATATGTCCTCCTCACAGTTCGATAGAATGCTAAAAGTAGACCACACATTTGAGAATACTCCTTATAGCCATAACCCTGTCGTGATGACAAGATGGCTGTGAAATTAGTGGTTGATATATCAGCTATTTCCTTTGATATTCCTTTACAGCAGATATGCCTCCGAATAAAGGGTAAGACATTTATAACACACCAAATATTAGCATCTTAAGGAGGAATATATATATATATATATATATATATATATATATATATATATATATATATATATATATATACATATATATCTGTCAGAAGTAATCTCTTGTAATAAGTAGAATATTTTTGTTTTCGGTTTTAGAATGATTAATCGTTTGTATTACTAGTGAAAGACATTTATTTCTATCGATATGTTTTGTTTAATTTATTAAATTAGTTTTATCATACAATGCACTATTATTATTATTATTATTATTATTATTATTCTATTATAACTTTTTGGCACGAATATCAAATTTAATTTCTCCTCGATCTGTTGCTGCACAATACTGTAAACATCCTTACTAGGCTGGCTCCTCGTGTAAGTTCCAAGAATAATCTCTATACGGACATCACCATATTCCTTATCATTCTCTAAAAGCAGTTAGCACAAGTCAACAGAAGCCGACTGACAATGACGATGTTATGGTTTCGAAACAAGTTTCCCCCAGTCGTGTTATCTCTAACATCAGACTGATGTTTTTAGGATATCATCCCGCTATCTGTTACCGTCAGACAGGTGTACGGTCTTCCTCACGCCACAATGGCTCGGTGTCCTTTGTCGTTCGGCGAAGATTGGCTACCAACAGATAAAGTCACTGATCGGTGCCCGTAATATCGAGTGAATGCATTAAAACCTCTCCGACACAGTCATGTCCCATACATCAACCCGTGACGCGTCAATCTGTTCGCCGATTTATCAAATTAAGCCATTTTTAGCCATCGAACATAGGCTCGTCCTATCTGATGATCTGGAACACCGAACACGCATGCACGGATGCACGGACGCACGCACGCAGACACGCACGCACACACAGTTATGAGAGCAACAAAATAATCAACCTGTGTGTTTGTCGGCGCACACTTGTTTGTGCGTGTATCTGTACGGGTGCACGCTTGCTCGCACGTGTAGCGTGCTATGATAATCAGTAAATAGAAAGTTGCTGGCATAATTGTTTCTGACAGAGCTGTGATTGATGCCTTTTTTTAAATATCACGTACTCTTATACACACAAAGAAATCGTTCTATCTCAGTCTCCCTACCCCCCCCCCCTCTCCCCACTCTCACACACACACCACCACACACACACACACACACACCACACACACACACACACACTCATCACACCACACAAACACACACACACACACACAACACGGTTATTAATATGTGTATATATATATATATGTATATATATATATATATATATACAAAAACACACACGAGGACAGCATTATAGACACCAGGACAGCATTATTTTCAGCCTGTTGCGATTAGGTCATCATCACACATAGTACGATATTTTAGAAGGGATGTCAAGCTGTAACCAGACGTACATATTTGTGACAATTTTTGCTTACCCGATTTATACTTTTATGTAACACCCGCTTGTCAACGCTTTACTCACTTCGGCCCACTAGTGGGTGGATGCCTGGGGGGTAGAATCGATGTGGAGGTTGGGTGGTTGTGGGTGGCGAGCTGGTTAATGGATTGTTTTCTAGCTCGATTTTCCGCTTCGGTTTTACCCCCTTTTGTTTCACCATCAGTAACCATGACAACCGTAGCTGATCGGCTCTGACAAAATGACCTATAATACTTTGGCTACATCTTACCGATGTAACTATCATCCGCGCATCTTCCAACCTGTTGCCAGGCAACCGTTTCAAGCGATTTTAACCGAAGCTGAAGCACCTTGAGATAAGCATCGATGTATACACAGCGTTTGTTTTGGCTAAGTTTCGAGCTAACAGATAAATCCATCTTCACCGACAGAGAAGGAATTCAATCGGGATGTCTTTCTTTATTTGATTAATTTTTTTTTAGTTTCTAGTTTATTAACTTTATTTAAGATGATCATACATTTAGAATTTTATGAACTTAGACGAGTACAATGTCGAAAGTGAGAATGTTAGGAGTACAATGGTTCCGTCGATGACACTCTCGTGGCAAATAAGGAATGACATAGATAACACACACACACACACACACACACACACACACACACACACACACACACACACACACACACACACACACACACACACACACACACACTATTTGGGCTGAGTGAAAATACTATTATTTCTGTTATTGTCGGAGGTATTATAATTATTATCATAATAGATATTATATGTACTGATATGTATGCTTTATTTCCAGTTATAGCTGCGTTATATATGTACTAATATATAAAATTTGTTTTCTATTTAGGTAGTAGTCGTTTGATCATAATTCTGTAAGAATTATAAACATCACGAAAACCTGAGCCCACGCCTTTATTATATGTAACATAAAACACACACACACACACACACAACACACACACACACACATATATATATATATTCAGTGTTTCGTAAATAAATGGAGTCAAGTAAAAAGGAGAAAAGGGAAATTGTTAATGAGTACTTAGATATACGCAAAATCCAGGATAATCCATCACTGTGATTATACGTCAAAGACCACCGACCCCATTGATGGTTTCGAACCGAGAGTCTCCAGGTCGCTAATCGAGCACTTTAGCACCGAACCAGTGCCGAATGTTGTTTCTGTTTAATTCCCGGAGTTGTCAGAACGGATGAGCTCCCGTATAGCTCAGCTGACAGACATCTTCCAGACCACTCCATATAAAGAACGAACGTAATTACGGTCTCCTGGAACGCTAGATCTACAACAATAGGGCGGGTAGTTTGTCTTTTTACTGGGAACGTATTAACTAATTATCACATCGTATAGGCTGGTCGTACTTAACGTCGACGGTATGTCGTATGTCTGTCTGTGTGTGTATATGTGTTTGTCAGGCGAGAGAGAGAGTCTGTCTCACCCAGTGGGCGGGTGGGTGAGTGAGTGAGTGAGTGAGTGGGCCATGCACACCGTCGCCGTCTGTGTAAGTAGCATTGCGGACTTAGTTCGTGTCGAACCGTCACCGGCTTGATAAATTCGTCATCTACAGTATAGGTGTGAAGATATCTCTTGTTCCGGCACCTAACATGTTTTGTTAAGGTAACGCTTGTTGTGGGCTTATGGGATAGTTTTCTGATAGTCTTATGGCAATTAATCACCAACTCCGAGCTCTATCTTTTGTCATCGCTGGCTCCGAAATTACGTCTTCAATCATTATTCTCTCTACAGAAATTGAGATCACTGACGGCACTCACGAGATGGGGAGAGGGGGCTGGGCGGCCGGTATCTGATAGTCGGGGAAAATTCTCTGCTTATACCAAAATTTAAAAAAACTGTATCACCCGAATAATGCTTTTTGGGGCTCTTTTTGTTTTCTTTAATAAAATATCAACTCTACTAGTCGAGAGAGCGGTAGGATAAAAAAAAAACACAACGATTAAGGATCGATACAAAATTAATGTCGAAAATAAACGATTTGGCGATACTCGATCATGTTTACAGTACAGCCACACCCTCGTACAACTTACAAACAGAGAGATGTGGTAACCTAACTATAGCAGGAAAGGTGGCCAATCTGTCTAATGATTGGGTGTTACATCTATTTATGTCTTTATGTTTTAAAGGCGAACACACACGCACGCACACACACGCACGCACACACATACACACACACACACAAACACACACACACCGGTCAAAAGCTTTTCTTAAATGGTGATTCATTTCTTCAGCAAAACCAGACGGGCCAGATTTTCTCATGTTTAGCGGCACCTTTAAGTGGTTCATTTCGCCAGTCTGGCCATATTTGCCGAATTTACTCACCGAACTAAGCATTTAAGAGGTAAAACAAAACAAACAAAAAACTGGAAGAAAGAATTTGAAAAAAGCCGACGCCGACCAAAAGTCAGTTTTTGTTTTAATCTTATTAATGGCGTTCCTTGTGGAGCGGAGCGGGTCTGGTATATTTTGCCATAATTGGCAGCTCGATCATCATAATACTGCCAGTTGATCGCCACCGTTTTCTGCCTATAGGCCGTGCCTATATCTGCCGGCCTTCGAACGTTTCCATTTCGGTTCCCGTAATTGGTGCAAATTAATCTGCGATTATGATTTTTATTCGCCGTGCAAAAGCAAATTGCCAAAGACAGAAACCTACCGCTATGAATTATTGGCAAATTATCTAATTACTACTCCGAGATGGCGAAATAATTGAAAACAATCTTCTTCTAGGCTTTCGTTGTTGATCAATGGTTCGATTGTGTGTGTGTGTGTGTGTGTGTGTGTGTGTGTGTGTGTGTGTCAGTCTGATATGAAGCCTATAGCCACCCAGATGGTAAGCGAAGGAATTTTTTGTGTGTTATCTCTCTATTGTGTGTGGTAGGGTTGTGACAGCAGATCAGTAGTTTAAGACTTATTTTTTTTCAATTGTATGGCTGTTCTTATTGTTGTTGTTGATATTATTGTGGCTGTCTGTGAGAGACTGTGGGTATGCGAGCTGTTAAGTGTGTGTGTGTGTGTGTGTGTGTGTGTGTGTGTGTGTGTGTGTGTGTGTGTGTGTGTGTGTGTGTGTGTGTGTGTGTGTTTTAGCTGTGTATAATAAGGCACAGGCACAGAGAATCTCGAACCGTGAATTCAAACTCTGGACGTTTCTTCAGGGGACTGAATCCAGAGTGGCGACTTTTCTTGCTGAGACATGTGTAATGTCTCACCAGTGTGTCTGTGTGTGTGACTGTGTGTGTGAATGTGTGAGTGAGAGAGACAGAGGGAGAGATAGGGAGAGGGAGAGAGAGAGAGAGAGAGAGAGAGAGAGAGAGAGAGAGAGAAGAATATCTTATGCGTATCTATCTTGCAGATGAATAGTTGCAGAGTTTGTATTAATAATTGTAATAATAATAATAATAATAACATACATGAACACAGAGAGACAGATCATTTGAACCACAGAAAATTACTGTTGAATGTAAACTGTCGTGTCAAAATAGTTTAAAAGTAGGTCTCGAAGGATGTTTAGATATGTTGATGCTCTGTGCCTGTTGCCTCTTTATATGTACCCTAAAACACACACAAAAACACAAACACTGTGGTAACACATATTACTGAGCACGAAAACTCGCTTATTAAGATATTGTCTCCTTATGATTAGTACAAAGGCTTTGTTCACGTTTCGTTAATCATCTGTGTCAATGTTTTGATCTCAGACTGCTGAAACACACAGGACAGTTGAGAGTGTACTACAGCGCAGACTCTCAGGTCAGATCAGTCCCATTGTTGTCTGTGGGTCTGTAGGATGTTTCATTTGGTCACCACATTTCCGTTGAGATATGTCCTTCGGACATATTTAAGCAGCTCACTGACATATTTTTTTCCGTGCCTGCCTAATATGACCAGTACACCACACCCTTAAATATATATATATATATATATATATATATATATATATATCCCTCCACTCAAGGGCACAAATATGTATATTTATGCCGTTGAGAAATCCAGTCTTGACAAAAATAAATAAAAACTAATAATCAACATTTACAAGTCGAGATATGTTTAGCTTCTTTTACTGAAGATAAACCTGACCAAGACAATCAGAGCCAATTATGGTTTATCTTTAATAATGAGCATTTCATCTTTTTGTATAAGAACAATATCTCGACGTAGCCCTGGAGTCGTGTTACTGTAGCACGTGATCTGGTTAACATGACCGTGTTATATAAGTCGCTGTCTGGCCGAACACAAAATGTCTTTGTACCTGTTTATCGGAATGCCGTTTTCATCTTTATGTTAATCTAGCAGATTGGAGCCGGCGAGGTTTTTAATCCACCGATAAATGAGCATATTCTCTCTAGTATTACTCGGCGTCGGCGGGCCACGGACGGAGTCGGCTCGAACTAATTCATAATTAACGCGCTATGACGGGTTAATTAGTAATGATCCGTAGCTCGCTTATTAACCAACAACCCCCCCCCCCATACCCACCCCTCCGATACAATGGTATTGGCGTCTGATTGGTCCGTTGCCTTGGTAACCGAAACACGTTAATTTGCCCGTCGGTTATAGATCTGTTTTATTACACCTGAATATCGGCGACATATCGTTATGAAGGAACGTTTAGACGTCGATCAAAGTCTACTGAATTTTGACGGAACACGATACTGGGAAATAAAACAGGTTAGGTTGGAACGTATCTAATTAGGTCAGTCTAGCCAGACGTACGTATTGCGGGTGATCGGATCGTTTATTCCCGCGGGCTTTGCTCCCCTGTGGTCTTCCCTCGTTTATTATTTTACCCTTCAGCCCATTTGCCGAGAACGCTCCGACACCGTAATATGGTTAGAGCCCTGCGTTGCAAACCTCCAACCCGGGGTTCGAATCCCCAACTTATCCGTATTGGTGGGACTTGCGATATGTTCCAGGTGTGATCACCAACTATCACTGACTCTTACAACACCTACAATTATAGTATGATTGTCAACAGGATGATGTCAGCATCAGAGAGATAAATCTGAAGTTTGTCTTAATAACATTAAGATATGGTCATTTCGTCTAGTGTATTGTTAGTAAGGATCATATACCCAACGAAATAATCACAATATTGTTAGTATTTATCATATTACAATAATATCACAGCAAATAATTACAACAACACTATTGTTGTTGTTTACTTTGAATTAAAATGTTATCAAGGAATAAATGACAACAGTAAAGGTGGTCAGTCAGTTAGACAACTATGCTGCTGCTCTAAGGATTTACCTTCTAGTTGTGGCTGATTGTGGGTTTAGTCGCTCTGCACGTCGCTGCCTTGGTCAAGACCTGTACAATCCGACCCGATTATCAACTCCCCTGATAGCATATACTGTTTCTAACCAATAATCCATTACCCATCAACATATGATAATTGCTAGTAACTTGTGGAAACAGACAGCAAGTGCACCTCCGACCAGTAGCCGGTTGGTCTAGATTCGAATGTAGAACAACACGGTTTTTAGTCCAGCGCTCTATCTGTTAGCCACATAGATTATCGGAATAAACAAATTGTTTATGATTGTAAAATTGATAATTATAATATAGTGACCATAGTTTATGTCAAGAAGAGTGTACGTTGTATAAATATAGTAGTAACGTGGGGGTGATATACTATATCTAATATGAGTTATACTAATACCACAAATAATAATAATAATAATAATAATAATAATAATAATAATAATAATAATAATAATAATAGTAATAATAATAATAGTAATAATAATAATAATAATAATAATAATAATAATAGTAATAATAATAATAATATATAATAATAATATAATTTATATGTAAATAAATAATAATAATAATAATAATAATAATAATAATGATTCATGTTTATATTAATACCATTACGATATTTTAACTTTCTTTTGGGGGTAAAATAAATATATAAATAAACAACGTAAAATTATAAATTATTGTGTATCTATCCCAGTTCTATATTGTTGTTCTAGTATCAGAAACATCCTATTTTAGATGTTGTTTTCCTTGATGTCTCTTTTATAAACAACTATCTATCCCAGTTCTATATTGTTGTTCTAGTATCAGAAACATCCTATTTTAGATGTTGTTTTCCTTGATGTCTCTTTTATAAACAACTATCTATCCCAGTTCTATATTGTTGTTCTAGTATCAGAAACATCCTATTTTAGATGTTGTTTTCCTTGATGTCTCTTTTATAAACAACTATCTATCCCAGTTCTATATTGTTGTTCTAGTATCAGAAACATCCTATTTTAGATGTTGTTTTCCTTGATGTCTCTTTTATAAACAACTATCTATCCCAGTTCTATATTGTTGTTCTAGTATCAGAAACATCCTATTTTAGATGTTGTTTTCCTTGATGTCTCTTTTATAAACAACTATCTATCCCAGTTCTATATTGTTGTTCTAGTATCAGAAACATCCTATTTTAGATGTTGTTTTCCTTGATGTCTCTTTTATAAACAACTATCTATCCCAGTTCTATATTGTTGTTCTAGTATCAGAAACATCCTATTTTAGATGTTGTTTTCCTTGATGTCTCTTTTATAAACAACTATCTATCCCAGTTCTATATTGTTGTTCTAGTATCAGAAACATCCTATTTTAGATGTTGTTTTCCTTGATGTCTCTTTTATAAACAACTATCTATCCCAGTTCTATATTGTTGTTCTAGTATCAGAAACATCCTATTTTAGATGTTGTTTTCCTTGATGTCTCTTTTATAAACAACTATCTATCCCAGTTCTATATTGTTGTTCTAGTATCAGAAACATCCTATTTTAGATGTTGTTTTCCTTGATGTCTCTTTTATAAACAACTACCTATCCCAGTTCTATATTGTTGTTCTAGTATCAGAAACATCCTATTTTAGATGTTGTTTTCCTTGATGTCTCTTTTATAAACAACTATCTATCCCAGTTCTATATTGTTGTTCTAGTATCAGAAACATCCTATTTTAGATGTTGTTTTCCTTGATGTCTCTTTTATAAACAACTATCTATCCCAGTTCTATATTGTTGTTCTAGTATCAGAAACATCCTATTTTAGATGTTGTTTTCCTTGATGTCTCTTTTATAAACAACTATCTATCCCAGTTCTATATTGTTGTTCTAGTATCAGAAACATCCTATTTTAGATGTTGTTTTCCTTGATGTCTCTTTTATAAACAACTATCTATCCCAGTTCTATATTGTTGTTCTAGTATCAGAAACATCCTATTTTAGATGTTGTTTTCCTTGATGTCTCTTTTATAAACAACTATCTATCCCAGTTCTATATTGTTGTTCTAGTATCAGAAACATCCTATTTTAGATGTTGTTTTCCTTGATGTCTCTTTTATAAACAACTATCTATCCCACATCCGATACTCCACACATAGGATGTTAACAATAACAAGTTTCTAAATTAGATCTCGTAGTAATGGTTCGGTTTTTCAAATATTTCTTTTGTCTTTATAATTTATTTTAAAACTTGGGATAGGCTTCAGCCTTCTTCCCGACAATCCCCAACGATAACGGAGACATGTATTTTATACTAGAGGATAAAGCCTCTTATTGAGAAACTAGAAATTTTTTCTTGTTATTGTAAGTTTATCGAGGTAAAACCTGAGTGGGTTGAAGTTTTGATGTTCGGTTGTTTGAAATGTTGTCGAGTATGTTCATTATACAATGTAGCTCGTAACACCGTTACTGATGGGCCCTCAGCTCCTAGTACTAGTACCACTTTAGATGTGTGTGTGTGTAATGTAGCTTACTGATGTTATAATATACACTTCTTGGTGAGAATTGTGTTCCTTATGTAATGTTACCTGGTGGCAATGTCGAGGTGGCTGATTTTTTATATAGCGTGTACACTAGATGCTATGAAATCAATATGTTGTCCTATTGTTACTGGTGTGCATAGTGTTATATATATATATATATATATATATATATATATATATATATATATATATATATAATACTTTTGTGTTCATTGTGCATCCTATATACTGACCTTCGATTACTGATATAACTATGGAAATGTTGTAAATGTTGATGTTTTACGGCCACCTTTATGCACAAGGTACGCTAAATCGGCCGTGCGACATCCAAAGGTAATGAGACGAAGTGAAAGATGAAACACCCTTCAGATATAGCCCGGCCGGGGTTTGAACCCAGGTGTTATATACCTGTGGCCAACCGCGCTACCAGTTAAGCTATAGAAGCGTCGTTTGATATTACTATGTATACTCTACTATATTACAGTACCGGATGTTTACTTAATGTTTTATCGTGTTCTAAAGTTACTCTTCTTTTCGTTCGTTTATACCTATTAATACATGGTATTGTGGTATATTACAATGTACTGTACAGCACTCGATGTTTTTGTTAGTGTGACAGAGAATTAGTGATATTCATTATATTTTGAAACCCGGACTATACTAAGTGATATTGACCGTGTATTTCGTAGTATACTGCAATTATTGATGGTACTCTGTACCTGTGAGTTATTTTGATCATTAAGCGGTAATATAGGACTCATCAGCTAACCTATCATCTACAGGAGATATAAACTAATACAGGATGAAGTAAATTGGTAACTAACATTTTTGGAGCTAGTTTGACCCATTACATGATGGAAACATTTATTTTGATAATTTCTTCTTTGATATTATATTATTTGTAGGTCTGTCTGTACTACTTCATATACTTCTTGTAATACACAACAACAAAATTAAAATAAAGTTATTAGAGCATGTTTAATAGATTGAGCTGTGTATTAGTTCGTATTTAGTGTTAGATGATTGAAACTTCGGAAACCGTTATTTTGTTCTTTTGTTGTAAATTTTCTTATTATGTCTAATACGATATGTACTCTATATGTGAAGGAGAATTAGATAACTATCAAGACACAACTATCTATCTCTGATCTTCCTGGTACTGGCTGGCTATTTGATGTCTAATAATTTTTGCTCTTCATTCAGAATGAAAGTTTATATTAAAACGTTGTACTATCAGCTCCGATACTCATCAGTCTATAGTCAACAAGGGAATTGACAAAAACCGAACAAGAGTAACTGTAGCAGACACTCACTAATCACACTCAGTTAATTGTAACCGTCTCTAACCGACTTTGTCTCTCTTTGTCTCTCTAATTAACAAAATCTAAGCTGACGTCCTGGAATTAGCAACCACCCCCCACACACAGACACACAGACAGACACACCATCTTATCAACCTTCCATACAGTCATAGTTTAGTCAAATGTACTACTCGTGGCTATTTATCATCTCTTGTCTAGGCCGCCCCCTGGTGCCGGGACGAGCAGGAGGGTGGTTGGGGGGGGGGGGAGAACTGTCTCAAAGTTTATACTCTGGATTACTGGAGGTGAGTTTTTATTAGATGTAAGTTTGGTGATGAGGAAATGAAATTAGGAACAGTAAATAAGTCTCTTTCACTGCCTCCTCCCTTCTCCCCCCCCCCTCTCTGTGTATTACGTTTGCTCCACCCGCTGAACTCTCCCCTTTTTCTTAGCTAAAGATACACATATTTAGCGTAAGAGCCTCTACTTCGTGGAACAGGTTGGTGGCACATTTATATAAGTGTACCATGTCCTGAAAATGTTGAAGCTTCTTCTTAAGGTATATCACTTCTATTTGTGGTGGGAAGTTAAATATTATACATCCGGGGAAACTTTTAACTGAGATTTTCTCTACCTTTTATTGACGTTTTGTGTCTTTAGATGACTTCTGGTATGATGGGGATTTATTAAACCAACATTATTATTACCTTTGATTCTGGATAAAGTTTCTTGTAATGTTTGTAATATACAGTTAGCATGTAACGTAGTTTAGACCTTGTGTGTACATATGGTAGGGCAACAACGTTGTCATGGCAACGTGTAAAACCTCATTGATGTCGCAGTTAATCGTTTGTGGGTTTAATGTTTACATAGGTTGTCACTTCTCATTTAATATCAGAAATGACATTATTATGCTTTCTGTTTATGTTATAGAACAATACCACCGCCGCAGAATGATGGCCAGAAACTCTAATGATAATAAAATTATTGGTGTCTTTAAATACCTCCCCCCCCCCACCACCACCACCACCAACAACCCCCCTTATAAGTAACCCGGATATTTAACAAGATGTTGTTACCATGGTTATGATGCCAGTTTGTTTTTTCCATTACAGCCACTTGAGCACCAGTCAGTGGGTGGTCACACCTCGGTGAGGAGCAGTCATCATCGGGCGGGTCAAAGGTTGGCCGACGCTCGCTGGGCGCCTGATAAGGGTCGGGTCAAAGGTTGGAGCCGTCATGTGGTTGACCTATTGTGTGTCGATGACTCGGTCTGATTACACGGTGTTGTTAGTTGGCAGGTAATTGAAGTTTGTTGTTTGTTTAGCGCGGAGCGTTGGCTACGGACAAAAACCGTATTATGATGTATTGTAAGGAGTTGGTTTGTGTGTGTGTGTGTGTGTGTGTGGGGGGGGGGGGAGATTCGTGCCTGTTATCGTAAATAATATGAGCATGGATATCTAAGCACCTGTAACATCACTTTAGTTGGATATTTTGTGGTCTATTTCTTTGATAAATGTCAACATCACTATCATGATTGTATTGTGATTATCATTATTATGATTATCCTCAATCTATCATCATCGTTATCATCAACTAAAACATATAATGATCATCATGACACCTATACAGGGTCATCATCATCATCATCTAGACCATTAAACGTCAGTACTTGAGACAGCTATAGAAGTAATTTGTTTTCCACCTTTGATATCATTGTGACCTGACAGTTACGTAAATAGTTGTGTTTATGTGGAAATGTGGTTTGATCCTCTCGTATTATTAACACCGATACTGATTTTAATCATGATGATATTCTGCTTGGTACTACTGTTATTTCTTGTTATTGTTGTTGTTGTTGTTGTTGTTGTTGTTGTATGGCTTCTGCGTAATTTCGCCTTCTTGATTAGAATTGATTATGATACACTAATGAAGAAAGGATAATTAAAATGGTGAATCATTATTGGGCGGCGTAAAACCAAATCATTTTACTGGGAAACCAAATTAAACTAACTTGTCTCTTTCAATTATAGACGTACAAAAAGGCGCCCCTCACACACCCCGCTCCTCTTTGTATTTCCTTTTTAAATTCAGATTTCCGTTGCTGATCGAGTCATTTCCATGATGGTACATAATTACATCTCGACGACTCGGCCGAGAGTTGGCTAGTGGCGCACCCTATATAGAGTTACCGAGCTTTAATGTAAAACTTAATTTACTCTCACAATTTCATGTAATTCAATGGAATATGTCAATTAGCGGTAGGGGTGGAATGGTCGGCCCAGCGCCGCCCATCTGTCCAGCGTTAGGTCAAAAGGTTCCCTCTGCTCGTCCGGACGACGGCGGGTGCGTTTTAAGTGGTCCACTTAGCCCGCAGACTTTGTTTTCTGGGCAGGAATGCTGAAACACCGTGACGCGTGACAAAATTTCAAGCAGTGTGTCTCAGATCTCGGCGTCAAATCAGATTAATTACCGGCCCGGTACCGCTGGGCGAAGCACAAAAGCATCGCTCCTGGTATCGGTGCTGAATCTGGGATGACTCCGTTTTTATATTCGTTTTTTTGTGTGCTCTCTCTCACTCACTCTCTCTCTCTCTCTCTCTCTCTCGCTCGCTCGCTCGCTCGCTCGCTCTCATTTTCATCATGATATTTTCCATTCGTTTTCTCCACATAGTACGGCGTCTTACAATTCATATCCCCGTCCAAATAACGCAATGATGAGCCAAAGTCATGCCGTCGAAATGTGTGACCGCGCTCCGTTCGACTGGTGGTACCCTGCCCACCAGAACGACCAATGCCCAGCCCCCAGGACGAGACCGAGCTGTCTATTTCACGTTGACCTCGGGCCTCCTCCGGCATATGGCCGCCTTTGTCCTTTGGCTTGTGCCGAGTTCGGCCGCGTGACAGCCGGGACCTCTGCCCCGTGGGTCGTCCTCTAAGTGATAGATGATGCTCGTCTCGGTGCCAGCCAACACCTAGCTTCCATAATTAATAATTACGTCGTATTGTTCAACGTGACGATGCTCGTTGTTTACCGTTGACATCGGCTCTCGCCGCCGGTCGGTCTCGTTCGACACGAGATGCATTATTCAAAATGAATGCGCCTAATTACCGTACGAGTCGAACGACGCCGACACGTGCTAGCGCGTGCGCAACCAATATAAACACGTGACCTGTCATGAGTGGGAGTCATTCGACTGGAGATCGGTAGACAAATAATAACATGGTTATCACGGACCTGGCTGGTCGATCCTCCCCTAACGCGCGGGCCATTGGTCAATAACGACTCTTGGCCTTCGTCATAGCTCGAGCCACCGTTAATGTCGTCATGATTTATGTGTCACGTGCTCGGCACGCATGCGCGATCCGATCATAAAGCGGACTTTAGATCGGGCAGTATATTAATTAAAATCGCATGAAGCTGTCCGATATCCGATGGCGGCCGTGTGGCCGACACAAAGGAAGTACTTAATATCGTCATAAACCTCGATCACGTGGCTGGACGGCAAAATGACGATAGATTGACGGGAAAATGTATGGACTTCAAATGGCGTTTCGATACGAAAATAGTGACACATCTTTGATAATAAATACGTCTATACCTGACATGGAGTCAATTCCAATTCCGGAATCGGAATTGGAATTGATTATTTAAAAAAACGGAATTGGAATAGGAATTGAGAAATCTTGAATTGGAATTGAAGTTTCCTATAAAAAATTTAATCCAGAAATTAATTTACCATCAAGCTGGTATGTGTGTATGGAGTCCATACAAACATACCAGTTGGATGGCCTTATACAAAACGCAGCAAAACTGTTGAACCTAATCATAAATTAAATCCGGGTCATCCAATAATCACCCTCTTCGCCATGACCTTCCCAACATAAGCTGGAATAAGAAATAAAACAATCAACGTCCGGAATAAGAAAAATAGCCAATTCACATGCGACATTAGTTGCAAGCGTCGGCGATATAACGGCTGGAGTTTGGCGCTAAGGAAACATTACCTAATGGCGAGCAGATATACTTTCCGGGATATTTCCCCCTCTTCCTTAATCTCATCTTGTTTGGCGTGATTTAGCGTGCCAGTGGCAGGACAGTGATGTGGTGCGCCTCTCCTCCGAGTAATTAATAATTAATAAACCATTATTCTTTCCCGCTGACAGGTTTATGTAGTGGGGGGCAAACGTCACATTTCGGCGGGTGCCGCTCTTTTGTCCACCACTTGGCCAGAATTATGGCCGTAAATTTGCCTATACGTGACCCGCTGACGTTTGGTGGTATTCTTTGAAAGTGTTCAAAGCTCCGCTCGACCATTGATGGCGGCGCTAGGTAAATAAGCTTTATCAACAATGGACACCGGGAAAAGGCTGATTAATGTCAGGGTGTGTGTTGTGTTGTGTGTGTGTGTGTGTGTGTGTGTGTGTGTGTGTGTGTGTGTGTGTGTGTGTGTGTGTGTGTGTGGAGAGAGAGAGAGAGAGAATCTGACTCCGGGTCAGATTTGTTCCGGAGTCAAGTGTAATACGTTCTATTCACTTTGTTGTCGCTGCCTCTGTGATGGCTACTTCCCTCCGTGGCCTTTGTCTATCTGCCTTTCTCACCAACTCCACGTCCCTTTCCCCTGTCCATTACATCTCCGGCCACGTTTCATGTCCGTTCCTTTGCGAGTGTCTTTGTTTCGGTTGCTTTTCGTGGATTGGGCGATAATTTAAGGTGTTCGTGCCTGACTTTGAATCGAATCACGGCCTCTTGGCCAGAAATACTGTTATTTGCGTACGTCGTTCGCGAAAAAGTAAACAGTGGCTAATCTTGTCCAGTTATGGCGACTAGAGGTTTTTATTTTGTTGGCTTCAATGACCCACGAGGCATCTTTTGTCTTGATGATAGTAGCGGCTTATGATCGTCAGTTCGCGGATTAAGTGGTGGGTTAGATCTAGAGCTGTTAGATGAATAGAACAAACTTGAATAATTAAATTATATTACAATATATCTATATATATATATATATATATATATATATATATATATATATATATATATATATATATATTTGGGGCGTCACTGTACATCCTCTTTAAATAGGTCCTATAGCAGTAAGAGCGTCCTATTAAATAGACATTATTATCATTATTTTTGTAATTCACTTTACGCCATATTGAAAGGTGGGATCTATTTGTATGAGATAGGATGTGACTAAATGAGGCGATATTAAATTGTCTTACTGTCTCCTTTCCGCCCTTCTTCCCTCAACCACTCACTGCCTCACTTACTTTACAAATGTCAAAAGAGCCCTGCAAGGAGTCTTTACTTTCCGATATTTATTAGATCGTACTTACTAAGACGGAAAGTACATTGTATATATATTTTATATCTCTCTGGTATTAACAGGACAGCGAATATATATAATATAGGATAATATAATTCAGTACAATATAATTCATTACAATACAATATTCATTTTCAGTGAATTATACAAAACAGCCAAATCTTATCATTTCATTTCCCATTGCCCATAAGCCACAATAGAGGAAGTAAGTAAGTGAGTTATACAATTTTATGCTATATGCATACATAATTAACATATAATATAAACAAACCAAAGACTTCAGCTAGTGAAATCAATAAATGAAAATAAACATCATTTTAATAAATATAAGAAACATTAGATGTGTACATAATGTCAATATACAATGTATTGTTATTGTGAACTTCTGTATTTGTATGTTATTAAAAAGAGATAATTTAAGTTCAGTTTAAACCATGTTGGTAATGTTATTAAAGTGTCGGTTATTGGCCCATTTTAGTGTTGAAAATGGTGCCGTAGATCTAACATCACCGACACTGACACGGATAATGAATGGGACATTACCAAGAAGCCATAACGTAGAGTTTAGGTAGTCAGTCCGCTAGCATCCATATCTGTTATGGGTGTGGCCAGATGGAGACACATGACCTGTCAATCAAATCCGGGCTGGCCAGGACGTCCGCCAGAGGCGCTCTCTTCGTCTATGGCGGGATAACGGCCGGCCTTCACCGACTAAAATATGAACGACGATCGTCGTAAATGTAGTAATGGCGGCCGATATCCTTCCGGTGATGTGACCTTCCGGTGAGAGGAACCGATAAACATTTCGGCCGCTCATTTAGTACCCATTGGGTATGGGTGGTGATTGATGGGGGGGGAAGGCAGTGCATTTGGGTTCGTGGTGTATTCTGGGGAAAACTGGGGGGTGAAGAGGGTGATAGAAGAAGGTACGGAAGGTAAATGATTATGAGAATTAGGATGATTTAGAAATATAGCTGGTGATGATGAGGTTATTATATTTGTGATGATAGCTAGTAATATAGATGATTAAGGTATGAAGGTAAAGAAGCTAATAAAGGTAAATAGTTATTGATCAGATGTTAATAAAGGAATTATTGATCACGTCGATATGACATCAAACATTGATCTATGATAAAAGTTTAAGAGTGGAACACAAGAAGTGACGAAGTTGTCGGTACCATTATAATTACAGTGTGATGGTGTTTTTCACGTAATAATAATAATAACATTTATATAGCGCTCTAACTAGTGTAGTATGGGAATACCTAACAACATAAATTAGAGAAATGTATTCTAGAAAATTAGCAAAGAAAACTACAAATGTAGGGCCATTAAAGCTGGAGACTTGATAATCTCTTTTTAAATTCTAAAACATGCTGATATTGATAACATCATACTTAATAATAATAACAATATCTTACCTTTATATAGTACCCTATTCAGTTACATAGCTGCTCTAAGGTGCTTTACAGTATTATTATTATCCCTGACTCAGACCCGTTCCAATCGAGCACACATCTCAACTCCCAAGGAATCATACCCCCCCCCCCCAAATAAATGTGTTTTTCACGTGCACAGATATAGACAGCATAGACTTTGGTAGGAAATGTGCGGCTGTATAAGTAAGGTATCTAAATAGAGATAGTTATGAAGGCGATGACGAGAGATTATAGAAGGAATCGTTGACGAGAGATGCCGCTGATGGATGTCCATAGAGCTACTTAACGGGCGCATTAAACGAGCCCCCCCCCCCCCATTTGGACCGAAATATGACAGGAACACAAATCATAAACGCTAACCAATGAGTCAATCACCTCGCACCTATTACCAGATTATGAACGTCGTAAGGGGGCGTTACCGGTCACCGTCGACATAACCTATGACCTTAACGGCGGCCCTTGGGGTAGTATTAGGCGGTCGCAAATGGGCTGGTCGACCGGTCCAGGGGCCCGGGGATAATGTCCTCCGACCGGTTAAAGCTACCCGGCCGACGGAGTTGGTCATCTCGCCATGAAATATGGCCATAGAGTTTGGTGAACATCAAGAGACGACTTAGTGTCCCCTTACAGCTACTGCCGTCTGAACACTACCTCCCCCCCCCCTTCTCCACCCCCTCCCCCGTCTCACTACCACCAGAACTCCCATCGCTGATCATAATTGTTTTATGCAAATGGGACACGTTTATGTTTTTCTGATCTGGAGTTTATGGAGTTTATGGAGTTTATGGCCGCCGGCCGGGTGACTGGTCACCACCAACACGACGAATGTCCTGACGCGTTAACCGCCGGTGACTTCGCTGCCCGGGGGGAGGGGTCGTTCCTCCTCCACCTCGTCGTGATCGTCATGATCTTCGTCATCAACATCAGCGTCGCTCGTCTAACGAACCCGAATGTCACAAATGATGGCCGCCCGTAAAAATATCGTCCCTTAGCCGTGATTAATACGTGTCTGGCGATGGAATAAACGGCCCTAAAATGTCACCATCTAGAGCTAGTTGACCTGGTTGGTCGGGTCCAGTATAACCCGCCAATGATACATCTGTCAGAAGTTAAAATGTCATCTTCATACCATCATCTTATACAGCCAACAAAAGGTGGCGTTGTTATAACTTGGGTTTATTTAACCGACTACCAGGTATAAATAGAGCCTCGGGTTATTGATAACAGGTGACTAATAGAGCTGCTGATGAAATGTTTTATTTGTCATGTGTACGTCTGTCCATTATCATAATATATGATGGCACTACGTCTATATTTGTCCGTGGTTAGTTTTAGGTACTTATTGATGACCGGGGAGGTTATTATCCTGTAACTCGAAACCATTTTCATTGGCTACTGCATGAATAAACAGCAATAAAATACTGACATGAGATAGCGAATGAAATACTTCAATAAGTTTATGGTATGCCGAAGTTAGCAAAAATGGGACAAAGAAATAATCTGTGTTATATACCGCGTCAGGTAACATGTATACAATACACACCCACACGGATACATATATATATATATATATATATATACCACGACTGACGAATCGTGATAGGCAAGGATTATATATCAACAACTATATATATATATATATATATATATATATTATATATATATATATATATATATATATAAAGAGAGAGAGAGAGAGAGAGAGAGAGAGAGAGAGAGATTGCATATTAATGTTTGTCTTGTGGTTTCAAAATCATACATTTATTTTGCACATTCGCCACATAACATTAATATTTATATAATTTGTATCTACCATGAAATTAGCAACAATCAGAAGTGAGTCATGAATATTCATAAATCAGTAATGTGATATATGCCAGAACTGTAATATAAACGATCACGAACAATATCCGTTTTAATTTTCATTTTAATTGATCGTCTTAGAACTGTGTCACCTGTATTATTGATCTATTAGAACTGTGTCACCTGTATTATTGATCTATTAGAACTGTGTCACCTGTATTATTGATCTATTAGAACTGTGTCACCTGTATTATTGATCTATTAGAACTGTGTCACCTGTATTATTGATCTATTAGAACTGTGTCACCTGTATTATTGATCGTCTTAGAACTGTGTCACCTGTATTATTGATCTATTAGAACTGTGTCACCTGTATTATTGATCTATTAGAACTGTGTCACCTGTATTATTGATCTATTAGAACTGTGTCACCTGTATTATTGATCTATTAGAACTGTGTCACCTGTATTATTGATCTATTAGAACTGTGTCACCTGTATTATTGATCGTCTTAGAACTGTGTCACCTGTATTATTGATCTATTAGAACTGTGTCACCTGTATTATTGATCTATTAGAACTGTGTCACCTGTATTATTGATCTATTAGAACTGTGTCACCTGTATTATTGATCTATTGGTAACCTTCTAGATTTCAGGATCATAAAGCAACCAATAAGAGAAGTATTCATGTAATTATACTTTTTGTTGTTTATTTACATTTCTAGATATTTCACCCACATTGGGAACATGGAAAGACAAGCGTTATATCAAAATACTGTTACTTGGGTCACCCAATCAGACACCCAAGTTGGGTGTCTGATTTAAACATTTTTTTTTTACCTTTCTCTTTAAACAATCGACTTAGCCGGTTTTCTATTTATAGATGACGTCAATTATTGGTTTCTAACGATATTTTTGCTGGCTATATTTGCGGGTCAGTAGAACACGTTGTGTGGTCTTAAGCGGCTAGAGTCTTGAGTGTTTGTCTCCGGGAAATAAATGCCGATGGTGACTTTCAGTTGGCTTTCCTTCCGATCGGTGGAGGGCCGCCCCCTCCCCCCCCCGAAAACGAGTCCTGGGAAGGTCGGCATTAGAGCAGGTGGTTGTGACAATAATCCAATTTGATCGGGACGATGTTGGCCCATAACCCGGGGTGGGTAGGGTCCGTGTCCGCTTATGGCCGTCTCGGCCGAAGTTGCTCAAACACGATTTTCGTTCTCGTTCCGACGTCGCCTTTTCGGACGCCGATCCATTGTCGTCTAATTGACGGGCCACAGGTCTGTCGTGTTTTAGTCGACAGATCAAAACATCCGTCGACAAAGTGGAAGAGAAGGCTAGGACGTGGCCTTGGTTTGTCGGTGTGGTTTATTTTGTTTGTTGGGGATAGTGATGATGGGTTAGGGTGTTTGTTAGTGCATGGGTAGTGTGCTTGTAGAGGGGGGGGTTAACGGAGGGTATGTGGCCGGGTCCTGCTGCATAACGTCGTGATACGGTGCTCTTTACTGACGGTGAGTGCTCCAGAGAGTCCCCCCCCCCCTCTCTCTCTCCACTAATTTCTCTTCGTGCTAATAGGAGGCTAACATAGAGAGAAACATCTCATTAGAATCTTGTAGATTTGTGGCTTCTCTCATTCCGACGAATGGCTTCTGAGTGTCTCCGTATGTGGGTACATCTGTATTGGTTTATTATCGCTTCAACCAGTTACCCGCACGCACGCACGCACGCACGCACATATTATATATGTTGCATTTTCGGGGACACCGTTGTGTTTGACATTTAGAACCCAATATTTGAATTGGGTCGAGTTGTTTAGCCTGGGCACTGGTCACTCCCCTGGGACATGTGACCGAGGGATGACTTTTATTTATGATACTTCCCACAAAAACAGCTATGAGTCGGATCCGAACGACGCACACCTGGGATGTTTCCAGTAGAACGCCCTAACTACTGCGCCATCAACAATAATATAACAGCAAAACACACTTCCATTGTTAGAGAGAAACTCTTCTGTGCCACTAGGTGGTGTATTAGTCTATGACACATTCCCTTGTTATTGCTGATAAATGTGAACATTGGGTACAAATAAATAGAATTTATTAATTCACAATTTTGATGAGATAAAGCTTCTTCACCATTATTATTATTATTATTATTATTATTATTATTATTATTATTATTATTATTATTATTATTATTATTATCATCATCATCATGTATAGATTTATTAATGGGTATCAAGTCCGTCCCAACGTAAATTATAATTACACTTGTAAGTGGATCTGTTAATTTCATGTAATGAAGCGAGATCCTTCTTTATAACAACAAACCTGAGGTTTATGGAGAAAAATAGAACTGGACGAATCTTTATATTATGGCTATAATGACTGCTGATGTTGATAGACTCGAGAAGGGGATAGCGTATACAGATAATCTACAAACAACCGGTCTATGTTAACCGGAATATAATTGTTATAATTCATCTCAACCGTCTCTGTCCCTTGTCTCGTGTAGGAAGCCGAGGTTTTGGCGCGGGGTTCAGTTTATCAGTAATGTCAGCACCGGCCTAAGTTGGCCAGCATCTTTAACATGATTTATTAGCCTTAAGCAGGGAGGATCCGGTCATCTCTGCCAATGGCCGGCCATTTTTCTCTGCTATATTGTCAGTTGGCATGACATTGTGTCAGATCAGAGAGAGAGAGAGAGAGAGAGAGAGAGAGAGAGAGAGAGAATTAAGACACTAGCCAACATCCCGTTCTCTCCTGGTATATATGATGTAGAGCTAGGTCTAGCAGTTCGTTATCCGTGGCCGCCTGCTTACCTCAAATCCTTCAAACCGAGCCAACATCAAAGTCTATGTTAACTATGTGATTTTATTAGTATGTTGATGGTCAGGCAAGACGGCACTCATCGGTCCTGGTGTCGTTATTTTATGGTAGACTTGCATGAGGCAATTTGCAAATATTATCAGTTCAGATGAGGTCTTGTTAAATGCCACCGAGTTTGCTCTGATACATATACACGCTGGTAATCTCTTGATGGGGAATTATAATGCCGATGGCACTGGCGTTATTTAGCGCGCGCGCGCGCGTGTGTGTGCTCTGGATCTAGTCCTCTAATGAATCGTTTAGGGACTGCAGGTAGGATTCGTGTGTGCGTGTTTTATATATAGATAGTCCCCCGATGAACCATTCACAATTGCATTCATGAGTCATGACTCTCTGCCTCTTATCCCAGACTACCAAAACACGAACAGACGCACACACATTCACACACATAAATGTAAACAACGTCCATTTTACAATGTGGAAATAATTAGTAAATCGATTTCAGAAATTTTCCTTAAAAGGTTCCACGCCAGCACCATGTAATACTATAACGTGGGGGTTCTCCTTTCTCCAGTCCCACGTCTACTCCGACATGCCACTGAAGCAATTTATCGTACAATTATAAATTATGCAGATAACATAACGCGATAAATCGGATTTCTCCACTACACGGCGGCATTTCCTGCATTATAATGAAATAAATTATATCATGTCGTAACTGTGCCGTTCCCAGCGGTATGCTGGGAACGGTGTTTTATCGCTTGAACACGATGACTGGGCACGAAACGGGCACAGTACAGCATCTAGACGAGGACATGATGGCGAGATGGTGTGTGTCTGTGTGTGCGTGCGTGCGTGCGTATATATATATATATATGTGTGTGTGTGTGTGTGTGTGTGTGTGTGTGTGTGTGTGTGTGTGTGTGTGTGTGTGTGTGTGTGTGCCGCTAACCGTCTGTTGGTCTACAGATGGACGATCTAATTGATCATTCATTTGCATCTACGAAATGAGTCCATTAGGCTCGGCGAGGACGCAATACTTTCTGGTGGACCCGGCATCTTTTAAGCATGCCAAAATCCATGATGAAAGTAATGTTTTAGCCTTGAAGATGCTATAACGGGCTTTAACCAGGCATGGGAATGGCGTTGTCGGAGATCGGGTGTCGCTAGCGTCGTCCGCCCGATCCCCGCTACCTCCCGTCCAAAGACTAATGCTCTCCGCCGGCCGATACCTGATGTGCCTTTCACATTAGCGACGAAATGCCGACAAAAAACCGGCACACCGCCGCTTCATTACGATGTCTTCTCACACGTCGCCGACTCGGTAAAAGAAGATGGCGGTGTTTTGGTCGGAGTGCTGGACGGCTGTCGGTGGTGTCCAGTTGGCCGCTCGGCCACGGTACTCTCAACATGCAGCTCATGTCCTGGGGCTGTTTATGCTTTAATGAATCATCTTTGTTCTTCGTACTCGGACCACTCGCTCGGTCATGAACCGAACAAGTCTTATCAATTTGGCCGCTATTGTGCCCGGGCGATTGGGAAACGAGCTACGACGATGTCGGCAACGTCGGTAACGTCGCTATCCTGCAGACAAACCAACCCATTGGTCCACGTTCACCTCTCCCCCAAACAAAATCTGTCCCGACTCGTCGAAACCGGTTCACCATCGTCCACAGTTTATCCCAATCTCTCATGACGTCCACAGACAATCCGCCGCAATAAAAAACTCCCCCTCCTCAAAACAAAAGGGAAAGAAAGATGGCTGACTAGTCCTGCGTCGAACGGCGAAATTAATTTTAATCATGCCATCAGATGGCCAGCTCACTATGGATATCTCAGCTATCGATCACTGTCCGCACATTGTGGCCAGTCATACGTCATGATCTTGGCCCGGAAGACGATTCAGATTTTTCTTCGCTACTAATTAAAGGCGCCTCGCTGGCGGCTTTGTGTTTTATCAAGAAGGAACGATCTCCAGCCGACGAAGGGCCACTTTTTGGTCGAAACTTTTGTTGTTGTTGTCGTCAAAGATTAATTACGGCCGCGAGTATAAAACGTAGGTCGTGTGGGATGAGTGGTCAGCCGAGCCATGAGCTGTATGATCATCTATCAAGTTTAGCTGGTTAAGAGTTTTGTTATATATCTAGTTTGTTACGGTATTCAACATATCAAGCCACGTACATGTCCTCATCTGGTATTGAGAGTTCCGATAACGGAGTTCGATTATACGATCGCTAAGTTGAGTTGCGGGACGTCTCCCCAGATAGTCGTCTTTAGGCCATATAGACTAGGTGTGACTTGTGACGAGTCTAAAGAAAACACTCACACATACCTCTCGTTCTTCGACATTCCGATTTACGATTATATATCTACTTTACTGAAATATCAAACAAAATGAACCATATATCGATCTGTAAATACCACACTATCATTGTCCAACGGTAATGTCAAGGTCTAACTTGTTTTGGACATTTTTACGGGACAATTTTGATTTAGCAATTGTGGCTTATGATATATAATATACACGGAAAGAAATAAACAGATCACTTTATATGTCTGTCGTCATGTTTTACTGTAAGTAGATTCTCTGAGATAGTCTAATTATTGTCACAAAATCGTTCAGTTGGACTAACAACAAATGAAAGTTTAGAAGCGAAAAACAACTGAAAGTTAGCCGTTAGTGATGACGAGAACTGGGCAACAATGTATACCATAGGCACGAGCTGGAAAAGATAGTTCACACAACCGCTGATGGTAAGATAGCTCACCCTTCTATCTTATAGTGTAAATATCGTACTGATTGATTGATTGATTGATTGATTGAATAAATAAAAATAAGTAAATAATGATAAAATATGTCGTAGATAAGTTATCAGACACAAGTCATTCGACAGCCAAACACTAAATTATTGAGTTAGCGATGACTAGCTCCCGGTAACGTCTGTTTACCTGATAAAACATGTATTAGCTAATCGTTGGACGATGTGCGAGGAATTTCATTTGACTCCTCGCTAGGCACCGATAGCAATAAATCTACTTCCGGTTTGGCTGCATACCCGTCAGCATCCCGGAAGGCGGACAGCCATGATTTAAGGAACTCTTTATGGAGATAAATGTTATAGAAGACGGGCTAAGCGTTAGTTGGTGGGGCGAAAAAAATGTCACCGGAAGTCGGATAGCGATTCTGTCAGTATATCAGAGACGATGTTTGTCTGAACGTCGACCTTTAATGTCCGTCCAACGATTTACTACGCCGCGTCTAAACCGACCTAAAACTTGTCTACTTTCGGCTGACAATTAGACGACGTTTGTTAATTATTTGTTAATAGCAAAAGTGGTCGAATATAAAGATGAAAGGCATCATTTGGTTACTGAGAATAAAACGGCTTTTTTTGGTCTTTAGCTTGATAAAGATGTTGTATTCAGCAATGACATCGTGCGATGCTGCTATTGTTGTTGTTGTTATTGTTGCTGCTGCTGCTCAGGCTGATGATGGCGACAACGACGCAGATAATTACAACAGCAATAATAATAATAATAATAATAATATTGATTTAACACGAAGAAGCCAGTTAAAGACATTGAATACTCAAATCACTGTTTTACAAGCAAAAGAACAATCAGTTTTAAACAAGTGTTTCTTAACAACAGATATTCATATATTCGCTGTATTTTCGTCATTTGAGATTACTTAGAGTGATGAATGTATTGTTATATTTTAAACGACTATCTTTACTCAGTTTCTACATCAGTTATTTTGATATTTAAAAAGACAAAAAGTCATTAAATCATTTAGTAGATTGATTAATTAAAACGTTGTAGTGAAGTTTCTGTTATAAATAAGATAATGTTAATGTGTAGTTATTTTAGCTCCAGAACAATAACAGGACAATTGTTACGATTTAAACAATAACATTAGACATCATAATATCTTCACAATTCTGGACCATCATCGTAAACACAAAATTTACCTTTTTAACTGTGTAGCCCTCTAGCGCCAGTCTGCACTCATATAACACGGTCATGCACTTCCATACATACTCATACGCGTACACACACGCGCGCACACACATATGAACGTACATACACACAAGCCAGATATACTAACACGCAATCAAATCATTACGCACAAACAGCTATACTAGCCACTACAAAATCTCAATACATCAAACCAAAAACATATTGTCAAGTCCAAAACTCGTTGGTGACATTCCAATATCGACACGTTATTTACCATTACAGTCGGCGTATGACGATGTTAAGCTCATGTAAACGACATAACGATGTGTAAATGAAGAAGCTTCCCAGCAGCCATCATACGACCCAACAATAACCAGATTCCTATAACTGACGCCCAGGCTGTGGTAATTGAATTGTGTGAGAAGGGAGCACACAAATGGGACCGAGTGTCCCATAGATGTTGTTATCGAAATATTTGTCGCAAATTCAATCTGGTATGCAGATTGCTTTGTAGATCTGATTAATGAAGCTCGGTGGCGCAAAATTATATTGATCCTCGCCCTTTGTTGTACTGGGCTTGTTGGCATAGCTACAACCCTAAACTGTAGTTACATATCGGTGCCTGTTGTAGAACAGTTAAAAAATAATATCTCCATTACCCTGAATGGTCTCCCCTTTCTCTACCCCGCTTGTTGGTTAGAAATAAAGGCAGGCGGCTGTTGCATAATCTCTCTTTCTCCCACCAGAGGTCGACAGTTTGCGGTGACAACAAGGCGGAGGCCTCTGTACTATGGTCAGGATGGGAGGCCTGGGTTCGTTAAACGAGAAATGGCCAACACAGATTAAAACTGTCAGCGTTGGGACACAATTGTGACATTTCGGTGTTCAGAGCGAGCGGCCATCGCATCGATCCACTACCTAAGCAGCAGCGCGTACAGAACGCCAAATCGCTTCGTCCTTGTAGCGCGAGCCGAAATCAATCTTCTTCGGGTGGCGGATTGCTGGCGCTTTCTCCATGTGTCAGTGGTCACTGCGTGCCTCGTTTTCCGTCCACGACCATAGATCCATGGTAGGTCGAAATCCCTGTCTTTGGAGCGCTCTGGATTGGACAATGGTCGCGTGGTTATTAAGTCCTCTGGTCGGGCATCCTCGATTCGGCTCGGCTCGCTCGGTCCCAGGAGAGCCGCTCGCAAATCTGCCGTGACCGGACGGAGCCACCCAGGTCATCAAAACTACAATTTGCCAACCCCTTATCGAGCTTAATCATATTCCGTGGTGGGGACGCGACCCGATTAAATTGAAATGTTCAAATTGATTTGCGCGATGGGCCCTTGCCGGTCATAATGAAGCCGGGTCAAAGCCGTCTTCTGCCGAGTTGGTCTCCTCTTTCTTTGGTCCCCAAAAGCTGCCACCTCATCCCCAAATTAATTCTCGGCCTCTTTCCACGGTCTGCTCCGCGCATATGGCGTTTCTCGACGCCAAGATCGACTGCACTATCCGGATATTTGCCGCTAGATTGAGGCTTCCGAGTTTGGCGGCCATCAGGAGGTCTGCCCTCGGGGAACGCGATGGTCTCGTCTTAATTTTGCCGCGAAATCGACAGAATTTATCGCCGATGATTGCGAGACGCGCGCCCCTGGAGCCCGGGGGAGAAACGGTACGCCATGTTAATAGTCTGTCGCGCTGACAACGTTTCCTCAAGATGACCGGAGTTGGTAGCTAGCTAATTATAGAGTGATGGGTTATCTTCTCTAGTAATACCTTACAGTATTGTCTTACGTAGTTATGTTATACTGACGCGATATGAATTATTCTTACTCCATCTAATAGCCATTGTTGTGCATTTTTAGTTTTATGGCAATACAGAATTAACTCTCCACCATTGTTTTGGGAATTTGCATTAATCTTACCTTAGTTCTCATTTCTACGTTATATTGTTGTTTTTAAACTATTATTATTATTATTATTATTATTATTATTATTATTATTATTATTATGTATCATCATCATCATCATCATCAT
>JAODUP010000065.1:172500-177500 GCA_025642065.1 Paralvinella palmiformis | reverse complement strand
AATGTGAGTGGTCAAACTTGTTTATATCCGTCTTGAAATATATTGTACAGCTAGCCTACATTGTGTACCATCTACATCATGTAACGTATTGTTCTTTTCCGATCATGGTCAACTCGGCTTCCCTGCATTCCAACATCAGGACATAAACATTAGGATTGTGCCATTTTATTGCGTCCTACTTTGGCCAGATAGGAATATAAATCTGTTTAATGTTTGCGCTGATTGTGGCTGACTGTGTAATGGTAGCGTGTGTATCGGAGTATGAGTGAGTGAGCTAGTAAGTGACGAAGGGGGATATTGGGTGTCAGTCCGTCGGTTAAGTGATCAGTCTGTCTGTCTGTCTCTCAGCTATTGAAAGGTCGCGAGCCTCATTCAACCTGTTAGATGATAACTCTGTCAGTGGATGACTCAATTGACTGATAATTCATCATCCACCCACTCGCCCATTCATCCACTCACATCATTCATTCATAATTATGAGCAAACTTTAAAATGATCCTCCTAGTAACAAAAGGCATCCAAATATTCTGTAGATTGAACCTCTATTTAAAACCCAGCTAGAAATGTTCGCGCCTATTCATTCGTTCGATCATTCATTCATTCATTCATTCATTCATTCGTCGATTCATTCACTTATTCATTTACATATGGGTTGCTTAATTCAGTAACGCTTTTGTTTGTCAGCCAGTTAGTGAAAAACGTATGAGTCATTCATTCTTCCATCCAATGGCATTTATATATCCCATAATCATTCCTAAGTGTTGATGTCACCAGCAGCAGCAGCCACATCAGTAGTAGTAGTAGTAGTGTCAATAGTGTCATACTACTACCATCTCTAGTAGCTCTCAGGGTGACCCATAAACTTATTAGTGTTAGTATTAGTCTGTGATAACCACTCAATGATCGTTATATAGAGAAAGAGAGCTAACAATGTGATCGATGTCAGTTAGTTGTGTGTTCCATCATCACCTACTCTCTAGTCTCCACCGATAATGACATCATTCTGGCACCACTCTAGTACCATCCTGACCGTATTCTGGCACCACTCTAGTACCATCCTGACCGTATTCTCTATAGCATCGTTCAGCGCTGGCAGACGATAGACGACCTCACGCAAGTCCAAGTCGGATCGTACACGGGAGGCCGTCGAGAAGTACTCTTAAACACCAATATCCTGCTACTAAATCTCTTCCCGATATCCTCGGCTCAGTGGCCACTTATTACGGGAGGGCCGAGGGCTCGGATTTATGGAAAATTAGCTAGCTTTGTGGCCTGTGTAAACATCGCCTTTCTTGGTCTGGCCTTGTCCCGAGTAGAGGTCGACTCAACAAGTTTATGCTTTTCCTCTTTTTTTCTTCTTTTTTTTTTGGGGGGGGGGGTGACCAAATCCGCGAGTTATGGGTGGTGTATTAGATTTTGGTACGCGCGCTAACGCAGGCATGCGCACGCACGTGAACAGGCAGGCATACAAGCATACACGCATGCCCAATTACCATATACGGACTGAAGATTCATCTATACGTAATAAAAATGTATGCATTTGTGAGTGTATTTATTTGCGGATGAATATATTTATGGTAGTGTAGGGTTTATGGATTGAAAGGGTCTATAGATTAATAATGTTTTAAATCAGTACCAACACATTTAGGACACACACACGCACACAATCTCTCTCTCTCTCTCTCTCTCTCTCTCCATAAATGGCTGGCTCTGAGCTCAGAGATGAGACGTTTGACCCGAGCCATTCTCGGCCATTTAACCCCGATCATGCAGCCTTTTGACCTTGGCCGACGGCTGCCATTGTCTCGTCGTTGTAACCGCTTCGCGTCGCATCCGCCTCGGGGCGCCACTCGTCCGATGCGTCATTCTCTATAAGGGGGACCCGGTGGGGGTGGTCGGGGTCTGTGTAAATAAGCGTATTAATAACGGCCGCTCTCCGGCCACCGGTCGACACGATGCTAAATAATTATATCATTTCGGCCTTTTGTCGGCGACTTGAGCGTGTCAACGTAAACTGAGCCATTTGGTCATCGAATAATAGCCGTTATTAATACTAGCTACGTGTTGACGTCAATCGGATTGTTTCTCTTAGTTTGTCATCTGTTTATTTGTTTCATTCTTCATGCGGTTGATCCACGCCAGTTGTTATTGAACCGAAGAATTGGGGGGTTTTATGTGATGATGATGATGATGATGGTGGTGGTGATGATAATGATGGTGGTGGTGGTGATGGTGGTGGTGGTGGTGGTGGTATTTTTATGGCAGTAGTAGGTAAGATGCCGTACAGTATATTGCCCATATTGTCGTATAAATACCTCCAGTAGCAATACCAGACACTTCGGAATATTTTCATTAAGTCGCCGACATTTCTTGGTTTCTTTCACCGGAACCAATACGTGGCAGCGAGGATCTACACCGTCCGACAAACTTCATCACATAAATCGTTAATGGTCTTTTCCTCGTCGAAATATTCACTGAAATTCGTCACTGAGACAACGTCATTATGTTTACATCAGGTTATTGATAAATGAGACGGCTCTCGTTTCAGTTGTCTCTTAATTTATCTCTCCATCTTCTTCCTATCTATCTGCCCGTCTATTTATCTATCTATTTATTTATCTGTCTGTCTGTCTGCCTATCTATCTATCTATCTATCTATCTATATATCTATCCATATATCTACATATCTATCTATCTGTCTGTCGATCTATCTGTACTTCGACTTCTAGCTCTGTCTGTCCGTCCATCCGTCCGTCGGTCTGTCTGTCTGTCTGTCTGTCGAAATTTCTTAAGGACGGAAGTTTATAATAGCATTTACCAGACAGTTTTATAATGTTTCTGCAGAAAATGAAACATATAGGGTGTGTGGGTATGACATGAGTCAAGGTTAGAAATAGTTGCTAGTCAATAATTAACAGTCCCCACATTGACTCTCTCTCTCTCTCTCTCTCTCTGTGCGTGTGTGTGTGTATTTCTATGTTTGAAAAATGATCTTTTTGTCTATTTGTTTAGCTGTCCCTGTCTGTATTTATCTATCTATCATTTTGTTCGTCAATTTATCATTCATGTTTCAGACTGTCATCCATACTTCACGCTTCATCAAAACAATATCAGCTGTCCGGTTCTCACCGCCATTACCAAATACGATAACAAGACAAAATGACGCTTAGTCAGTCACACACAAACCAGCAGCCTAAAACACAATACTAAACCATTTATATGACTGTAATACTAACAGATGACAGTCCAACAGTCACTCTAGAACGTGATAGGGCGATCCAATGGTGCAGTAGCTATAACTTGGCGATGTGGGTTCGAATCTGGCTTTGCGGGATTTGTTTCCCGAATGAGTCGCCATCGGCCGTATTTATGTCCCACGGGTGTGCCCAGTGCCGTAGCTAAACAACTCAACAGAACCCCCCCCCCACACACACACACACACACTAACACATCAACTAGACCAATGTGGAGTGGTTCCTTAAGCGGACTCTCTACGCCCTAACCCCCTGTAACCGGCTGGTTGTTGCCGGCCACCGTGTAGCGGCAACGTCGGTCAAGTGCTAAATTATAGATGCCATAACTGTACCCAGAAGGCAGGCCAAAGGCTGGTAGATTTACACCGTTTACAGGTGTAGAAATCACGCCACACGCGCCAGGCGCCCCACTTATTCGCGGAAGCATTCCCTAAAAGCAAAACTGCAGCCCTTCGTTGAAAGTTGGCTGCCAAACGGGAAATAAACGTGGCGGCGGCAGGATTTCCTCGCATAACGCGTTTATCTTTGGCTGGTAGTTGACTCGCTCACCTATTGTTATTTATTTGAGCCTAACCACACGGTCAGACCGGCGTTGGTGAGCGGGCGAGGAGGGGGGGGGGAATTAAACGCTGGTCTACATAAAGACCCCACACAGGTGTTCCTCCTCCAATCCCGTTCTTCAGCGAAATCAGCGAAATGCCTCCGCTGGAAAACTGGTCAAAGAAAAAGAGGATTTCGCCAGTTTTGTCGCTTAAACATTTTGTATAATTTCTCTCGATGTGCCAACGTCTGTCGTTTAGTTTGGGGAGAGCTGGTGCCGACAGACGTAGTTCCTAGTTTGGTATATGGGAAGGAGTGTGTTTACCGGCTAATGTAGGTACCCCTAAGTGGGGATATATTTGGCTTGTGTCCGTGCCTGTGTGTGCGTATGGGTATGTTCGCGTGCGTGTGTGTTTAATTGCTCTTTTTGCTGTCTGTACGATATGTGGTGTAGAAATAAAAAAAATGGTGTACAACTGGGGTATTAAATATGTGATACACGTTGATGTTCCTGCGTAAGCATCCGTTTGTTTTACACGTAAGTTAAAAGACATCGGCACAAAGAATAATGAAGTAGTAACATCTGGACGATTGAGCAGAGTAGAAAAAATATTGTTTTTGTGCAGTGAAAAATGAAGTTATGAGTTATTTATCACCAATCCCAGTTGACCCCCAGTCTAAGCCTAGGTGAACGATAATCGAGTATGATTGCCTTGGGAAGGGTCTTGAAAGGCGAAAATGGCGCCGGAATCCGGAGAAGTGCTGGCTGCGATTGTTGGGAAACATTTTCGACAAATTGTTCGCTTCCGTTTCGTATTAATATCCGGTTAGTGGGTGGAGGCAACGCCGCGCGATCACGGTATGTTGCCCCGTCCAGTCACGTGACCAATGGCGGATGAAACCCGCATGTTCCAGATGGTTTATTGACAGGAGCACGTGACCCAGCCGGCGTGCTAATTGCATATGGTGCATGATTGGCAAGTTTTATTCCGTGCTCTCAGTTTTGCCAAGGTAAGAGGGAACGTAGACACACACGCGCGCGCGCGCATACACACACACACACACACTTAATTACAGCTGTGCTTTAAAATAACTGATCTTCGTAAATAACGTCAACAAATATTTATACTTTGTTATTTAATGATTTGAAGCCAAATTCATCAGTTGTCTATAATACACATAACTAATAGATAAATAAAGTAGATA
>JAODUP010000065.1:162500-170000 GCA_025642065.1 Paralvinella palmiformis | reverse complement strand
TATATCATACCAGACGTCCTCAATTGGCAGCAATCGGGAGCTAAAATGGATTGACGCCATTGCTCGTAATGCGATTTTGGCGTCAATATTTTTAAATAATCACTCAATCAGCCCCATGTTCCGGCGCTGATCTTACACGGGGCTAGGGGGCTCTCCGACGCGACTGGCCACAAATTATTAAATATTGGCCTCATGGGCTCGAGCGACCTTCGCGATAAATCACCGACGAATTGGCGGTCCGGGCGGCCGTAAATATTAATTTTCCAGACGTAGATATGATATTACGAGCGGCCGCCGGTCGCTAGCGGAATACCGATTGTTTGGCTGGACGGCTCCCGGCTCGCGATAGACGGCTGAACGGTGAAAGGTTCTCCGGCGCAATCATGGTGATTTGGGGTGTAGGGAAAAAATGTCGGCTCGGCGTATAGGCGATCGTTTCTCGGCAAATGGCCGCTGGCGGCTGAGTTACGATCTCGGAAGGTCCGTCCGCCCGGTGCCGGAAGTCTGGGTGCCATGGACGTCATGTATAGGGGCACGTGGGTAGCTGGGCGATAATAGGCGATTATGGCCCGCCGCCGATTATGGCGCACGGCTTGTAATCCGTCACGTGCTTTTAGTTGTTGCCGCTAGTTTTATGAACGGTCTAGACGTACGCGGTGCATCACAATTTGCCGCGTACGCGTGCACGCGCGCGTGTTTCGTTTAAGTGTAGGAAGGCATCAAAAGAGATTTATATATAGCTAGTTTTACTGCTAACAAGTCTGTGTGTGGGTGTAGGTGTGTGCGCGCGCGCACGCGTGTGTGTGCATGATGTTTGGAAATCGCTTATTATTATTATTAGTGTTGGTATACATCTTAAATGGAACATATGGTGTATATGCGATTATATCATTAATAAATTGATAATATCCTTGCCCTAACATAATTCACCTTTCAAAAGACGCCCATGAATTGAAAGTTGAGACATTCTCCATTTTTGTCGTCACTAACTTGAAGTTGTTATCTCTGAGAATGATACGAGTTACCGTTACCTTTCACTTGACCTTGATTCTAATAGGATAGACCATATTCTAACTTTGATTAGAGTTATTTTCGGGGACCGAAGAAGTGATGTTTGTTTCGATGACGTAATATGGTCACCTGATTTTGAACTGCCGACCCGTGATAGCGCAGTTAGTTAGAGCGTAGGACTCGTAGCCGAACGGTCGCGGGTTCGAGGCTCTGTGAGCTGTAATGCTGTTATGTGGCGACTGGTTGACTCATCCATAAACTGAGTACCTGACAGGACGCGCTGATTATGTATTTGAGTAACGCTTTGCCCCTATAATGGTAGCATGTGTTGTATACTCCCTTGGAAGTTGAAATACGTGCTGGTTGAAAACAGGTCTGAGTTAGGTATAATAATATTGTAAATAATATTGTAAAGCACCTTAGTGTAGCTTCTAGTTGAATAGGGTGCTATATAAATATCACTTATTATTATTATTATATTTATAACCGTCTTGAAATCGTGTTCACGACACGACAAAGTTCATTGAACCCATTTGTTCTTGTAACGCTTCCCTGGATTCACTTCATTCTGCATGGATCGGAATCCAGATCGATGTCTATATCGGTGAGATGACTTGTTGGTTTTGTGTTCGCTTCGTCATTTACCAAAACCTGGGTTATCATCCACCATTAGATAAGCTACATGAAAGGATTAGAAACTCATCATATACAAATGTCTTTCTGGTGGGGTTTTGCTTTTCTAAATGTATGTATTCAATATTAGTGGCTTTATTGTGTAGCGCCACTTGAATAACTCCTATCAGCTTTATAAAATTGGCATCGTTATTATTAATTTTATTATTATTATTACTATAGTGAATTTGGATAATATTCTGGTGAACTTTATCGTCCTGGACACTCAAAGCCGAAATACATATTTCTCGGCGTAAAGACAATAAAGCGAGAATGTTAATGATCGATGAGCACTCATGCGCGAGCTAATCCAAATTCGAAACAATCTGCATCAATAACTCCGCCACTTCGAAGAAAAACAGGCCAAAAAAACAGGAGCCGCCCTCGAGTTTAGTTGCACCGCGATGTGGTAAGTCTCCGCCATCCAAATTTAATGTTGGCTTTTTTATCTTTATTTTCATTGCCGCTGAAATGAAATTAAGGTCAACCGAGTGATTCATCGACAGAGTTATGCAGATGTATTGAAGCATTAAGTTGTTATGAAAAGTAGAAAATCACTATTCGCTGTTTGTCGGTTAATGATGATGGCGCTTTGATCATCAGGTCTGTGGTCGAGAAGCGTTATGTTGAACGGGGAACGCACACAGAACACCGAACGGCTGTCGGTATATACAGGTGTATAGAGAGACACACGTGGGAAGGGCATTCAGGCGTTAGTGCGGAATCCGGCGCACCGCCTCACCTTTCTGCATAAATACATAAATTGTTGGTTTTGTGAAAGTGCCGTTTCATATTGAGCCCGGGGGGAGGGGTGCGAACGGGAAGATTACGAACTTATAGTATGTGTGTGGAAAAGTAACTTTTGGCGTTTACTGTTTAGACGTGAATGTATCTACATATCTCTAAAATAGACAGACAGACAGAGAGACAGACAGATTGACTGACTGACTGACTGACTGACTGACTGGCAGAGAACGATTTGGCGAATACAATCTGGAAAGCGGACAATTGATGGACTAAAAGGGGGTATTTCTAATATCCTTTTTTATCTCCTAAAAAAGACGATCATCTCTTTGTCTTCATCCCTTGACGTTAACTGTCTTTACTTGGCACTGCCGCTGTCGGATGATTAATCTGTAAGCGAAACGCGCACACAAGTGCCCGTCTCAATCAAATTCTGACAGTGCTACTCGACCCTCGGCCTATCATGTTTTTCTCGTCACCATGGCTTCGTTCCGGATCGGGTGAAAGGTCGTCGCGAAGATATCCGTAGAACGAGGGGTAAGGCGGATGTAACCCCCGACGACCTCGGCTGCCACTCGAAATTCAGTCGGTGTGCAAGGGTCATGCACGCATTATCGCTCCCCGGTCTCCTACGGCCGTGATCCACTAACATTGCCGACGTCGACGGCTATATTTGATATTCCGACCCCGGATAATCCGAGATGACGGAAGGCAAGAAATCGGATGTCAGGAGTGTCGGACCGAGTAGAGGCGTCGGGTCTGTAGAGGTTAATTGGCCGGAGAGAGGTCTACAGCGGGTACGGTGGGTGATAACGGGGCGATGGTCCCCGGTGAACACGTGACACCTGGATCGTGATCTCTTCCATCAGAAGATGGCGTTGTGTCAATGTGGTGACTACCGGATAGCGCAGTCCTCCGTTTAGTTTCTAGTTCTCCCACTGAACAACATGACTTGTCAACTGTCATTATATATATATATATATATATATATATATATATATATATATATAAATATATATATATATATATATATATATATATATATATTAATAAAACACACGCATACATACATGCACTAAGACAAATAGACACACGCACTCACACTCACACACACACACAGCACACGCACACACACACACACACACGCGCGCACATGCCCATCAATACTAGTATCATGACCTTATTGTGACATTTCTCCGAGTCATTATACCAAAGATGTGTCTAAGTAGTCCAAGAGATGATTACCTGGCTTATGAAAGTGCCATAATTACATGACAATATGTGAGCAGCTCGCGTGGTAACGGTTAATTTATTGCTGCTGTCGGCTACATATTTCCTGGCCGGTCGTCGGAGTTGTGCTTCCGGTCGGCCACATAATAGCGCCGAGACATTCTTTGGATGATCGCGGGGCCATTTTTGTTGCACGTGACGAGCGCCATTCTGGATGGCGCACCTGTAATAAGCGATAATTGTCTACCTGGACACATTACTGGCGAAATGATATGAAATTAACTGGCTACGAATGGCCGAAATTACCATCTGGAGAGTCGTCGTCTGTCACGTGGGTGTTGACCGGCGTTCTATAGCGATAGGGTCAATGATGTTAAGTGTGTGTGTGTGTGTGTGCGTGTGCGTGTGCGCGTGTGTGTGTGTATTTTAGCTGTGTATTATAAGGCACATATTGTTAACCATTCGTTTAACTGTTTATATGTCAAATTTCCTTCTCGCTTTCCCATCTGTAGATTTATGTATCTATCCTTCTAATTTGAGCTTTACCTCTTCGTGTATTCTTTCTCATATTCAGTCTGTCTGTTTGTCTGCCTGCCTGTCTGCCTGCCTGTCTGCATATATATATATATATATATATATATATATATATATATATATATATATATATATCCATCTATCTATATCTCCATATCATCATTTATATGTCTGCCTACTAATCAGTCATCCTCTCCAGATCCCCCCCCCCTTCTGTGCGTCACTTCCGTTATCTAATTATGACAGTATCAGTCTATACATTATTGTCGTGTTACTATCAGCTATAGTGGGCTCTACTGCCGAATGACCACAGACAGACTACGGAAATGATGGGACGACATGCACAAAACGTATTGCCGACCGCTGATCGCCGGACTAATCAATGGCCAACCGGAAGTAACGATGACGTAGCACCGGAAGTAGCGAGGGTGCGCCGTAAACGGAAGAGAAAATCGACCTATTTCTGATCCCCAGCGGATGGGCAGCCATTGGGCAGGTGAAGGTCACTAGGGGGGCTTTGGGAGCGTGAGGGTCATCATCTTTGATTCCGACCCTTTCTCCCCCTCTTCCCTTCGCTATCTATCTATCTATCTATCTACCTCTATCTATCTATCTATTTATCTATCTCATTCTCTATCTATATATCTATTGATCTAACTGTCTATGTCTGCCTGTCTGCCTGCTTGTCTCATTCTCTATCTATCTATCTATCGATCTAACTCTCTCTCTCTGTCTGTCTGTCTGTTTCTCTGTCTGTCTGTCTGTCTGTCTGTCTGTCTCTCTCTCTCTCTCTCTCTCTCTCTCTCTCTCTCTCTCTCTCTCTCTCCCCTCTCTCTCACTTTCTATCTATCTATCTATCTATCTATCTATCTATCTATCTATCTATCTATCTATCTATCTATCTATCTTTCTTTCTTTCTATCTACCTATCTGTCTTTTTATCTATCTTTTGGGTTATCTCACCCCCCCCCCTCATTTATCCAGACACCCCCCTCTCCTTCTCTCTTTAGTACCAGTAACATCAGCGGCGGCTGTCACTCAGCTGCGCACGCGAGACTTGGCCAGTCTTCGGTCTCTTTAACACCAGGTCGTTGTCATGCAAACCGCTCGTTTCGAGCTTCACTCGTCGACGAGATATGTTTACCATGAGTGCCACTAGCTATCGTCGGTTTATGTCCAGTTATTAGCTATTATAGATAGAGTTATTAGTCTCTTAGTGTCTCCTCTCTTGATGTTGTTGTCCGATAAAGTCTCTCGATTCTCTTGATCAAGTTCTCGGGCCGGTTCTGAGTAAATCACAAGCCAGCGGCTCGGCGTCGACGTCGTCGCGTTAGTGATATGGTCACGTCAAAACGACTCGTCCGTCCTTAGTAGGTGTGATCGCGCGGGTAGGGGTCAGGCATGGTCACGTGGACGGGTCACGTGATTTGGATATTGGGCGGTGGCTTAACGTTGGGCGTGTGCCGATAAGAGGACGGCATTGTGGCTGATTGGTAATCTGTCAATAATGTGGAGAGACTGGCGGGCAGACAAGCAAGCAGGTAGGTAGGCATGTTGACCGATAATGGGAAGGGGGGGGGACAAGAGAAAATCAAAGGGTAGATACGACAGTTGTAGACAAAAAGATAGATATAGAAATATCGACAAAAAGACAGATAGACAGACAGATCAGCACCAAAAATAGCAAGCACCAACACAGAGTGGTCTGCCGATATATAGATAGGCAGACAGGCAGTGAGGGAGAGCGATGGGAACACGGATAGGGCGATTAAGAGACAAATAGACAGAGACAAACAGACAGATATATAGACAGGCATACAAACAGACAAAGAAACAAGCCAAATATGGAGGCAAACACAGCTGACCTCTTAGACCCTTCTTGCGCTAATTAGAACCAGTAAGTGAGATAAAGTGCGCCATTTTTACACGCCCTCCCCCACACCCAGTCAGAGCTAAGATCCGGAACGATCAGTAGCGCTCCAGACAGACACTAAGCTATTGTAATCAGAACCCTCCGAAGACACACAGATAGCTATCCCGTACTACCAAACTCCATATTTGTAATTTTCCCAGCCTATTGCCAGCCAGTGTCTTTATCTCTAGCCCTAAACGTCGTCCATTGTGTAGTAGACGTGTCCCTGGGGTGACCAGATGTAAACATGGATATTGGCTCTGTCAGTGACGAACTATTGATGGATGGCCTTCGTTCTGATTGCGTGTCTTTGTTGTGTCCAGAATACGAATCGGTCTGTCCGGGAGAAGGGGTATCCATATCCGTCCGTCCGTCTCTCTGGGTGTATGACAATCCAGGTTTTAGACAGTTAATATAGCCATCAGGTTATGATCATCAGTTACTATTCGTTAATATCCGTACCAAGCCACGCACCCCCTCCCCACCCCCACCCCCGAGGTTGATCCATCCTTGTACTCGCTTTGAAAATATTGAAGTCTGAGTACCATGTGATCGTATCATTCTAGGTGCGATACTGAGTGTGTTTAAACTTGTCTAAACTGTTCTCCCACGTACAAACATACAGATACTGACCGTACGTCAGGATCAAACGATGGGTTTCACGACATGATCTTCAGTGGATCACGTCGGTAACGCGTCACCAAGGTCTCTACTTCTGTAAAGTCCGGAAAATAGACAATGTGACGTCAGTTACTCGACTAGCGATACCAGCCGTAAATGGTCCGTATCTGTACAATGGTCCTCAAACATTCCGGATACACCATGGATGGTAATCTGTCTTCCAGATAACTGTACCCGTAGGGCCCGTGGATGACGTGACAATGACGTTGATAACTGTGATATATCCAGATAGATCCGGAGATGGAAGACGATAGTTCCCAGAGATGAGTACGCGAATGACATAAAGCTGACTATAATGAGTACCGTGTATTTAGGGAATATGTTATAGTAAGATAGTAATGTGTGTGTGTGTGTGTTTTAGCTGTGTATAATAAGGCACAGGCACAGAGAATCTCGAACCGTGAATTCAAACTCTGGACGTTTCTTCAGGGGAATGAATCCAGAGTGGCGACTTTTCTTGCTGAGACATGTGTAATGTCTCACCAGTCTGACATATCTATAAAAATACATAAATGTAAAAAATACATAAACCTAAACATATGTAAAGCTACACCTCCATAAATCTATACATACACAGATTAATTAATTGTCATCCCTTAATCTATTAATTATTATCGTCAATAGATAGATAGTAACACCCCCCCCCCCATACTTAAATGAAAACCTTTCTCTAAGGACCTGGTCACTTTCTTTAATTATATATATATATATATATA
>JAODUP010000065.1:35000-152500 GCA_025642065.1 Paralvinella palmiformis | reverse complement strand
ATGATTCTCCGTGTACGTGATTTGCTAAAGTCAGTATTTTGATCTTCAGACGGGGGACTATCTCAAGATATTTAACATGTCGATGCATTCCTTCGCCGACCACCGTTCATATACGTATACGCGCATGCATTACTCCGTATATTTATCGAGCTTATTTCGAACAACTCGGCAGTAAACTGATCGTATAAAACAACAGCGGACTCGCTACGGATCGGTCATATTTGTTTCCTGGATTCAAATTTGGTCTTATATTAATTACCAAAAAGCCGGTCTGGTTTAAAATGTGCCTTCGATTATTTGACCATCGTCTGACATTTGTTGGAGTGAAAGCCCCAGAAAATTAGAGCCTACTGGCTGGTGGCCAATCATAGCATAACTTTACCGCTTCGTACGAGGAGGGCCGATTCAATAGAACCTTTCGTACCTGTTGATGGAAAATGATGTTTTCATTAAGTTTTAGTTTGTGTGTGTGTAAGGCGTCAATAAAAGTGGACGAAGTCCTACTCGTTGAACAATAGGTAGCCAGATTAGGCAGAGTATTGTTATTATTGATTGGCCTAGCCCGTCTCTACATCACGATGTATTGGTTACAATGGGGAGGCTAATATTTGACTGGTTAATTCGAAATAAACGTATCCGGTTAATTCAGGTGTAGCTCTCATCTAACAGGTAGATGGGAGTGGATTTTATAGTATGAAGCGGAGAATGTGTTATCGCCGTGTGTGTTTGCGTTGCAGGAGGGGGAGTGTTTTATCGTTATCTAAGATGGATGATGATTAATGTTTTACGGTCACTTTTGTGCACAAGGTAGGCTAAATGGGCCGAGCGACCTCCAAAGGTAAAGACGAAACAACCATCAGATATGCCCACGCCGGGATTCGAACACGGGTGGTAGTGATCTGTGGTCCAACACGCTACCGCTAGAACACGGAGGCACCGGGAGAATATATGTGTGTATGTGTGTGTAATTTATTATATATATATATATATATATATATATATATATATATATATATATATATATATATATATATATATATATATTGTTTGTGTGTTGTGTGTGTTGTGTGTGTGTGTGTGTAAAGTGGAAAATCTATATACGTATATACGTATATATATATATATATATATATATATATATATATATATGTTACCTTGTAAAAAATAATAATAATAATGATGACAATAATAATAATAATTATTATTATTATTATTTCAGTATTACCCCCTCCTTGAATATGTATATAAATAAGGATACACTTTAACGTAGTTACTGAGATAATGACATGTTTGTTATGACTGATAGAGGTCACACTCTAGCTGGTGTTAAAAATTATAATGTATTATAGAATTAATAAAATAAATAATGTATTGTGAGTGTTACCTTAATACACACGACAACTGATAAAATATATATGTTTATAAACAATAATATGAAACGTACACAAAATTAACGATACAATGTACGTTTCGGTTTCTTTTGACGATTAATACAACAGTTCACAGGTGCGTGTGTGTGTGTGCGCGCGCGCGCGTGCGTGCGTGCGTGCGTGTGTGTGAGAGAGGGAGAGAGCGCGCGCAAACTGGAGAATTATCCGGATCGTGGTTCCAGAGATTAGAGGTAACTTAGTTATATAAATGCAAATGAAGTAAAGGCTGAAATTTGGGAGAGGAGATTTAACGGATCAGGATCGATTAATTGGTGAGAGATGGGACTCATCATGACGTATGACCTATACATTGTCGTTGGCTATCGTCTGGATTTACAGCTCTGTTATACATCACTTTATGTCGTCGTTAATCAATATCCAGATCAGATCCCGACTGCGATTATCTATTGTTTTAGTTCTATTTCTTGTCGTGAAGTGCCACATTTCACGAAGCTCTTCGTAGACAATTTAGTAGCTGCGAAGCCTCAGTTCTTTGTGTGCGTGCGTGCGCGCGTGCGTGCGTGCGTGCGTGCGTGCACATATCCGAAACGCGTACGCAACCACTTTCCATTAGTATTTTTATACAATATTCCTTTGTTCATTTTCTTAAGCCTGCCTGGATGGAGCTGACTCTTTCGTGATCAGGACCTGTATGCCCTTTCGTAGAAGGATCATCTGTCATCGATTGGTTAAGATCCAATGATACGAAATCCATCATCGTTACTATGTTATATGGCTGTCCAAAAATTCCCCATCACTGGGATCCTCTCCCCTTACCAATCCATAGTAACTTCTTTGTCGTAAGTTAGATCTCGAATGGTTAAGAACCCCCCCCCCCTATATCGATTGACTATATCTGAGAGAAAAACCTACAACACGATTCTTATACTAAACTACTGTTTTGTTACAAGCATACTTCCTTTTTGATGATGATCTGGAATTTACATCTAAAAACATTATACCAATCTATCATTTTTGTAGAAGAAATTTAATATTGAATGTCAGTCAATATTCTCCATGTTTTCTGGATCTGATCCGACCCAGGTGCCTTGGAATGGTCAGCACAAGCCGGGACGATCAGTCTCTCTATCTCTATAGTCAAACATCCCCCACCCTAGTCGGCGATCCAGATGTTCCCTGTTATTTGCTTATCCGTTATAATGCAAATATTATTGCAAACCGGGACCTCCCTGGTCTGTTAATAAGCTTTTCCGGACCGCCACTAGAGGGCGTACCGAGTATTTTACGGAGCGTGAAGTTTGTTATGACTGGTCGGGATCTTACAGCCAGAGGCAAGAGGATTTATAACGAATAATCGAATTTTCCTTATGACTGATGCTAGATGCTTTCTAGAAGTGGTAACGAATTATTGACAAAATAGCATCTACTCTAAACTGCACCGAAGATAAAGAAAACCCAAACACCGGATCAGATGATGATATCCCGTCGTAGACACTCGCCAGTTCTTGGACAGAAGTATTCTCCTCGAAATATGAATGATTTGCTAATTAATATGGCTGCCATAATATATATAGTACCTGGGACTTGTAGCCTCGATAGTACATCAGTCTGGCGAACAGACGACGAGCAGTGGCACTTTTTATTGGTTATCTTATCGGTGAGTTGATGAGGAAACGGCGCTGATAACCTTTGATTCCTATCTCATTATCATCGTTCAGGACCTCTATTTATAACAAGAAAATAAACACCCGTCTCACCATGAGAAACTCTCATAATGCCAACAGTCTAGAAATAGGAAAACAAACCGATCTCCGACGGCCAGTCGTCCGAACATGGGATAAAAGATCGATCCGGAATAAAGAAGGCCCCCCATCCCGATCCGGGTTATGCGTTTTATTAGCGCCATATATCGTTCCGGATTACGGCCAGTCAGTACTGATGTCTCGGATTCGGTATTGGGTCATGATTGATATGTGCGCGCTGCCCACAGCCGTCTGTATCCAGATCTGTAGCTAGTTGGCACTCTGACATGACCTGATTTTGACATTAACACCTTCAAACGGCTATACAAATCTGTAGGTTATCTGTTATTCGGGGGGGGGGGAGGGGGGGGGGGGGAGTACGTTGGCCAAGCAGGACTGCCTTGCGACTTGCGAATATCGAAGAATCCCTGAGGTATCAGAACTTCAGAAAATTACGGTCAGTTCACACAAATGCCGGTTTTGTAATCAGTTGCTGAATATCTGGAATCAGGCTGATCCCGAACGAATGTCTACAATCTGGGGGCGCCCCCGGTAACCCTATATAATTATTCAGCTGTTGTTCCTGACACGAGGTCGATTCCTTTTTTAATTGAAAAGTTCGCCATCGGAAGTTGTAACTGTTTAGACAAAATAAAAACAAACAAAAACACATTACTACGTCAAATAGCCACATAAGATGGCTTGATTAGCCTTAAACAATGTTTATAATAATAGCCACATAAGATGGCTTGACTAGCCTTAAACAATGTTTATAATAATAGCTACTGAGTATAAACGTCAACAATCCTACTGCTATGTTACTATTCTGTTTGTACGCCATTAATTATCTTCTAATTCGTATATTATGACCACTGGTCGTACGATGATGGGAAGGTTGCTAGAGAGGTTCATTATTCCCAATACGTATGATTATTTCAGTTTTTACCCGTTGAAATTCCACTCAAAACAAATTAATTTGATGGAAGCTTTTTCCAAAGAAAGGAATAGATAAAGCGCTCCGTTTACTAAATTGATACCAGTTCGTAATTTCTTATGACTTTATGGTGTATTCCTTCATCCTCATCAGCGTGTATTATACGCTATTATAGTGATCATGGTGGTTGTGGTGGCGATGGTGTTAGTGCCAAATTTAAAAATATGCACACCATCTTGGTCAATTCCATCATTCTTACCACTGCCAACGATGACCTGCCTCATCTGCATACTAATTGTTGAGCTGTAATTAAAAAACTTGGGCCGGGCCAGCATATAATTAGTGTCTTCCCGTTAACAATACGCATTCTCATCAATATTCACATTCCATTTCCAGTTGTCATCTGAGACAATGTAAATATAACAGTCTACTAAGCTGACATCGACTAGCGGCTGAGAACCGAGAACCCGAACTGTTTGTCCTCGGGGTGTTTGGTATCACAATGCCGGGCTAGTCGTTACGTAACCCAGCCACTATCATAAATATATCTATAGAGAGACGAAGTCGAGCGCTCGCCATTCTTGACGACCGATGGTGACGGTTCAGCGCGCTCTAATTACAATATCCCTTCACTGGACAAGCGCTCAACCATAGAAATATTATCAGTTTGGCGGTGGCGTCTGATGTAACCGTTGTCCAGTTACGATACGCCGAAACGGCATTTCTCGAGAGGGATACACCCTCCTCCGTCTCAAAAGGAACCCCCCCCAACCCTTATTGTCCAATCCCCACCTATTAAAACAGCGGCCCAAGGTTTTGTCCCATTTCTATATCAATATGAAAGTTTCCACCATCCCAACCCCCGACCCCCCAACACACAATACACACACACATACTATCCATTAAATGTGTACTTGGCTGAGTTTGTCTGGTGTTTTAATACGAGGTCGCTGTGTCTTTGACAAGTTTGTTGTCTGCGTGCATAAGCTGATTGGGAAACCGTCTTTGTACAGAGAGAGAGAGAGAGAGAGATTCATTCACCCAGACGTAGTTCGTCCATGTCGTGAGAAAACATAGATATGTATGCGTGCATGTACTATAGTACAGAGGAAGGACGTAAAGATCATCCTAGGAGAACCCGTGTTATTTGCGTGTAGTTGTTAGTCTTGATGAAGCTGTCAAAGGGCGATGGTCAACTAGATCGAAGGCTTCACCGAGTTATACAGTCGGCAGCGAGGAGAGAAGCAAACAAAACATATCTGGAAGTGTCAATCTTCTGATTAGCTATTAGACATTATTAATATGTGACACGACCGCTAGTCTAAATGCAGCCAGTCTGTGTTGTCGTAACCTCCCCCGACCGCTTGCACCGGTAGAAGTGATTGATTCGTGAATCGCTTTCGACTCTGCTTACCGTTTGGTAATTATAATCAGGCTTTTTGTTGGTTGATGCGAAGTAATTATCAATTATTTCCATTGTCTATGCAGCATGCAGTATTGGGAGGTGCTGATTGGTCTGTACTAGATCTAGATCTTTGTATGTAGACTACACGTGACGTGTATAACGTGATGACACCGGGAAGACCCAGTCTGTTCTTGTCTATTTTGTGAAACATTTATTGAACGTCATTTTTTCAAACGAGATATTGGAATATCAGTCTTCTCTCAAATACGGTAAGTGTAACGCTACTTGAGGAGGTTGTATTTGAATGTGTATACGACGTAATACGTGCAGTGGTACTATGTTCTAATGACGACGGTGTATAGCTCTAACACTAAGAACTGCATTTTTTGTGGTTTTTACTCTGTATTTTAAATATAATCCACTTTTATTATATATATTAAATTTTAATATATATATATATATATATATATATATATATCACTTGCAAATAAGCACATTTGTGACACTACCCGAGTCGCGATTTAAATTGTTTTCATTCCCTCACGATTATGTGTCAGTCTTTAAAAAAAGTTATTGTTACTTAGCTATCGTTATAAATATGCATTACAGTATAATTAAGCTGAACTCTTCATCACTGCCAATCCCTCATCACTGACACACGAACACGAACACACACACACACACACAGAGTCACATTTCAAACCGGACAAAGTTGATTAACAAAAGTAGATGTATATGTTCACATCACATATGGCAGCTACCGCGAAAACTTGATCTGCATGTATAATGATGTTGGTAGTGTTAGTTTTTTTTTCAAATCGGAACACCGACCCTATGATTTGACGACATCTACAAAGCGTTGGCCTAAAATTTATTCCAGCCGTTGTTTTTAAGTGTTGTTATTTATGGCCTGCTTCAATACCTATGCAGTTCTACAAACGGCTTAATGTCCGTCATATCAGCTCCATTAGGTATAATGTTTCAAAACCGTTCTGGTGCGAGGGCACCGTTTCTAGTGCCTGCCTATATAGTATATGTGTGTGTTCGGCGTGTTTGATATTCTGGTTTTCAGTACGACCCTGTTTGGACCCCGATATAATATGCACACCACATAAACGTACATACCGGTGCGAAACAAACCAACAAAACGGCTGTTGAAATGTTCGCCAGTATGTCGACTACAACTACTACTCTCCTCTCACTGTCTCAGTGTGTCAGCATCTCTTCCCGGTATTTAATCGATTTTGTATTTAGCGCTCGAATGTGACACGCTGCGGTGAATACTATTATTGGCTATTGGACACATGTCTTGTCGACCCTTTCACAAAGTGTTTAGCCATTCTTGTCTGACACAAAGCCATTTCCGGCTCACTTGTTGCTACAAGCTAATGTAATCATTCCCATACCTAGATATGAATATTCATTAGCAATAGTTTATATATATATATATATATATATATATATATATAGTGTGTGTGTGATATTATATATATATATGTGTATATGTGTGTGTGTGTCTGACAGTTAATCTGTATAATCAGGTAATATATATATTGCCTGAAAATTTCAGGTAATGTGTATTAAATCTAGCAATAGACCTGATTATACAGATTAACTGTAACACATACACACATTATATACGATATATATATATATATATATATATATATCAACTGTTTACTGTTATCTGACAGAATATTATGCCCAAGTTATGTGTATATTGTTATGATATGTTAGTTTTAATATACGAATACCTATTGGTCTGTTGTTTCTGGTTTTGTTGATGTCAGTCAGACCCGAGACATTCGTTGACAAATACCGACACTGATCAACAAAAGAGAACACTTCCTGCGAATGTGTACGTCGACCGTAATAATAATACGGAGTCTGTAATTCTCTAAGTACCAGTCCCCCAGCTAGTTGGTCGTCGACAGTCCCCCCTAGAGCCGCTAGTAGCTAGCTAGATGGTCAAGCCCCGGCACCGTCACCGACACGAGGCCTCGCCGCGGCGTCGGTGGCTTTGACGAGCAACTGACACGAGGTGAAGAAATATCATAACCGAGTACCGCCAATGGCGAGCGACCTCGGCCAGTTTATGATAATTTTGCATGTCTTTGAAGTTTTGTCGGCCCGGGCGCCGGCAGATTTCCAGACGGCCACTGAGCTAGGCAGGCCACAGAACGAACAGCGTCACTACACACACAGAGAGAGTTGGCTATGCGTACGGCCAAATCGTAACGGTATCATCGCAGATCTACCATCATCATCATTATTACGAACAACAGCAGTGGGAACGACCGATTCCAGGAATAAATGCAAGTGGAAAATTTTCATAGCTGATCAACAGCGGGCCGCTCGAACACGGACGTTCGTTTTCCTCGCCATCGTCGACTCCGTACATCAGCGGCACCAATTCGGGCTGGTCATCCACTGGCACGGTGGCGCCGCCGAGCGAGTGATCTCCTAGTCTAAGTTGGGTTTTTTCTTTCTTTCGACCATTTTATCAGCTCTTCGCCGGCCGTCTGTCATGTGAAGACTGCCCCCTCTCAATGTAGAGGCCCACCCCAGAGAGCGAGCGAGCGAGAGAACGGCCACACCGTTCACTGAGCGGCACAACTCACAACTATACTAGAGAGGAGCGAGCGAGCCTATGGAGGGGGATACCGGCGCTATACAGCCATCTTCATAGCTCGCCTTTCATAACCGAATACCGGGGGCCGGAGTCTTGGCACTTGGCAGACGTCGGCGGGCGGGACCGACGGGGGTTTTTATAGAAGAATCGCTCTTTTTGAGTGGTCGATTCGCCCACATCACATATTCATAACTTTGGACTGGCTCGCCAGTCAGCCAGCAGTGGCGTTCTCTCTCCTCACTACTACCCCTCTATCTATATGAACGCCATTCACCGTCCGTCTGTCTGTCCGTTGTGTGTGTAGTATTTTCTCCGTTCTGGTGGGCCCTCCTAGCCAGAGTTTAGCTACTGCTAGCTGTCGGCGTGTCGGGGCCGCTCTCTCTAAAGTGGACGTTTAGCGTGTTGTCGGGCGGGCCAACGTTGGGACACACACATACATACACGCACGCGCACACACCGACCGCTCTCTCTCCAGCTCTCTGACACTCGGCCAAGTTTTTGTCGCCGGAGAACTTCGCTTGTCAAGGAGCTGAAAGGGGAACTTTAGAGCGCTTTGAGTGCTCGTGTTCGCGATACTCGGCCCGAACTACACCGGCACACGCGCCGAGCCTTTGGTGGGACGATTGTTGAGCTCGAGGAGATAAACTTTTATCTGTCTGGAAGTGAGAAGGCGGCTCGAGAGAGAGAAAGGTGGAAAAAAGACGGCCGCTCGAACGATAGATATATTGATGCGCGGATTTTTTCTTCTTCTGTTGTTCCTGTCGTAATTGACTCGTGTGTGTATAGGAAGAAAATATTACCACCATTAGAAATATAATTATTAATTATAATCGAAACGGATACTGGCATACGTCATGGGATGATGATGATGATGATGATGATACACGATCGGATTTAGTGTTCATTCGGAGGGATGTCATACTGGTTATTGTTTGATAACTTGACATTGTAAGTTTGTGATCGTTGATATTTTTATTTGTTATTGGTATTTTTTGTTGTTGTCTCGACATTCATTGTCAAAAAATGATAATTTATTTTATAAAAAGAAATTCTCCCCGTTTTTGAGTGACAGATGGATGACACACGATGTCTACTGTATGTGTGTTTACTTACTTCATTATTGACTTTATTGTATGCGAGGGGTGTCCACGACCTCTCGATCTTGTGTGTATCATTTTAATTTGATTTTAGGTTTATATTTATACGTGTAGATATTTATTTATATATTGTTTTTTTTAAATTCCATCTACCAGAGGTTGTATATTATATTATTATTACACGATGTCATCCTATTATTTTCAGCGTGTTGTTATTATTGTCCAATATCAAGGACAAGACGGGGGGCCGCCATACACCACTGACGACTGGGAGACTCGTCTAGTCCGAGGTGCTCGCTGCTCTCATCACACTGGGCTGGTGTTGTGGAGAGAGAAGATGTCACGCAGGAAGCAGACAAAACCTCGACACTTTGACGTAATACCAGGAGAGGACGAGCCGACGGCCACAACGACAGCTAGCTCACCGGTCGTCGGTTTGGAAAATACGACCCCGAGTCCTGGTCAACCACAGGGTGGAGAACTGCCACAGGACATCGCTATCACATCGACTGTAGAAGAAGGTAATTCGTCTTTATTGTTGTTGGTATTGTCCCCTGCTCTATTGTAATACGCTGAATCGTTGATGTAGTTACTCTGTGCTGCCCTCCTGCGACAAATTATTTAGACACAAAGAAGCGGGGCCGTCGGTTAATACTTGGTCCTAAGTTGGTGGGTCCTCCGAACGAGACTATCGGTCCCCTAGAAGCCTCATTCTCTAGCCATAGCCAGAAACGAGCCTATGGCACACGGAAATTTCGGTGTGTAATATCAGAGTCTACGCTGGCCTTGCTCTGTCCATGGCTACGCGTATTTGACAAAATGTGGCTTCATTAGACAAAATACACATAATATTATCACCTACTTAATATATATTGAACAAAATACACACAATATTATCACCTACTTAATATATATTGAACGAAATACACTCTTAATTTTAAATTCAACGGACAGAAAATTGGCATGGATAGCTTGGGAAAAATACACTGTTGCCTTTATCGTGGGACGTATATTGATTGTTGCCTGGATATGACAAAAGTTGGGCAACCTTCACTTATTAACCCATACCCTGATTTAACACTGTCCGTCGGTTAGCTATCTTTTATTAAATTTACTTTATAAAATAGCAAAAGAAATATCACGTTAAATATTAGAATATCTGTTTAGCTCTCGTCGAGGATCTGTAAAGAACGAAGACAAATAAACGACTGTCTGATTAACTCCATTATCGCTCGGCCTATTATCGGAGGCTATTCTCCACGGAGCCACCGTCATGTGACATCAAGTCCGATCCATGTAGTATCACTTATAATAATTAATTGTTTGTAGAGAAAAAACGATTTTATTATTTTTTATTTGTCGTCCGTGCTTAATTCGAATATTTTTGTTCGCTAGAATATTAATACCGTATATTACTGTAAATGTGGCGATTCAGTGACGAAATATTTGCTTGGAATGGGAGCGCCACTTGACTGTAAAGATATGCGTAAATGTCGGTGTTACTTTACAGAGAATTGGGCAAAAACTGGCCCTACTGGCTCTAATTTAGTATAAAGGTATCGACAGTGTTGTCTATAATAGTCTATGTTATAATTATTACACCAGATGGTGTTACGGTGCTGGACATTTAACCGTTTTTTAAACTCGATTATCGCGAGCGAGCCCCCGTTACCATTACACGAACGAGGCGTTTTAATGCCGGCCGCGATGTTCATCTAACCGGTTATAGTAGTCCGTTTGATGGAATGATCAACGCCTTTGTGATAACAATAGGCCATTGTTTCAGTGGTTCCTTTCGTTTGTACTGGTAGTTGTTCCATTCGGTAACAATAACCCGACCAAGTGCTAATTATTACCCGAATACTTGATAGCCTTAGTTCTTTCGTCTCCAGTCTCTATTGTATTAATTGTTTTGCTTGTTCAGCATTAATAATACCGTGTTAATAGACAATTAATATATATTTGGCCTTTCGCATAGTCTATAATTGTATATATATATATATATATATATATATATAATATGCTACTTTGATCTTTCATTAATTAAACTATATACAATTGCTGTAGGTGATGCGTGTGTTTTTTGATGATGGCTTTGTCTAAATTACGATTCCTTTGTGTATACACATTTACGGTTTTGTACACAACTGATGGGACACATGGTGGAATAAATGACTAGAATATGGACAGTCGCCAGTCCCGATAAGGAAGGCTAGGTCAAAGGTGAACGGAGATTGGTTATTATGAAAATGAAATATTAAATTAATCAATCGTAGACGACTAGTGGCGTGATAGTGGCGTGGTAGTGGCGTGGTCACTTCGACAAACGGCATCATGCGAAATGTACATACATCATATTAATGGAAATCGATAGACGAACGAGACTTAAGGCGGGAGTACACGCCAGTACGTGGATACGGACAATGAGAGGGGATAGAGGTAAAGTTACTTGTTAACAACACCATCATGGTTTATTTATTTTAATACCGATTTATTGGCACGTAATACTCGCAGTCGATTATAAATCGCATCTATGGCGGGTTTTTTTTTTGGTCTTGATTAGTTTTGGTACCTGGGGTGGGGGTGGGGGGTGGATATACTTGGACGGACGGACCAGAGAAAAGGAGGTCGAGTTTAGTAGCACTGGTCTTTTGTTCCTGGAGTTGATATTTTAGTATCAGTAATTCACCAGATCCAGTGGTCATCTTATAGATCGATATATGACGACTAGAGAGTATACATAGAGAATGGTAACAGTTATCACTCTAACAATGTTATATCATCATTATTATTTTGTTATTGTGTCTTTCCGGATAGTACACCACGCCAGACGAAATATTTCTAATAGGAGCACTTCACTTGAATCTGTTGTTTGTTTTGTCGACATAAATCACAACTTTATGATCTCTCTCTCTCGACGGCAAGTCAACATAATCAATAACCGGACTTTGACTGAATTTAAAATCAGACTAGAGCAACTAGCCCCAGCTCTCGGTGGCCATGTTAACTTTTCCTCCAAATTAACATAACCTCTCGGTCAGAAGTATGCAGATTTTTTTCCAGTTCCCCTTCACGTCTGTCTCAGTCAGAGAGATGACTTATCGTCGGGGTTAACCGTTTTTGATACGACTAGCCGATCTCGAGCTCGGATTTCAATAGATTTGTGAGCCGTGCCCCCCCCCCCGGATATCGGCGTTCGGAATGAACCTTTTCCGTTTATGTAACGGATATTTCGCACGAATTGCCGAGTCTAGAACGGATCGGGACACCTAGCTGGTTGGTGGTAGGGGGGACTCCGGGTCCGCCGTTCGCGACAGAGGGCGCACTGTTCGGAAAGTTGATACTCAGGTGTGTGAATATGAATAATGTATATCATTTAGCTATGCTAATATTACACCTGACCAGAGAGGTCGGGCGGTGTGCGGCTTGGATCACCGTGCGTGCTTCCTGCAACCTGGACGCAGACCGATCCGAGTCTTTAACGCCAACTTAAAATTGGCCCCAAATCTGTTGCGTAAAGGAACTGTGTGGGGGTTAGCCAAGTGAGGAGGAAGCTGGTACTCTTCCCTCGGTCTATCCCAGCCCAATAATACAGTACCTATTTGTTCTAGATGTCTGAGAGATCATAATTCTGTCTTCATGCCATGTCGGCTGACCACGTCAGAGTTGATGATAACATCGTATGGCGTGTCTGACTGGTCTCCAGAGAGTTATAAAAAGCGACGGGATATGATTTCTACGTCCGGAGCTCTCTTTATTTTACTCGACCACACAGACCGATGAGGTACAGCCACTAGCTGACTGAGAGCAAAATCCCCCCCCCCTCACCCTCCAAGTTTATGATTCTTTCACACACCGAACACGGCATAATAAATTTATGATGGATTTGATGATGAAAGGGCGAGTTGTGAGGATGGCTTTCCTACCTCACTTAATTTGGTAATCAGGCTCACTCACTGATCCACTCACTCATCCATTCACTCACAAACGCACTCACTCACTCATCCATTCACTCACTCAGGTATTCCTCTCCAACGAAGCACCACTGAACGAATTCCAGACTGTTGGCAGAATCTGTTTATGACTTCTTAATTATGCAGAGGTTACCCCGTCTGGGAAGAGTAGGAATATATAACATAGGAAGATGAACTGATATGGGAAGATGGGGAACAGCACTTGATCGGGAAACAACATCGGATGAACTTGTATATCTGGAATGTTAGTGAATGAATACTTTTGTTTTGTTTTGAATGCTGATTAATAAAACTTTGGTATCATTTAGAGAGTAATCGATGCATTTTCTAATCGTAAGTGTTACTCTTAGAAAAAAATCACGATGTAATTCTGAGACACTCGTTTATATTTTACCATAATTGATGGCTTCGTAGAATGTACTCGGTGAACCGCCTTAAATCATATTATGGCAACAACGTGAGTGATAGCTACTAATTGGTCAGAATTGTTTTTTGAAAAGAAAATTTATAGAACCAAACACAGCGGCTCCGTCCTGATTGATAGAATAACAGATTATTAAATACTTCTAATTATAATGTTGGAATCCAGACACTGCTGGTACTTGCTAATCTCCACAGAGTTTCTTTCCATTTAATTTTTGCCCACAAGCCGCTCTATTATAACGTACTTTATGAATCAGCTCTCATTTTTTTGTTATAATTTTATCAAAGTTATGCTACACGGCTATTTAATGTTCTATAATTTGTTGTATTATTCATATTGCGGTTTTACTCAACAGACTCCTTCGTTATTAAGGCTCTCACTTTCATAGAATTCGTTTTTTCACACCCTCCACATATTCCGGCTCGATATCATAATTTGGAATACTCATTTTGATCCGGAATGGGATGAGTGTCATTCCTATTTAATTAGCGTCAGATCCGATGTTGTGTAGGGGAGGAGGTATTTTTATTCATCCACATTACCCTGTCTGGATATTACTACCTGCTTAGGTCTAATTGGTCGTGATCACCTGGCCCAATGGGACATTGTCTGGATGCAACTTAGAGATAACAGATCTCTGGCAATGTAGACTGATTTCAGGAAGTAAGAAGCCTCCCTATTGACCGAGGGGGTTTTCCTTGAGGTCAGGTGCCGGTGTTGACCCAGGTCCGGATCATGCTGGTTTTGTTCTGGATTCCTGCTGAGGGTATCACAAGACATAATTATAATAAAAGCGCAACTTATCACACATTGGAGCGCCAGGACAGTGTTCTGGATCTCGTTTTCCACTATGAGTGGCGCGCACAGAGTGTCTGGATCCGTTCCACGCATCATCCATATTAATCCAGGTGTATGATCATAAGCAGGCTAGTAACGCCGGACAAGGTGGCGTCAGTCTGGTAAAGTACTGATGAATGGCCCTTCTTGGTCTTCTTGGCGTATCAAAGAAGCTTCATTTTGATGGAGGGCAACATAAAAAGGTGCACATCTCTCCTTATCCACGTGGAGCTCATTGCTCCAGACTTCCGGCGGCAACACGGATCACTGGATGCCGGGATCTCTTAAACGATCAGTAACATAAGGGATACTGTCGCATGCCAATGCTGCTATCGGTGAGAACTCTCTCGTATCTTGGTTACGATTATAATCATGATCATTGAACATGAACTTAATAATGAACATCATCGTCAATGGCAGGCATCTTCAGCATCATGACCATCGCCAAAAAGCAGTACAATGTCGTGTCGTCATGTTCACACAACCTCTTCACCACTCCCTTCATTAGCATCTTCATCAACTTGTGCATCTTCATCGCTTCTTCGGCCATCATTGTGCGATCGGAGCAGATTGGAATGAATGAATGAATTTTCCATCTCGAAGAGGCAGAGAGCGTCCTCTTTTTTACAAAGCACTCCTCTTGACAGCGGCCAAGATTCATGCCCTCTTCGGGACTCGAGACAACCGGGGCAGACCCGCCGAATGATAAACACCACGACACCCTGTCCGCTCCTGCTGGTATCCCCTCCAGTCAGTGTGTGTGTGTGTGTGTGTGTGTCCATGTATTTCGTCCGATGCCGGGCCGCTTGCTGATCAATGATGAATTTATTCAATTCATCGTTTGGGAAACGATATGGAGACGAACATCGATAACGGGCCGACGCCGAGTGGAATATATTTACTGACGACCCCAGGGGCCACGGCTCGTAACCCTGGGCCGCCCAAAGATAGACAATCTATGAAATACATATTGCTGGCAATTGGGCCCGCGGGGCATTGGCCGAAAGCCGAATAAGACAGGCGCGGAAAGCTTTGATTTGTCGGTGTGTAAAGGGGAAAGAACGATGGCGTGAAGTAAGACAAGGCCATCCGTTCTTGTCGATGTCACGTGTTTAGGGCATTTGTCCTTCTCGATGTCGGCATGATGGATGCGACATCCTGATGTGACATCATAAAGGCAGTCGATGATCCAGATGTCACATCATGGAATCATTCAGTCTCGGTGATGTTGCTTCAGGAGGGCGTCGCGTTCCTTATGGTTTTGCATCACGTTGGCGTTTGTTCTTCCTCATGCGCCAACACGTAGACATGTGTTCTTCCTCGTGCACCAACATGTAGACATGTGTTCTCCCTCGTGCACCAACATGTAGACATGGGTTCTCCCCCGTGCACCACCAACAAGTTTTGTTTTTCCTTGTGCACCATTGTTTCAAGTTATTTTTTATGCGACATCATATAGCCATTTCTTATATATGATGTCCCACCACAGAAGTATTAGTTCTGTATTTATCATCTGACAACAAAATTCTACATAATTCCAACCCCACTCCCCCCCCCCCTCCACCCAAAGAACAACGAATAACGGCGAAAAGGTGGAAGAGAAAAGATCTAACGAACGCCACTGAATCTATATGATAGATATCACTGTTTGTGGTAGGAGTATATAGGATTTACTGTCGTGTCACATTATAGAGGTAGTTGCCGTGTCACATCATAGAGGTAGTTGCCGTGTCACATCATAGAGGTAGTTGCCGTGTCACATCATAGAGGTAGTTGCCGTGTCACATCATAGAGGTAGTTGCCGTGTCACATCATAGAGGTAGTTGCCGTGTCACATCATAGGGGTAGTTGCCGTGTCACATCATAGGGGTAGTTGCCGTGTCACATCATAGAGGTAGTTGCCGTGTCACATCATAGAGGTAGTTGCCGTGTCACATCATAGAGGTAGTTGCCGTGTCACATCATAGAGGTAGTTGCCGTGTCACATCATAGAGGTAGTTGCCGTGTCACATCATAGAGGTAGTTGCCGTGGCCCGTCATTGAGGCGGTAGTCGCTGGTAACCGATCTATCCCGTCATAGAGGCTGTTGTTATTTCTGAGGTCACGTCATAGAGGTTTGTGTCCTCGTTGACGCCGGTCGGGGGGGGGGGGTGCCCGCCCGGCTCCTCTCGTGGCTGTCGTGTCGCCGGATTCATCGAAGTTAAATAATCATCCGTCGTGATCCGGGAGAGAGAATTCACGAAGCATAAAGCATCCGGACGTTGGCGGATGATGGATTTCTCTTTGATTGTACGGCGGTTATCAGCTGATAAGGCGGGTCAGTTGGGCGGCAATCGCGATAACAAATTGTCTCATCCACCACTCACTATTATGATGTATTGCCCGATCGTTTTCCAGTTGGCTCTGTGTTGAGCTCCGTCCGCGCTCGCCTAGTGAATTCGGTATTAGAGTGATTTTTTGCTCGAAGTGTGTGTGTGTGTCAGTGCGTGCTCGTGGCAGACACACAACAGACCTATACATCCACGAATATGTAAACCTGTATATTGTTATTACGTCTGGACAGCGGATTAGGGATCACATAGCCAGGTGGTGAATACAATAACTTTATTTGAAGTCCTGATAAACAATCCAGAAGTGACATGTATTGGCTCATTACTGTGTGTGTGTGTGTGTGTGTGTGTGTCAATGTATATCCGTGTTAGCCTCGGGTCACATCGTCCTTATTTGTGCTGGAATCTCCCAGAGTGTCCCGAGATTCATTCGGGACTGCGTGGATCTTGAACATCTTAGCGAGTTGACAGGACCACTTGGCCGGTGTACGCCGGCGAGTAACGCTACCGAATACCTAGAGATTGTGGCACTGTCAGCCGGGGGCCTCCCAGTGCCCGACAAGATTGATGACTGGACGAGAATGATTTGGCCAGAATTAAAAACACGACACAAACCATAACGCTATGATTGGTCCTGATATATATTGGGCCGTTCCGTGGTCCCCACCCCCCCGCCCGTCCGTAGGCGGCGGGCCATGCTAATTCCTTCACCAATCTCTTGGCGCCTGGTTCTACGCATTCAAATAATAATTCGCCGACATTTAAGTGGCATTAATTCAGATTTGGTGGCAAATAGGCACAAAAGCGGGCCGACATTGGTAATGCTATTTGATAGATATGCATTTAATTTTGATGACGCAGATCTCGGGATAACCCCGTGGATGAGGGGCCGAGCGAGTGGCGTTGGGAGAGAAAGGCGGCCCGAGGAATTCCCCACCCAGCTGTTTATTGTGGATATCTGACGAGATGACGGATTCGCTTCATATTGGCCGGATATCATTTCTCGGCGAGCAGCCGGTCTTGCCCGCGATCCAGCTGGGCCCGAATCCGTGCTGCCCAGATGAACGGGAGCCGACTTCATAAATGTTTATAGGGGTCGCCACCATCAATCAGTGCGAGGATGATTTTGTCAGATATTGTCTACGTTTAATGTATGCAGGCGATCAATTTGCCGCGATCTGATTGGCCGCGACGGCTCGCCGATCGCCCGCTTTTGTTTTCTGTATGACTCTAGTCATAATCATCAAAATTCACTCAGTCTGGCTGACGTCATTGCGTTAAATCGATGCCGGATATCCGGCGGCATGACGATATGTAAATGCGATGCGCGTTTCTCGGCACTGATGGCATTAGAAGCTAGAAGCTCGGAATTAAAAGCTGATCGCTTATTTGGCGTCGTATTGTTTTAAACTCTATTGTTTCGTCTGTCTATTGGCATCTATCACGAAGATGGGGCCGTCCCGATGGTTCGCTTACTTATAGTATTTGTTTTCTCTCTGTGCGTGCGTGCGTGTGTGCGTGCCTGACACCCTCGCAGATTCAGCCCTAGAATTGGACTGCTGTATTTTGCTGTTCATGGTAAGATGCGATTAAAAGGAGGGGACACCAAATACCTTTCGTGGTGTTGAACCTTATTCTCCCAGTCACTCAAACGCTAACTCACTCACTCACTCATTCATTCACTGAGCCTGCTATTTAATTGAGCCTAGCCCCAATAACCATATAATGTTTAATAATCACTAACTTTCCAGAGATGCCTTACCAGTGATAGTGCCAGATAATGCAGACCATTGGTACTGTTATGTTAAATGCGTGAGTACTATAACCCCGAGATCCGTCAGATGCCAAATTAGGAGCACATAATCTCCGACCGAGCCACGTTCCTGTTGCGTGCCCTTGGGGCTCGGGGTTATGTTTCTCACAGGGCAAGGGATTTCTACGAATCAGTCTGTGAATTAGTCTTCCGATGGCAGGCAACATTCATTTAGAAATTAGCGCTTCCCAGGGTGGAGCTTGTGCCCGGCTAGTAAACGGGAGGTGCCCTCGGGACGAAGGTTGTGGCGCGGTGGTGGTTGGAGGTGAAAGGTCAAGCCACCCAGTCGAGCCATATTAAATAATTGATGACGTGTGCTATGCTCGATTCCAGATCATCGGATAGCCATTCGAGCAATGGAGTTGACAAATGTCCTCGTGACCTATGACCTGTTCGCCTGTTCTAATCACACTCCTTCTCGGCATGGGGGACAGCCATCCTCCGACGTCCTTCACATCCACCCCATTGCGCTCGTGCTCAGCCGGATCGGTCACGTGATCTGACGGGCTGGAAGATGGCGTACTTCCGGAAGCGGCGACACGCGTCAAGAAAACATAGCGCGATATGGTTAATGGCGAGTGACATCGTTTTGATGACGGCCTAGTAATATTATCATGACAGATCATAAAACCGTCCTGAATTCTGTGATCTGGAGCGAGGGAGATAGAGAAAATGCCGGGGGGGGTGTAACATCATTCCAACCATGCAGATCTTCCATGAATCATAATTAATATCTGATGGTGACAGGTGGATACACAGAACTGGTCTTGAGCCATTTCCGACATCTAGAGTAAGAAATCCTCCCCCCCCCCTCAGTATACGTATACGCTGTTTGACTTAGACAGACAGATAGACGGCAGGGGGCCATATCCGGTAGACAGATAGACAAGGACAGACCAAGATAGACAGACAGAGAGACAGATTAACGGGGACATCGCACAAAGAGAGGGGGAGCCTTCCCTGTCGACCAGTCGTCGATCCCGAATGCTAAGGATTGCCGCAACAGCGGCGGATGAATGAAATTTTCCCTATGACGTCACTAGGTTGAATCGTCCGTCGGTCGGTCTGCCAGTCGTCATCGGTGGCCAGCCTAATGAATTGGTGTCGAGTAATGACAATGTAATATGTCAGCGTGGAGAAGAATGTCAATGCGAGAGATGAAAGGCAGCATGTAGATTATAAGGTTAGCGGATGTTTTACGGCTGTGTACCCGGCTAGTAGAGCACCAAAACTCCGGTGAGCTAACCACGTACTAGGCCAACACACTGTCGAGATATGTGGCCATTATGTGGAGGCCAGCAAATGGCAGAGGGAGCACTTAATAGGCTTAGATGAAGCTTATATGGATGTTTTCTGCCCGGTTTTGTCTTTGTGGTAACAAGCCTATATGCGCGTGTAATCTTTATCGTTATTATGTCTTGGGTTTGGGTCGGTCGGGGAGTAGGGATGGAGGGTGGGTCCCGGTTAGATGCGGGGAATCCTTAGGGTGCGTTTTTTGTTGTTGTTGTCATGCCATCGACCACCGACGTCGGGCCCGGCCAGTGGTGGCGACCACCGGATGTGAGCTGGTCATGTGACTCGGAATTGTTTATTTTCGCTCATCAATAAGGTAATAGCCTATTGAGCACCGGATCAGCGCCGCTCGCCGCGGTCGTCCGGGTTGGATTTTTGCGTTCAGCGCGCGAACGAGTACGTGTTGGTGGCGTTCGAGCGATTGGTGGTCCGTACGTACGTGCGCGGCGGCGATTAAAAGCGATCCGCGGCATGTGGTAATTTATACAACACTCGAAGCCGTACCTGACCGCTTCACGAACGTCAGTTGAACACAAAGTGCTGAATTAATATTTAAATTGTTTCAACAACATCGCCAGTTCGGCTCGGTGGATGCCCAATCGGTCGGCTTAGCGTTACATAAACCAGTTATGTAATACATGTGTGTCTTCTGTTTAACATATTTGCCACGATAACGAAAGAAAACCGTTTGATACAGAACCTGACTGGCGCATTAATGTTTTTGTTGGCGCAACGGATTTATACACTATACACTATTAATCACTCCGAAAACGGTTTCTTTGTCAATAGTATTTGGTCACGCCTAGCACACTGGTTAATCAGCATTTATATGTATGTATGCTTGTGCGTGCGTGCATGGCTATTATGTATGTGTGTGTGCGTGTAATTATTCTTTATGCATACATGTGCGTACTGTTTGTTTTTGTTGCCATGATATATTTCTACATTGTTTTCACAATGATTTCCACCTTCAATCTTGCTGTGTAAACACGAAGCGAAATTAATTGGCACGAAGCTGTATTATACACTACAGATCCAGTCTGTTGTCACGTGTATTCTGACAAGCTTCAGTAACAGGGCTCTATTAATGGACAGCTTTTAAAAAGTGTTCCCCACTTTTTCTGGAAAGGCATATGAACATTGCTGGTATAATGCACATGGTTTCGTGTGCGAATAGAAAAGGTGGCCATTAATTTCAAAAAAATATTAATTTCCCATCATTGTGCCCTGTGTTCATGCCCTTTAAACGTGATGTATACTGACAGGGCCATTCAGAACAGGACTGTTGTCGTTTGGGATCGGCTTTTTTTCTTCGGTTTGTATTGACTTGAGAAGAGCAGGTGATAGTATTGGTCTCTGTTTGGCACAATCGTGGCGTGAGTGCCTCCGTCGGTAACGGTACAGGGTACGAGTCTCCTCCCGGGTTCATTGACTAGCTATCCCGCAAATGGCAGTTAAACACCTGCAGATAGCAGCCGGAAGGAACATCTAGTCAATGCATTGAGCGCACCAGCAAAAGTCGATCACAGTTTGGCAATTTGGCCGGTTGCATTCTATTACCCTTAACTTAAGCAAAATTCATTATGTCGTGTTCGAGGCAGAGGAAATCTTGGTGGTCGGTCGCTGGAACTGAAACTAGCAAAAAAACGGCATTACTTCGGGTATGCCTGAAGCAGTTGTTATGTGATGTTCAGTGAGCATTTGACGCCATTTTATGGGGTTGCCTTTGTTGGCCAGTCATGATAAATGACTAGTTATGAGCGTATCCTGCGCTTCTTTGTCGTCAGTGAAAAGTAATTTTCGTTCTTTTTTCAATCTTCTATGCGCTTCTCTGCCTATGTGTGTTGCTGTGTGTGTTTTCCCCTCCGGTGGACCTGCCGCACCATAGACCCCGAGGAAAGTCACCCCTTTTAGCCCCCATGCTAACCCCCTACTTACCCTGTCATAGGCGATGAACACAACTGGAATATTTCATTCGGCTTCAGACCTGAAGCAAAACCTCGTCACAGCTTGCATTAGTTTTAGTTGCCAGCGATATGCCTAGCCTACGAGGCGACCCGGCAACAGATGGTTGGCCAAACGCGAAGACGCCTTCGAACGCTTTATTGAAATCAACAAGAGCTACTCGGTAACATTATATGACGATGAACATTTTGTCATCGTCGGCCGGGTGACACATTTGTTAGCGTACAGGTGTTGGATTACTGGTGTTGGACCGGCGTTCGGCCCCGGTGTCGATATGAAATACTATGACGAAGATGCGTGGTTCAGAATGTTAAAGAGCCGTTTCGGCTTTGTCTACCAGAAGAAGGGCGCGCAATGAGCGCAGCTTGGGTCAGGCTTCTGACAAGAAGATGAATGTACGTTTATCCGCGTCCTGCAAGGTCATCACCATACACCGCCTTACCAATAACTCCCAACTCCACCAATAATAACACATTAGCTCCGACTACAGCAACTAGACACGATTTGGGCAGGAAAACTTTGTAAACACTCCTGCAAACTTTCTAATTTGCCTAATTTCGGGGTAGAGAAGATGTCCAAATGGCTTTACAATCGCTGGTGGCTGCGGGCCATGTGGCTAGCAGGTAAACACGCTGTCATGATCGGGTAGAAAGTAACCGGTAAGATTTTAATGGTAATTGACGTCGTTGTATTCGGGCTCCTAGGTCATTATAAACGTGGTCGTTGGAAGGGCAGATTTTATATCACCTACTTATGGCTATAAATATACTTACATATGAGTGTATGTGTGTGTATCTGTATGCGTTCCTCTTTCAGCTAGTCGGTTATGTAAATCGTTTTGACGGGTTAATGACGGCATTTTTGAAGGTGGCCGCCGTTTTAGTGCCGGCCGAATGTCGATTTCAATGGCAGTCTACGGGGTTGGTGATCACCTCGGGCATGGTCATCATTCCATTAAATGAGAATAGCCAAAGCTCGGAGATGCATATCTAGGTATGCATAATCTTCTTTTCTACGTCATCCTCTTTAGACAACGACGAGCTTCAAAAGCCGATGACCTTTTTTCTGACCAAAACTGATGTCTCTCGGCTCGGCACTGATGAGACCATTGTCCTGCCAGTTGCGAACAAAAGACGTCGTTTCTTTTGATGAAGCGGACACGGCGATGACGTAGGGTTACGTCATCCGAATAACGGCCGTCGCATTGTCGTGGCGAAGGTGAGCGGAACGGAAGAGGCGCCCGTGTTTTCTCGGCGGCTGATGACAGGAGACAGGAGAGAGCGAGATTTCGACTGGCGTTCGCCCTGTAATCAGTCGCGTCAACAAACCGTATATGATACCTTTGTCACCTTGCTTACATAACGGCGCACAAAAAGGCGCACATCAATGTTAGGTCGACACGTTGTGACATCCACGCTCTAAATTAATGTTTCGGCGTTATGGAATCGTAGAGATTTGGCAGAGAGGACGCGGTATCTCTGGTAGAGAAAAAATATCAGTATGTCGCCATTCCATAAATTATCTTCGGTCGGTTATAGTTTGAGTTAACTAGCACCGGTTCTTATCCGCTGTTCTGCCGGTTATCTATACTAGTCTGTTACTAGATTAGATTATGGTGATGGGGGGGGGGGGATTTTTCCCCAGTCTATTGTCCTCGTCATCTCTCCGTCGTCAAATATCCTAAAGCAGTTAGTTTGCTTTCTTTGTCGACCAGACCCAAACAACGGAATCGTTATCGGCGTATTTGCTTAACAAACCGATCGTATTTATAATACAGAAGGTGACAACAGGAAAATATCATTCGATTTATATATATATATATATATATATATATATATATATATGCGCGGTTAGACTTTGAAAGGCTCTGGCATACATTGTTCTGCTGTTTTAACAGTATCGTCGACTGTCTGTCTATGAGCATAAGTTTGTTTAGGAAATGATACATAAACCAGCTTCATCTTAAATCTACACTGACAGAATCCTCCTCCTACCCCCGAAACGTGAAGAACCCCCCCCTCCGACCCCACCTGTGTAGTGCTATATAAGTAAGTGCTTAATGTCATCAGCTTCCTCCATACGGTATATTCTGTAGCCTGTACCGAATTGGACGAGCTAATTTGGACATTTTACACGCACGCACACACAAACACACACACCCGCGCGCGCATATTTATTGTCGTTGGCCGACTATGTGATGTTGACAGAGAACGAATGCAGGATTCTCCGAAATATATATCCATCGTCGAAACGAGTGTGCTTTTTATTCGGATAAAGTTTGTTTAGTAACGCAGACCATCATCAATGCGCACGCACGCACACAGCGAGAGAGAGAGAGAGAGAGAGAGAGAACATGATTTAGGAGCCTTGTTTCGAACTCAACCCCGGCTGGTAGTATTACTACTCTAATCCCGGTGATTAGTAACTGTGAATACGACGTTCTTCTGGAGTGTTCTCTGGCTGTTGGTGGTGATGATGATAATGATGATAATGATGATGATGGTGGTGTTGACCTCTTTCATATAATGGTCTTCGACGACACGATGGTATCTCGATCATCCCTCGATGGCTAATATACGGACCGGAAGACGATAGCCGCTCAACTCGTGTCCTATTATCGGCCTTCGTTACCATCGCTACAAACGGACCCATTGTTAGCTAGACGAGTTGACTGACTCCAGTTGGACGAACACAAATTAACCTTTCTCTTCCGAAAAAATTCCACCTTCGGTGTTAATTCAGTGGCCACGTTGTTTAAGGTAGCATCTCTCCCGACTTTTATAATATCGGACATTAGGGAAAGGGGGGGAGACGGAGATTGGGGGGTGATGTGCTTGAACGGGAGACGTCGAAGTCTTGACGCGCGTTGGCATTGAGAGGAAGCGAGCGACGATTGCAAGAAATTTGGTGAACCTGGCAATGGGCAGACATTGGGGAGAACAGACGCACGCGCGTACACACACACACACATACACACATACACACACGAATCAGGGGGAGAGATGGGAGGGGGACGCGTCGTTGATAACCCGTCAGAGGATCGTATTGACTCGACCCCGGTCTTAGCCCGCTTGTTGCCGCTGATGCCAGCCAGCGAGAGCCTCCGTGACACGGCTAACGGAGGCAGCATTCATTTCTGATTTGACAAGATGATAAAAAGTATTTGTCAGCCGTGAAAGGTTGATCGGATGTCGACCATTTTGCCCTACCGGGGGAGAGACGGTACCGGGGAGGGAAGGGTGGGTGGTGGAATACGCCATACACGGGGGATATTTCTTTGGCTTAATGCGGCGAGGCAGCGATGAAAGTAGTAGAGCTATTAGTTTGTCATAATTCAATAGGAGAGTCTCGGCTCGGGCTGAGCCAATCTCTGCTCGAATGGCCTTTACATGGCCCGGCTTTTATCGGCGCTCAAAAGTAATTAGTGTTATGTTGTTAGCGGCAAAGATCAGCTTCGACTTGGTCTGTAGGAGCGCCGATGACGACCTCTACAGGATGTCATTTGTCGCTCTTTGATGTTATTAATATTATCTAAATCGGCTTTTATGGCTGGTCTTGTGTCGGTAGTTAGTTAGTGGCCGTGCTAGCTAGCTAGTGTCGTTGTTGTTGTTGTTGTTGTTGGCTTTGGGTGGTCGTTTGCTAGATGGCGAGGATGGCTTTAATTAATGTACGACAGGTGTAGGTCTGATCGCTTCTACTTCATCATCATGGTCTGTCTTCTCTGATGGCTAGTTGGTGGACTCGGTGTCTTTTTTATGTCTCTCTCTCTCTTTCTCTCTCTCTCTCTCTCTCTCTCTGTCTGTGTGTGTGTGTGTGTCTCCTTTTTATCACACTCACACATTCACTGATACACTCACTCACTCAATGACTCACATTTATAGCTTATTTCATTACAGATGGCGACTAATCCTAAACAAATTGTACGTGATCTTGAATCCAGCTATAAGTAATTCTTAACTCAGGCGAACATACGTACGCGATGACCACGCGCACTCACACATGCATAAAATGAGCACCACTCGCATAAACGTGTATGCGCCAACAAGCTTGTACCCTAAGACAAATATACCACCATTTCGGTACTGACATACATAGAGATATGCATTAAATTTCTCGTCAAAAGGAACACCCGAATGTCGTTGATAGTCAAACCAGCATTATGTCATCAGGTAACTGTCTCTCTCTCTCTCTCTCTCTCTCTATGTGTGTGTGTGTGTGTGTGTGTGTGTTAACCCGCTGGTTGATATATAGCTAACGATTATAAAACTAAAAAAGATGGCGCTTTGCTTGCGCACCGATATTAGCGCGGGGCTTCAAAACACCATCCTATAGAGCGAGCTGAGGGTCATTATTTTTGGCAGACAACGAGCAGCCCTCTTCAGTATTGACGTTGATTTGAAATTACTCCCACAATAGCATTTACGACCACCGAGTTAGCTAGCCCTGATGAAGAGGCGCATCTTTGGAACAAACATAGTGAAGTATTTGGACGATGTTGTCTATACCGGTAGGGGGCGACACACACACGCCCGTGAATGATCAGTGACCAAAGGTAGTAGGTAATTGTTCACACTAACTGGTCATAGTGTACAAAATATTACAAAGCTGTTGGAATGTTCTGGTAAGTTTCTCTGCTCCATTGATGATGACTGTTTGGTGAGGGGCGGCCCGGGTGGGGGTCAGCCCGGCTACCCCTGGTATTCACCGAGTGGAGAGAGATGCCTTTCTTTTCTCTTGTCTTCGCCAACTTTTAATACGTGCGCCTTCATAAATGACAACGTCTGACAATGGCTTCGGACTTGACTCCGACTGTCATCTTCAAGGCTCCCCATAGAAACGTCGCCGGAAAAATATCGCTCATTTATGTAAATTAATGCGAAATTGATGAGCAGGCAACACGTTTATGGTGCCGCTTTACTTAGACCAGCGTTCTGGTGCGTCGCTGATGTGAGACATTTTAGGGGACAATTTTTGGGAGGCTGGAACCTTGGATAGACTAAACTAACTGTCATGCTAGGTATTATGGATAATATTATATCCGGGAACAAGTGACTAATTGATGATTTTATTTAAATACTTTAGTATGTTGATTTGTGGGTGTATTCCGGCGGCTGGGTGGGCTGTTGGGTGGGTGGGTGTTGGTTGAGTGAGTAATGGTTGAGTGAGTGAGTGTCGCTCGATCGACAATAGGAGGCCACATTTTACCGATTAAGCCAGGTAGACAGTCAGTCTGTCAATATATTAGTCCTTCAGTCATTGTGTTTGTAAGTTAGTCCATCTGTTAAGTTTGTCACTTGCAATAGCCAATTTCAATAACCGCCTGTGTGTGTATGTTAGAAAGTACCCCCCCCCCCTTTCCTTGTCCCCCAAACTGGTTAGTTTACCTTGCCCCTACCACATTATGTATAATGGTTTGGCGAAAAATACGACATTCAAACAAAGATTGCTTAATTACTGGCTTTGCTCAGCGCTGGCAGACAAAGGCCAGTTTTGCATATTAATTAGATCCGGTTTTATTACCGCAATCAAATGGCGTATCTGCGGACAAATGTAGGAAATAGTCAGGTGTCCGAGTCTGGTAGCCCGAGGGCGACTAGATTATAATGTGACCCGGTGTCAGATATGGCCTGCCATATCGGTGACTGGTCAGAGCCCGGGCTCTTTGTAACATAACAGCGCTGGCGATATTAGGGCGCGGACATGCATGTCCTTTGGCCTGCGGGCAGCAAGCCATTAAAATGCCCCGCTCTGGCTGGTGATATCAAACTTCTGAGAGGTGCTATTGGCATTTCGAAATCGACATGCTCGCATATATACCTTGATTGTGGCTTCACAAGCCAGTGATTAGACGGCGAGAACTGAAACATTGTGGTAATTGCGAGCATTTGCCGTTCACCGGTTCAGTGTGTGGCGTTTAGTGATACCCTCTTTGACTAGCAACACGTGACCCGTAACTTCTCAATTAACAGGTTCTCTGGAGACTTACGAAAGCCAAATTTCGGCGTCACTAAATACTGACTGGTTACGGAGATGTTTGATTGTGGATATTATCAATATATTGATGGGGGGGGGGGGGTCCGATGTAGTTGGATGTGCTCAGACTCTCGCCTGTTTTTTATCGTATAATTAAGGTTATTGCTTTTTGACATCTGTCGATGAGCACCATTCATTCAAGATGGACAGAGTGCGAGATCGTTGAAATATTCTTACTAACACAAGATTTCTAAACTTTAGATACCAGACAAACACGAGACTGGATAATAAGATGTGTTGACAAAAAAAACCACCACCATAGACAGTGTTCCGTTCGTCCGTCCGTCCGTCTGTCGGTCCGTCCGTAGGTACATCTATACTTCAGTGCGTACGAGTAATTACAATAATGGAATATCGAATGTTCTAATATACATATGTATGTGGATACGTGTATACAGAGTATCAATAAATAATATATCCGCACAAATCAAAGATAACCCGATCCATCAGCGGGCTAGAACATTAGCCCTAATGACGTATGGGACCGAGGCCATATTTTTGGCGTGTGTTTAGCGGCCAACTCCCAGACGGGGGCCCCGAGACCTTCTACCATGTTAAATAATTTGTCCCTGAGAGCCTTATAAAACAATAGGCACGTATTTGAAAATGGCGAAAAAACCACGATAGGGTTAATTGTACGAGTTAGCGGTGGCTTGTGGGGTCTGCGGCAACGTGTGTGTTGTCATAACCTTTTGCTAGGGAATCTACCACCAACTGTCGGCGTTCAGGGAGACATGGGGAGAGTGGTCTCTCTCTCTCTCTCTCTCTCTCTCTCTGTGTGTGTGTGTGATAGAGAGAGAGAGAGAGAGAGAGAGTGGAACTGGCACATAGAATCAAACGTGTCTTGGAGCGTGGTAACTAAATATGGCGACATCAGTGTCCAGGTTTGACCAGGTTATTTCCTGTCCCTTTCTCGGGTTGCTCATAAAAACGAACTCCGCCGTGTCGGGCCTTTTTTATGGTTCCACGGCTTCGAGAGTATAAATTGGCAATGAGGATGGCAGCCCGCTCGCCTCTCTCTCCCCTGTCTCCTATGCAATGTAATTTCTGCCGGTCGCCATCTCTGTCTGTCTGTCGGATATATTCTGGCGGTCATCTTCATCCAATAGATCAAATCCCACTTGGATGACACGATGAAGTTACATGGAGCTATCCCGTGAGGGAGACGCACAGACAGAGGGAAAAGGGCGAATGGGAGATGTATCCAACCGTCCGACGGTAACTCACGCAGCCATCGACCGACCGGGAACTACCTCGCCGAGAACGCGTTATGAAATTAATAACAATAACAAAACACACTGACACAAAACTGATAAACGCCCGAGGCTTTTGGAGAAGGCCAACAGAATTCATTGCCGTCTAATTCGGTATTAAGTGTGCCCCGACCGCGGTGACGGGATAATTCGATTTCGGAGCCAGTCGCTCGCCACCGGACTGGTACCGGACTGTTATGAATATGATATTGAGTTCGGTGTGTGTACGCTCGTTGTCGCCAGTTCGACGCTCTCCCCTGACGTGCATGCCAACTCGGCAATAACATCCGAAGAACGCTCGCCAAATGAAATTCATTTCGGCCGAGTACCCGGGCAAACAGTTCCCGTCCGCCCGGCAGACCCCGCAGGCGCCCTGCCAGGGCAGCCCCGTTCGGCTCTTCGGGCAGCAGCACACGATACGGGATATCTTTGTCGAGGGGCAGCGTATCAGCGTTGATCAAATTTTCAGAAATGTGCATCTATGAATAATATTTGGACAGGGCCGGGGTGAGGTGAATGCTAAAGAGGTGGCTATCAGCCGAGAATGGTCTCGGGTCACGATCTGGAGTCGGTTGACATGTCGCTCTGTGGATCGGTGGCCAGTTTTGACGAGCGGCGCCCCCAAGTATAGGTCGTGTACACTAGGTGTCGCTGGTGCCGGGGTCAGACGGCAGGTTGGCACGGGGCTAATGGGTGAGGTTAATTCTCAGCTTTTCTCGCCTCTCTACGTGTGGAAAGATGGTTCTTGTCCCGCCGATGGGAAGGGCCTGACCTCTCGCCGCAGACGTGGGCCCTTTGAGATGTCTATATGAAAACTGATTGCGTATTTCTGTGGAAGAGTACGCGCGCGTGTGTGTGTTGTGTGTATGTCTGTTTCCCAAGTTGCACCCCCACCGTTATTTGGTCCTCGCCTCTGACATCGTATTGACATTACGAAGTGTTCTCGGCACATTTTCCAATCATTACCAATTCAGGACCCGTCTCTTGTTGTCCATCGTTTCTGCTCCAGTTCATCAATGGCTATATTTCAGCGGATTTTACGCGTTGTCGCGAACGATGCTCAACCACCTTCTATAATTACCTTTCTCCTTCACTTACCTAGTCTCGTTACCACCCCCTCACATCCACCCTACCAACATTTCACTCCCATGCTAAATTTTGTGTTCGTTAATAATTCTAGTTCTCCGATACAGTAACGTACTTCACCTCGGAGGACAACCATCATCCCGAAAATGCTTCCTCCATGTAGTGACCGGCCCCCCCCCCCCCCATATCCTCACTCTATCAACCGGCCTTAGCTAGTATAGTGATATGAGCTGTTACTAAACTGTCCCCAGGGTAAGTCCGTGTCCCCCCCCCCCTCCCTCTCTCTATGTTATCGTGTAGCTTGTTTTATGATCCACGATTCATTTACCAAGACGCTCCAAGATGTATGCTGTCCAGTTCGGGTTCCGGTCTGGGAAGATGGCGAACGTAATTTCCGGCCATCGGTATCGCTAACTGACCGACTGACCTAACGATAGGCCCGGACATTCGGACCTAGCAAAATATATAATACCGTGATTAATAATATTACGATCATCGACCGACTTTGATCTGTTATTGGAGGTATTATCTAATAGATGGCCGTTGTTTGTGTTGTTTTTAGATATGGAAGTGACGACAGATGTTGATAGAGAGGACATACATGTGTGTAGACCTTGTGGGGCGGAGTTCTTAACGCTGACCGATATGATGGAACACAAGTGTCCCGCATCTGGGAAACCGGTCGCCTACTTTAGCCCCGATCATCAGTCCAAGGTCGACGAAGGTCGCTCGAACGGCGCGCCGTCTCCGAATCTACAACGTCATTCACCCGACGAGAGATACCTCAGCGCGACCGATGCCGACCTGGAACGGATATCTCAGAATGCCATAATCCAGCTGCAGAACATGGCGAACGGTACCGGACAGCATGCGGCCGGAACCGACCGGACGGCGGTAAGAGATGTCCACAAAGAAGAGGGTGTCGCGGAAGGTATTGAAGATGGCATGGAGGAAGAAGATGAAGACGATTATGAAGAAGGTGACTACGAAGAGGGTGAGTACGATGACGATATGGGTGAGACGGATGAGGGAGTTCCGGTAGACAACAACACGGCGCCGGGCCCTTTTACGTTCGCGGTTCCGGTAGTCGGCACTAACGTCGTGCATAACTCAAATGTGAAATTGGAGTCTCTCCAGAACACCAAGGTCGCGGTGGCCCAGTTTGCCGAGAACAATATACCGCCGACGGACATAGCCTCGCTACAGACAACGCTATATAGCCTACAGCAACAGCAGCTTTTCCAGCTGCAACTACTGCAGAACATCCAGCAGCAGATCATGACAGCTGGGCTCCAGAGTTTGCCACCGGCCACGATCCAGGCGTTGACAGCCGGCATGCTGCCCGGTTTTCCGAACATGGCCGTTCTCGCCCAGCTGCAGGGTATGATGCCCAAGATGGCGCAGTTTGGTCGCCCGGCAACGGCAGGCCCTACCGGAAATATACCAAGCGCGACTCCTTCCGGCAAGGGACCGTCATCACCACCAGAGGTCGCCAGTACTTTGAGCAGCTCGACCTCGTCGGTCGCCACGGCCACCTCGGCTGTCACGACAACGCCAGTTTCGTTGACGTCATCGCGTCAGGCACCCAGCCCGAGAGTACCACCTAGTCTGGTATCGCATGTCAGCAGCAGCAGTGGTGACGTCAGCGTTGTAACCAAGGCAATGAGCAGTAGTCAGAGCACAGTGGCGCCCTCTAGTCACGGCCTACCAGCCATTCCACCGTTGTCCTCAATTGGGGCACCGATCTTCAGTACCGTCGTTCCAGAGATGTCCCAAATCTCACTCCTTCAAAGCGGTTAGTATCTCTACGTTTATTCTCTAGATCCTGGTAATCCGGTCTAGTTGTGTAACCTTTTGGCTTAGACGCCCGGCCCTTGGTCTGTCTCCAGTAACGTACAATCGTTTAGTGCCATGTCTTTGTCTTTCAGCTGTTAGTGTTCGAGGTAATGTTTGTTTTTGCGCGCGCGCGTGTGTGTATGATGGTGTTTTCTCACTCAGTTTTTTGTGTACATGTTTGTTTGTTTGTTTGTTTGTTTGTTTGATTCCTTGCCTGTTTGATTCATTTAGGCACCTCATACTATAAAGCTTAATAAAGCAAACATATTTCTTGATTCTAAAGAGGGCCATATCCAACAACCTTCTCCTACTTTTTTATTATAAATGATACTTAGTTCTTCAGCGCACACATCCTCGCACGCACACACACATGGGGAATCAATATATCCTTCTATCTCACAACACACACAGACATACTCCCACACGTACACACACCCTGATTGGGCACTCTGAAAAATGATAAACTGTAGTTTCACTCTCTTCCCCGTCGGTAATATCTCCAGTAAGTATCTAGTTTTGATAAATTTGACCAGCGATAATTATTTATAATAATGGCTGTGTGTCTAACCGGCAACTCGTTGGAAATTTACTGGCTAATATTTTTCGCTGACGCTTCTGTCAGAAATAAAAGGCGCCTTATCTTCTCCGCTAAGTAATTCTATGGCCCACGACAAAATCGGCGATAATGGCCAAGAAATAAGCACTTCTGGGGAGGCCATTTGTTACGATCGGTGGAAAGTTTACACCTTAGAGTCGGTTCTGGATTTGCTCAAATCCGGGCCGTTCCTCACACGGAGCTAGCCGATGGCGCGCACTTGTTATGAATAATATTTGACTGGGATTTGTGTTCCACTTGTGGCGCTCTTTCTTAAAGTTTGGCTGTAGCTCAAAGTTTAACCATATTAATCTTCCTTGGTATTTTCCATGTGAATGTCTGTCTGTCTGTCTGTCTGTCTGTCTGTCTGTCTGTCTGTCTGTCTGTCTGTCTGTCTGTCTGTCTGTCTGTCTGTCTGTCTGTCTGTCTGTCTGTCTGTCTGTCTGTCTGTCTGTCTGTCTGTCTGTCTGTCTGTCTGTCTGTCTGTCTGTCTGTCTGTCTGTCTGTCTGTCTGTCTGTCTGTCTGTCTGTCTGTCTGTCTGTCTGTCTGTCTGTCTGTCTGTCTGTCTGTCTGTCTGTCTGTCTGTCTGTCTGTCTGTCTGTCTGTCTGTCGGTCGTGCTTCTTGTGTTTTTTTTCTTTCTTCTAGCGGTTTGTCTTCATGGCTTTGTGTTCGATGATTAGTTTTGAAATATTGTTATTCTGTGATGACCTTGTTACCGTACAGCTATTGGTTAGTATTTCACTCAGGATCTAGCCACAGACAACTGTCTTATAAAGCTGCTGAAACAGGATCGAAGAAGAAGAAAAAAAGCCAGACAGAGAACCAAAGTAAGGGACACCATGTCAAACTTGGGCCGCCATCTTCTATTTTCCGTCAGGTGCCTACGGGCCCGAAATGTTGCCATGTTCGACACAACCCCCCCCCCCCCCAGTATTCCTGACCCGCCATCAATCTTAACTCTACCACCTCTTACCGGCTCATTAATGTTCAGTCGCCGTCGGTGTGGAAAACTTTTAAAAACTGGTCGTCGCCGCGGCCGAAGCCACACGGAAAATACTTGCAAATCAATTCTGCCGAGCGCACATGGCGGCGCATATGAAGAGGGTCGTGTGGACATGTCAGGCATTGAAAACAGACCGTAGACGAAAATGGCATCGAGCTTCTATTCCTCATCTCCCTCTCTGGCCATTTCTCTCCCTTCCCCCTATCTCTCCCCCCATCTCCACCCCTCCCCCCGTCTCCTTCATATTGTCTTCTGACAATAAAAGGCACCAAATCGCTGCTCCGGTCAGACGGGTCTAGTCGATTGTGGCAGCGCAAAAGCACTGTCATATACAATTTGTGGCCCAGCTGGTCTGCCATTTTGTTCTTTATGGTCATGTACAATCGTTACTATTTGATAATTTCTGGATTTAAGTGGAGATGAGGGGGGTTACCGGGTGGGGGTTGCCATATGTTCGGCGTCCAGTCTGTATTTAACGCGTATTTATTCAGTAATACTCGCATACTCGGAGGGTGTGAGATAAATCCTGATCATTCTTATCGTCTGACAACAAGAAGTATGATTGGTTAGTTTAAGTTCTGGATTCCGGTGTTTGTTTATCAGTCATGCGTAAAAGAAATCGTCCTAGTGCCGTATCTAGCAATAAGTATAGGACATCTTTATCTGAACACTTTCTTGTAATACGTCTGTCCTGAAAGACAAATAACTGAAAATATGCACCCGTGCACGCGCAGGAACACACGCACACGACCTCATCCTCGAATGTCTTCCCCAATTCAGAGCACTATTCCGCGTGGGGGTCTGTGCGGTGGGTAGGACTTTATCGCGCGTGACCTTTTTGTGCAGGATTTTGTCGGGGTGATGTTCCCTTGTGACGGCCGAGATCTGATGGGAGACAAGAAGCTCGTGACCGAGGAATCGGTTCAAGAAGTGGACAGAAAGCATAACGGAGACATTTGACGAGCGTCCCCCGAGACAGTGACGTCTTCACCCGGACATCGTCACCGCCGCCAGGCAGACAATGGCTCTTACCGCCTGGAACATTGGCTCGTATTATTTTCAGGGTCACGCCCTTCTCGTGGGCCGCCATCTTGACGGCAATTGGATCAGAACGGGGTCGTCATTGTCAATAATTGGTCGGCTACAATGCCACTTACTGCTCTATGGGGTAGGGTTCAGAGGTGACTGGTTTGATTTGTCCTTCATTTAGCATGGATTGATCTCTGGCTCTGACGGCGTGTTAAACACGCTGCCGGAACAGTTGGGGCGGGCCGACCGACAGACGGACGGACGGACAGTTGATGGTTAAGCAAACAGTAAATATATTTAAGGTTGTGAATATGTATTTGAACGCTGAACGCCATATTTGTACTGTGTGTGTGTGTGTGTGTGTGTGTGATAAAGAGAGTGAGAGTGATAGAGAGCGAACAGCTCAAGACATCATCAACAATCAGGTGTGTGTTTACGTGGATGACTGAGCCGGTCACCATGTCACTAATTAATTACACAGTAAAATGTATGCGCGCACACAGACAACACACACACACACACACACACACGACAACACACACACACACACACACACACACACACACACACACAACACACACACACACACACACACACGTTGATAACATCATTACACAACTATGCCCGCGGAACTTGCCGAGTGAAATGTTTGTTTCTAGTTCTATATGTGAGTGTGTACATACGGTTGTTGTGCGAGTTTCTCCGCTAAAAGCCCTAATCTATACTACTAGTATTTAATTGATCAAGGATTAACTAGATTATGACTATAAAATATCGTCATTGTGTGTATCGTGGTTATACCATATCCTAGGCGAGTTACACGATCACGAAGCTTCCAATAAACCGTCTATAATTGACAAATGTCGAGGTTAATGAAGACTAGGATCAGGGCAACAGTTTACCAAAACATCTATCAGATTCTGGAACATATGATGATCCCGGAGTGGAGGCGATCCTGAAGACGGTTCCCTGCCACAATGTTACGTATATGCCAGTTACATAAACGGCACGTGGGGGACTATCCTTAGAGCATTGCCCAGCTTACTGTATTCAATCTTATGGTTTGGTGTCTGTTGATCCAGAACAGACAAAGGTTATGCAACTAAGTATCCGAAGGATAAAACGCCATATGGTCGGGGGTAATTCCAAAATCCCCCCCTCAATGGCATGAGTTTGACATTTGATCTAGTTTGGCGTAACTGTAGATGGGTTCATGTCATCAGCCATGTTGATGACGACCGACAGACGGACCGACCGGTCCAACAGTCACGTGATCGCTCTGAGCATGCGCGGTCCTTTCAGGGAGCATCAAATCAGCAGAATTGAAACATCTCTGACTCGATGTCGTCAAAGATTAGCAGTGTGGATCGGTGACGAATCTGAGCCGACTAGTCAGCTCTACGCTATCGTACTGGCTACACGGGTGACTGGATGCGGGGAAGGGTGTGCGCCGAAATCCGGGATGGCTGCCAGATTGGGCACCCTAGCGGTGATCCAAGCTGATCCGGGGCTGTTATATCTGTGATTGGACTATCAGAGAAATCCTGCCAGCTAAACACTTGACTCGGTGCTCTAATGACGAACACAGGCCCCCTAACATTGTCATTATACCAATATTGAGAAGCGGCTTGGAGGGGGGTGTATTCCTTCTACTCCCCTTATAGTATCTCTAACACGGACCAATTCACCCAGTGCCACACTATTAGTTAGTCCGACACGTTACTGTCGTGAAGTGGCCGGATGGATGAGCTGTGTCGGTCTATGTCCAGTTGGTCTATGAGCCATAATGATATCTGACAGGTCGGCATCACACTTTGGATATAAGCCTCAACTCGGTGACGCTAAATCCTCTCTCTGTCTGTCTGTCTGTCTGTCTGGCTGGCTGCCCCCCCCCTCGAACGTCTGTCACACAACTACAATCTGTCACTTGCTTCCTCATTTGGTCTAAGTGACTTGTTCTGGTACCACCGAGGTCAGTCTTAACGTGACCTAACATTGACTCTAATATTAATAGAAAGACCAATCACGGCATCATCTGCTGCTGGATATCAATACTACTACAATAATAATAATAATAATAATAATAGGAAAAATGAATTGTAATATTCATAACAGAAGGTGATGTTCCGATACTCACATCGACGGCCATTATAAATTGATTGGCTGAGGTCCCGTCGACTGAGAACAGTCGTTATGTGCCGGAAGTGAGATTTGTTCCAAATCACGGCACTCTGGTTGACGATGTCCATAATCCGGGTATCATATCGGGAGGGGGGTTGTATTTTCCCAGTCAGTGAGAACTTTCACCAGCAGCTAGTAATACTGTACGGTTTGATGATACAGAGAGCTTCAGCTAACCGTAATCACACAGATAGCCGACAGTAGCCATCACATACCATCACGGAGAGAGATGGTTGTGAGCAATGAGCATATGATGACGTCGTGTGTTATGCCCTCGTCTGTAGGAAGAGTAATATGTTGTGGAAGCTGTTCTACGCTCGTGGTGCATATCCCGTTCTGGTATCGTGTCAGCTTTATATGCTCCGACCTGTACCGGTATGTGGGTGATATTGTTTAGATAGATCGCGTCCTCCTGGGGGGGGGTAGAGGGTCCTACTTACGTAAATGTTTGCCTGCATGTCGGTATTTTAAGCCTCGTATTTGCTCTTCCAGTGTAGTAAATTACAGATTTGCAGTTACAACTTGAATAAAATATAAATAAAATTAATTTCGATTATCTGATGATGATGTTGTGCCTAACGATCATTGTCAATTTCACCTCACCTGTTTTCTGTATCGTACAGAATACGAATTGGCGACTGGAGGTGTACGAGATATATTTCGTTATATCTCGGTACCGACTACTTAGAGAGTAGTTTCTTTAACATATTTAACAACACGATCAGTTTGACTAATGGCGCGGGATCTTTTGTTAAAGTTGTTGAGTCATATCCTCAAAATAATAGTTATAATACGTGATAATTAAGCGTTGATGACTTAAGACCATAAATTTGTGTACAATTTTAACATCTATTATGGGTTAATTTTAGCATCGCTTTTATTGAGGGTTTATCTGTTGCCGCTTACAGGTAGTACGTCCATCTCCTCCCTCACTCCATTCGTGTCTGGTATGAGGGGTGCATTCAACCTGTCACCATCTTTAGCTCCTTGGCCAGTAGCCATTCGATGAACTCGAACCGGGGACCTCTGGCAGATTGGGCCGTATCGCCGTTACCGCTCTGCCATCACGACATTTCACGGCGTATGCCAACGTGTGTTCCGTTACGACAATGCGGACCATCCACTTCGCCGACGGTCTGATTAACATCCAGATACATCACTCACGTCATCAGTGATATACAGCGTAAAACTTTCTGCCTCGTCTACGGTAGATTCGTCACCGACTGTGTGTTGTTATACCAGGAAGTGCCGACCTCTGCCGAAATAACCCCTCCCCGACCTTCCGCCATACTAGATGTCGCGTTAGCCCGTGCATGATCCGTGAATGCGTGCTTGCTTACTCGCCAGTCGGCTCCGTAGCATACGACGAGCGAACTCGACGCTATGCTTCGGCCCCGGGAACATACATACATACATACGTACGTACGTACCCCGGATCCGGCTGTCGACGTAGGAAAATTGACTTCTGTCGGCGGACCAATAACAAACGGCTTGTTTGCATTGAAAGCACCGGGCTAGGTATCTGGGGGTTATCCGCATCTAGAGTTATGTTTGCTTTTTCACGATATCGATGAATAATAGGCGAGCCGTGTGTGATGTATGTATGTGTGTATAGAGATATCAGACGGTCTCCGAGACTTGGCTGCTTCGTCGTCGGGCCCGAGGATTTAAATAACAGTACAAACATCGATACGTCGTAATGTAATTGAAATGGGGGGAGGGATGGCCCGGGGGGGGGGGGGTTAAGAGGATTTTGGTGAAGGTTTTGTAAAATTAATCTGCTCTCTGTTCTCAGGATCTCCCCACTCGTATTTTATTTTTGGAACTCCCAATCACTCGCCCCGGCGTGTGTATAATTTTCGGTAATAGCTGAAATTTTATCCACACGTATTATTGGCTACTGATTACTTCGGCTACCTGTTGGCCGGAGTCGACCCCGGGTTCGGCTTTCTAGAGATAAGCGCTCTCCGTCTGGCTCGCTGGTCCAACCTGCTGCGGTCGTGTCCATTGAGTGGCTGGCTCCATTTTTCTCCCGGTATCTGGCCGAGTTGTCATCACCGGAAATCTTCGTTGGCCATCTTCAGAAAAATTGCATCTTACAAGCTGCATAGCTCATAAGCGTACTCCACGGCGTATAGAGAAAGCCGGGTTAATGTAACTGGGCGGTCAGAACTCGGGGTCGCGACTCTTTCATCGGGTTGCGAGTTAATTCGTGCTGGTTGTTCGTCGAATCGGGCATACCTGTGGCGAGAGATGATCACTTCTGGGCTCGGCTATGACCTTGCCGGAGGTGGTTATGAATGGCTGAAGGTGATAAAACCATAGCCGGAGTGGGGGTCATTATGGTAGCGGCATTAGTTCTCTGGCTGCCCGGCGCTCGTTATTGATCTACTGTGAAACGGTGGACATCTTGATCTGATCATCTAGATGGGGGGGGGGGATAGTAACTGTGGGGGAGGCTGGTAACTGTGGGGGAGGCTGATGGAAAGAGGTGGCGGCGTCGCTGAATGAGTCAGTCGATCTGTAAGTCAGTCGGTGGACACGAGCGAGCGAGGAAGGGGGAGGGGTGTTATCCCATACGAAAACTGGCATCTGTTATTATTGTGTTCCAATTTTGATGAATTTCTTGTGTCAGATTCAGTAGAAGTATAACACAATGCGAAGAAGAATCCCCCCCCCCCTCCACACACACACACACAGAGAAGGCATTCTCCAGCAAACCTCCACACGTGCCTCGCTCGAAATCGGCCTCCCTCGCCGTCCAACATCCTTCATCGATCAGTCCCGTGTTTAGACTGGAAGTGTTCGCATTTCCCAGAATGCCGCGCACACTTCCAGCCCGGACATCTCACATGTAGAGATACAGAGAGAGCGGCACCAATTTTAATAAAGCGACTACTGAAAATATTGACCACCCGACGTCTTCGTAGCTTATATCCATTCCATTTTTGTTGGCATTCCGTTTTTGCCATTTCCCGCCGCCATTCATTTGGTGGCCACATTTCGGATGGCGTTAGCTTTGAGAGATCTCCGGAAGCGGCGTCCCGATCCGTTCTGATTGGTTGGAAGCGGTACGACCCCCCCCCCCCCCATCACTTCCCGCCCCCAATAATCGCTCTGCCGTTGTTTGCCGAAATCGGAACCGTTATCCGCCGAACGCATATCGCTATCATAAGGCATATGTCGTCAACATGTGGTTTGTTTTTGCGATCAGCAAGCCAAAACATCATCTGGAATAGGCTCTGGAGCGGTAGTAGGGAGAGACCAGCCTCAAAGAAGCTTCTCCCAGCTCTCTCTCTCTCTCTCTCTCTCTCTCTGTTGGTAAAATATCAACACGACCACGGAACTGGACTGGACATTAAAACAAAGGCCTTTATCTATAAATGTCGAGCGATGGCTAACAGGATCTTATGTATCTCAAATTCTAAACACCATATTTCTACATCTTCTCCGGCCAAGGACGATCACTTTTGTTGCTGATGATTGATCTGACGGCTTGAAAGTTTCTGAAGAGTTCTAAACTGGGGAGGGGGGGTCATCGTTTGGTTTATAGTGCACTCTTCTGGCATTTCAAGACCGTTGTACCCGGAGATAAGAGTCTATTATGAAACCTGGCGGTCATTCGACACGTAGATGTGATCATTAGTTAGCTAATGTCATTATGAGTGAAGTCTGGTCCACGGAGTAAAGGTAAAAGCTGAATCAAATCGGCTGGCTCGGGTCGTCGCCGACACCGCGTGTCAAACGCTTCTGTTGGTTGGTTGGCAAGTGACCAGCCGTGAAAACGGGTCGTGTCATGGTGTCATGACCTCTGACCCGCTAGTGACTGGCCACTTTATGGCCGTCTTGTAAAGGCGGCTTTTAACTCGATGTCGGCAGGTGTACACACCTCAGCGAACAAACGGCTAACAGAATATAGAAATATGCTTGATCTTTTGTAACTGATAACAGGGTGTGCATCAGACGTTGGGTGGAGTGGGGGGGGGGTTTCATTGAGTGACTGAGTCGGTATGGCGTATCTATCTACCTGTTGCAAGTGAGGTCGTGTGTTATTTCATGGTCAATTGATTCCCTACCTAGCACCAGTCAGCGATATGCTGTTCGCTTTCCTAACCTTCGACCTCATTGCGATGCCCAGGTGACCCCGAATGACGCTATGGCCACGGGGTGCTTTTTTATTTATTTTAATTTTATTGTTATGCGTCGATGTTAAGTGAGAATTAAAGCATTATTATCATCTCGTGTGGATGAGTTGGGGGGGGGGGTTCATGGAGGCCCCCCCCCCCCAGTATAACCGCCAGTAATCAAATTGAGTAGGTAACTCACTTTTTTGTGTGACATCCAAATAATGATTTGTTGCTATAGTGTATAAATCAGCAAGTGTGTGTGTGTGTGTTGTTAGGAAAGTTGGCACACAGTCATAGGCCAAAGAAAATTGCCGTACCATCACGTGACCAACCTTCCATTGTGGGACATTAATATAAACCAAGGACAAACTCGAGTGATTGCTGCTGCAACGAGAGCAGCCAGCCATAATTATTACATGGAAAATTTCACTTCTGAAGCATTTCTCGTCCCATAATTTTCATCACCGAGCTGTTATTTTCAAGAAATTTGGTGTTGTTCAGAAGCATCTCAGACAGCGACGGGTTCGGTTATCACAGAGCAGCGAAGATTTACGTCCACCGAGCCATAGTTAAACACCAGAATTAAACTGTTTCTAGTTTTCGGTAGTAAATTAAATACGAACACTGGGCCGATTGTTACAAGAAGTTGGTACTACAGTTTATCTGCGGCCTATTGTAGCTGAAGCTTTGAAGAGTTCACCGAGTGGTGGCGGTGGTGTTGTTGTGTGGTACCGAGTTTGAGAGGGGGCGAATCAATCTGACGGCGTATCGGGCCCCGGTTGTGCCATCTGCGGTCCGAGTTTACTAAGTGGTCGCCACGCTACACAGAGATGCACCAGAAGATGACTATTTATTGTCAATAGAGCAGCCCTTCTTGGTTGGCGAGAATATTTCTTCTCGCCAGATTACCGGTTTGTTGGTAGTTTATGTCCTGTTGTTCGAATAGTGTGTGTGTGTGTGTGTGTGTGTGTGTGTGTGTGTTCCCTTATATGCAGCAACGGGAAACTATCCTGATGGGATAGAATAATATCCAGAACTAAATATATAATTTATACATAAAATATATTGTACCATTTGTACTTCAGTTACTGTTAAAGAATATTGACACTTGCTAAAATAAAACTCATACGGTGTAAAAAGTGTTACAGAAAAAGAGAATAACTACCAGGATCGTATATATGCATGAAGTCTGTTACGGTCTGTTCGATTTATTATGCCGCCATATTGAACCGGATGGATTTGGATGGATGTCGGATCCCGAGGATCCGGAGTACTCGTATCCGGTTGGTTATAGGGACTTTGTCAGTTGATATATAAATGGTTTATTTGCTTACGGACGCCCCATGCCAGTTTGTGAACCGCGATAGATAGGACCAACTGGTCTCTCGATAGGCCAATGTCTGCAATATTTACCGCCCCCTAGCGGTGTTAGTGACGTGTTGTTGGTGGCTGCTGGGAATACAGAGGAAAGCTCTAATCGGTTGTCATTTGTGGTGTCGTAAGCAGGCTAGATGTGTGTCGGGTTTGTGTTCTGGGTCAGCTAACGTTCAAATCGCGAAGTCCGGGTCAAACAGACGCCTTTCCCGGTCGATGTAATCCAATATCGTAATTGATTCGTTTTAATAAAATCAATCGCTCCGGACCCGAATACAACTAGGTAAGGCTGTCTCATAGCTCATCCTTGCAGATTGACACACGTCGTGGCCATATGTCGTTGTCAGCGAGCAGGATGCGGTTGGAGACGAAATCTGTGTACCGCCCGCCTCCTAGCAACCATCAAAATGGCGTCTTCCACACAGATGCCCTCTGGTGGCCATATTAAGTGTGCCTTTTGTTTATTTAGTGTTGTCTGATTGACTCCGACATACGTGTGAGTAATGTGGAAACCGACAGATGGCGCTGCGTACTTAACACTTCCGTTATAGCCACGCAGTAATTATTGTTCTTTCTGTTTATTTTTATTGTTCTCTCTCTCTCTTTCTCTCTGTGTGTGTGTGTGTGTGTGTGTCCCCCCACTTTGTTCAGTATTGAAGTAAAACAAGACGAATATGTGATCTGATTGCTGTTCTCTATTGTCGCTCGCTATTTATTTTGTCATAATCCGACATGAGGCCTAAGGCGCTGCCTCGTCTCCACACTTCGCTGTTTCTCCGTCTTTCTGACTCATAATCATATTTGTCCCTAGGTGTCGCCAACGGCTGCCTAACAATTTCCTGTCTCTTTCCAACCTCATTGAATTAAGACGAAATTGATAGGAAGTGTGCCGGTCACGTGGATCGCTGTAGGCCACCCACGGTCTTTGAAAATTTCCGTTATTATATTCTTATTATTAGTAGTAATAGTAGTAATAGTAGTACAGTAGTGTTGCGTGGTGATACTATGTTTCCATGACAAAAATCACCAGGCTACGCCCTGCTCTCCCAGTTCCCAAAGGTATGTACAACTTCGTGGTCAGAGCACAATGCCTTCCTACATTCCATTCCCGGTTCATCCTACGAACGATCACTATAAGAAAAAAAGGCGGAGGCCGGTTGACATGATATTTTGTCGAGGTGCCGTGTTCCAATCAGCGTCATTTGCCCCCGGAGCGTGTTAGGGAATGTTTCGTGGACTAACAGAGGTGTTGATGGACTTAGTCTCTGATTGTGATCGGACAATTACATCCGGCGGCGTGCCGCTTTGATGTGAGCCGGATCAAAGCGCATTTCAAAGTGGCCGCTCCTGATGAAATAATATTTTCGCGATTAGGGGATCATCGGCGGGCTGGCTGCTCGGTTTTGTCGTTCGCCAGCATCGCGAACCGGTGCCAATTGGATCACGGTCGGTTGACTGGGCACTTCGGCGGCGACGGGAGGTGGGTGGCATCGCGCGCAGCTCCCACGTAACCGCTCGCAGCGGGAATATCGAATGGAGAGGGAAAAAACGATTGCCCGCAATCGGGCTCTCTCGGAAATGATAGAAAAGCGACAAAACTGGCTGTTCGTACATATAAGACGACTGGAGGGCGTTAGACACTAAGTCACCTCCTTTAATGAGACAACTTGGGGCAGGGGACTGACTGGTGGAGAAGGGCCGCTGCGTGTGTGTGTGTGTGAAATTTGGTGACAAATTGGCCAGTCATCTATAGGGGACGATTGTCTATTAACAGCTGTTGAATTGTTTGAAACCATATCTATGACTCTAGTCAACTGTATTGAGATTGTTGTCATTTTTTGTTTGTTGATCAGCTGTATCCATTGTTTACAGTTCGCTGTATGACTGTTTTTATCGGCTGTATGACTGTGTTGTTTATTTGTATGACTATAGCTGAAATCGAACGTGTTACTGTTAACCATGAAGTATATAATATTTTATTTGGTATGTCAGTTTTCTAATTTTAATAGTCATTCGTTCGGAAGTAGTTCACGTGAGTCTGGCTTAATCGTTATTGGTCAGGTTAAATCACGTGGTCAAGGTGAAGTCGTGATTTTGTATTCGTTTCACCGCTGGTAGCGGACATGGCATCATTGTAGGTGGCGCTGTTTGATCGTTCTGGGTTGTTCGGCAGGTCGATTCTGGAGCCGGCCGATCAATCTACGGACATTATTACCAGATATTTATTGCTATGTGGCTAGGCCGATCCTGTTTATCTTGTAGGCGCTAACCTTTTTGATATAGACCCGTGTCAAATGCAGACAGCCGTCTTCTGTCTGTCAGTTGGCTGGAATGGTTCTGACATTTTGATAAAATTTCGCCAGACAACGAACTCCCCAACACCGACTCGAATATTTCACAAAGCGGCCTTCGTGTCAGCCAGCGTCTTATTTCAGTTTATGGTCGACCTGTTGATACTATAAAAGTTGACATTCACGGCTAATCGGTGTTTTAGAGGAGGGAGTCGTGGTGCTGTCCTGTAAAATCTCTAACCTCAGCCCGATGTATATTTGTGTGTAAATAAACACATGGCACTTTCCACGCTGTAACTATAATTCTGTCACGGTCGGGAAACGATCTGGTTATTGTAAGTATTGGCAAGAGAGGGGATGGAATATTTTTGGGTTCGAATCTGATGATTGGCTCCTGCCAATTTAGGTAGGTACCGAGTTGTGAATGGACCAGGAGAGGAAGAGCATCTTCGGCGACTCATCTCCACCAACAAGGAGAGTGCTCTTTTCAAACGAATGTGTTGTGTGTAGAGCGGATGTATTTGGGAATATTGTATAGTGTATGACGAGTCGGTGACGTGTCTTTGTTTAATCAGCATTATGTAAGCAGATACTACATCCCCACTGACACGTAGTTGTATACTGACAAACAGGCACTGGGGGGGGGGAGGGGTATTTCAGGAAGCATACACAACAATTGTCAAGTCAATATTCTCTCGTATCACCGACTTTCAATCGGTCAGATTTAATATGGTATACATCCGAGTAGCATTGTTTTCTAGCTTCAGTGTATAGGAAAGAGACGGTGAGCCGTGACAATTCCCCTACTCCCAAACACCCCCCGCTTACCCGTGTAAACACCTCGTCATAGGGGCTATTGTAAGGCAGCGTTTTGGTTATTTGTAAGGGATCTGCGTCAAGGATGTTCAACTGACCGGTGACATCTATAATGTCAGCATCCGGCGTAATAGAGTAATCTCTTGTACCATCACAACGTATTGGCTAATTCTACCAATATCCCCTTCAGTTATCCACCCCCCACCCCAACCCATAAGCCGAAACATCATTAAATCTATATTCTAAGGCAGTATAATTCAAATTGCCAAAGTTGTAACTGGTTCTAGTCAGTGTATGTTCTAGTGTATATATGTGCGTGCGTGCGTGCGTGCGTGCGTAAGACTCACACATACACACACACACACAGAGAGAGAGAGTTCCAGTCGTAAATCAACAATGTTTGATGGATGTTTTATTGTTATAAATTTCAATATTACCCCGTTAAAGGGCGCCATTAAATCCCCCCCCTATCATATCAACACGTTAACTATATGTTAATGTCTTACCGAGCTTCGCCGAGTAAAGGCATCATCTCGCCATCTAAATGAAAGCGCCCAGTAATATGGACTGTACTTTCATTAAACACTTCGAACATATATCAGCTAGAATTACACAATTTGGTCAGTCAACCAGTCTCTCGTTAGTCAGTCATTGCCAGAGGCGGTGAATACATCAGCTAAAATTACACCAAACTGGAGCTCTCCTGTATAACTCTGTTTATAAACTATTTCCTTAGTTCACGTTTAATTCATCCGGCAAGATCTTTGGACCTGACTGCGGCGCAAGGTTCCATTTGATGTGTTATTAGTTGTTCGGCCAGGTAAAATGATAATCGTAATAACCGCATTGCGATGGCACAAAGGAAGCCAAAGATATTTTATCTGTTGTAATTAGCACCTCCGAACTATAACACCACAATTCGAAGTGTAAAGCTTCAATCGGGGTAGTTAATTTGCTTGTAGTTCGGGGAGTATCTCCAGGTTGTCGCTTGTTTGGCACAGCCTATAGGGTAGTTAATAGATCGGGGGCGAGAGATATACGGCTGACTTTTATGCGTCATATTTCAACATTTTGCAAATTTGTTTTATTATTCAACCGATTTATGGCATATATACGTCCGGAGGTAGTCCATTGTCTATTGGTCCGACTGGGTTGGTCCTCAGCAGATGGTTATCACGTGTAAACCATCTCGCTGACAGCGGAGCTCCCCCCCCCCCCACACACACACAGACACACACAACACCTTCTTTTGGCAGGACGGCGATGCCATTAAACCGATATCAAAATGGTTCTCTTCGCCCACTGGTTTACTCGTCCGCTTCGCTGGGAAATTCATTGTCGCCGGCGAACGAATAAATTCTTGAGGAGCGGAACAGTTCGTGCACCAGGTGTTGTCGGAGTAACTAGTAGCGAGCGGTAATGGAAGAATCTCTCTCTACGTGTGTGTGTGGGGGGGGGGGGCGCTATCGGAAATGTACCGCTCTGTCCATGTAATGAAATGAACAATCTGTCCATTGGTGGCTGTTGTTAATTTATTGCATGTAACCCGGAGCGATATGGCGCCCCCTGGTTCCCAGGCTGTCCGCTCGAGAGAAGATTGACAGATCCCGGAACACCACTGACAGGATATGATCTCCGGATCTGCCACCGATGGCCCGGTTCAAACATTCGCTGAGGTTTTGATCTAGTCCAGATTGCTGCCACGGTGTGGCATTTTTGAGATTTCTTGGCACTTCACCGTTCCATCATCGACTAATACAACCCCCCCCTCTAACAACGCCCGCCTACCCAGACCGGAGAGATCCACGCCATCACTGCTTCAGATTTATCTATGGTCACTGTTCTGGCTCGGGAAAAAATCGGAAGATGATCCAGGAAGTTCTCTGATTCCCAGCCATCATTGGTCAGTAATTGGCCAACGTCGATGTATTCTAGATATATTGATGTCACGACCCTCGTCCATGCCGCCCCCGTTTTGGCAGTGACGTACCGGCGCAGGCGCTATCCGGACGACTAACAACACATCACGGGATCTCAGCCGGAATTAAACGGATCCAGATCGGGAAACCATATTCTTTCGGAAGGTCCCGACATTATAAACGGTGGGAAAAAACTGCTTCGAGCATCCTACTTCGAGATGGATTCATCAATTTCGGCCGCCGAGCAACTGGCGACTGTTCCGGATTTCTCCCACCTAGTCACTAGGGGCGCCGTTGCCTTGACAACAGTTTGAAATATTGGCCTAAATTTGAAATGTGCTAACATGAACTGATGGTAGATTGTTGAATCAATCTTAAAATCTTGACAGCAATGACAAACTAAAACTGCACCAAGAGATTAGAGAATACTTATCGAATACGGGTGTGTGTGTGTGTGTGTGTGTGTGTGTGTGTGTGGTCAGAAAGCATCGTAAACATACAAGACATCTGGAACATTTGCAGCCAGTCATAAATTTCTGCCCTTTATCAGTTACGATAGGAGCGGATCTGAGTTTTACGCCAAATTAGTAATGGAGAAAATTTGCCGAATTTAGAATATTTTATTACACGATGGTACCACCAACCCATCCTAAAGTGGTAACTCTGTGTGTGTTTTGGGAATTTTGGGAATTTGTTGTTGGTGTTTTTTCTTCTGAAATGAATGAAAATGTTTGGTAGTAGATTAGCTCGTTGTGAAGGCTGTTTTTAATTGAACACCAACAGCAACGCTATGAGGTGTGCGTGTGTGTGTGTGTGCGTGTGTGTGTGCTTCAAGTCTCAATATGAAAAGTTGATGCTATGGATGGAGTCCTGGCTAACCATCTAAATCCTCTTTTCGCGGTTTGTGATTCTTAATGCCAGGGCATTTTCATGTTAAACTAGGTAACACGCGCGTGCATCCACTCACACAAACACATAGAGAGAGGGAGATCCTGACTATATCACCATATGGCATGCATAATTCTGGACACACAATTAACCATTTTAATTAGACCTGTTCGTGTTCGGGATCGCATTCCGAAACTCGTTACATAAGCCGGCCCATTACAGTAGTCGTCGGCGTAATCCAGATTTGGGCGTCAGTCTTCGGCCTGTGTACACTGGAACAGTTTAGAAACAGCGTCCCAACTTGGTGTCCGCCAGCGGATACCTTTCTGGGTCAGGTGACCAACATAAAAGGTAAAATGACTCCAACTGCGTTCTAAGCCAGTACCTCGGAGTAAACAAAGCTGCACTAAAGTTCCACCCCTCGCAAAGCATCATCCCCAGCAGCTAAATCTGGCCGTGATTTGTGAGTCATCGTTTATTGATTTATGAACTGATTATGACACAAAGTTTGGAATCTGCATAAACAACTCGAGATTGTCATGGTACGTACCATGTTCTAGCCGTTGTTAGTGGCATCTCGACTCCCACAAGACGAACTTGGAGAATTTAGTTAAGAGCAGTTAATTTTGTCAAAACAAAGAATATGGTTAGAAATAATTTAGCCACACTCACCACAGGTCGCTGATTTCCTGTTACACCCAATTAGTGGATGGGAAGCCATATGGGACATAATTATATTGATCAACAATAATCTGTTGTTGCTGGTTGATTTTTTACCGATATTGTCTGGTTGGTTTGGAATTATTGGAAACTCCTCCCCCCCCCCCCCCACAGCATAGCAGAGGTTCATACAGGTGGAATTTTGAAGCCCGGTTTACTAATTCTAGCCAGGTATTAATTTTAATACGATACCCTCCCTTGAGATCACTTATGGAACTGGCCATTTTGGTTCAATAAAAATAATGTTAATAACATTCCTGGCCAATTAAAAGCCAGTAAACAAAGTTATCCTGGGAGAAGGATTTAAGGGTATTTGGAACGAGCTTCGTGCGCTTTTCGAGGATGTGTGTGCGCGCGCGCGTACGCGCCTGGGGTGTGATCCGTTTGTGCGTGGGTGACTCCTGTAGCCAGCTGTGACTATAAAAGTAGATTATTAATGATAGAAAGAAGATTATTCACCGCCGACAGTGAACAAATGTTAGCCGTACTCTGATTTCACGGATTCATCATTAGGGAGAGTCATTAATATGTCCCGATTAGAGCGCCGAGGAGCGAATTTGTTTGCAGAAGTATACCCTCAGAGTTCGGGGATGGGGGGTGATCTGGTAATTAGCACCACTGAGTACACACCTTGTGGTTGTAGTCACCTCGGGGGTCTGGAGATAAGACGGTCTGCTTCCTGATAGTCATCGAAGCCTATTTATTTGCATTTATCTATGTTTACACGACTGTATACAATTGGCGATGGTCGGCGAGGGTCGTTATTACTCCGTGGCTGGTCATCAGGCTTTATGGTGCTGCCATCTGGCTCCTCTTAGGGTGGCCCCGTTCGTAGGTCGATAGCTGGCGTTAACAGCAGCGCGTCTTGTTATCAGTGTTTAGATTCGGTCTGGCCTTAATTTCGGCATCCATCTCTTGGCCTTTTGATGATGTCAGTTTATAAATACACGGCTAGTTGTTACACTGTCTGGATTATTTTTTTATGACGGGATCGAGCCCCCCCAGCTCGACTCGGGTCTTCTCTTCGCTCGCCAGTCCACTCGGAGCCTTTTATCTTGGGGGCAATTAATAGTTTTAATAAAGTTAGCCCAGCCGTCTGACTCGAATACCTCGCTTCTTTTAATTGGTCAGAAAGAGCAGGACAAAACCCGGACACGAGAAGGATTCTTTGCTTCGTGCTTCTTTTTGTAAGACGACCCTCGAGCATTATATCATTTCTCGGCCTTCGCCTCTTGAAATTTCTAAATTCCTGCCAGCTCGCTCCGTCGACGCTGCTCGGTTCTGGATCGATAAGATAGGCTCCGGAAGAAAACAAACATATCGGCCACGTCTCACAATAGGCCTTCGTTGTATCATATCAAGAAGTTATGATAAAATTGTCAAAACACCAGCGGCCGCTGATATTTATTTTCATAACAAACCATATTTCCTTATCGAATATTACTACGTATCGTTAGGTGGATGGAGTTTTGCGCTAAATAATTAGCAATTACTGGCCAAGATTTGTGACAGTCTGCGATAAATATTTTTGGGTCGTGTTAGCGCTGTTTAAACAAGGCACCCGAACCCCGCAGGTTGAATGCCATTCCGACATTTGGTCCGGAATGACGCACATACTTCAACGGATCCTGGAACTCGAGTTCAGAGACGGGAGGGGGGGGGGGTTATAATTCAATATATTTAAATGGCCATTTAAATATAGAAAATGGTTTTCTGGCGATAAATGGTCTAAATATTTAACATGGCTATTTCATTGTTGTTTGTAATTGCGCCTTCGGAGTTTTTCTTCTGTGGGTGGCGAGCGGTAATTACGTAAAAGTAGCCCACGTGATCTCTGGCAATAGGTAGTAGGTCTCTCGAAATAAAACAGATTTTTATCAATCATTCGGTATTTTCCGACGGAGTAGAAAATGACATAACTTTGATATTTAGCACCTGTAGGCGAGACTGCACAGCTGCTTTTAATAACAGTGTGAACATATTTGTTCTGGATCGAGTTCCAGATTAAGTTGGTAGTCTTCCTGTTTCTTGGATATCCGGAAACCAGAAATCCAACTGGCGAAGGTTTATACGATCCAGAATCGTTGTACAGGTGTCATCCAAAAATGGCAGGTTGCCCTCCACTACATTCGGTTGAGGAGTGGCTGGTGCCTGTCATGGATTAAGGAATGATCCTGGTCAGATTTCCCTGTATTGTTCCGGCTCGTGTGTAGTGTGAGTGTGGGTGGCCCACGGTGGTCTCGCCGCCGACGCGTCTTGTTATTGCAGTTGTGGATTCCCCGGCCCGACACTTGGTGGGTGACCTCCGACGTCTCCCACCCTGGGCGGAACTTTGATCCACACGGACCCCCACTCGCGACTATTCTTCCATATTTTCGTTTGCTCACTACGATTGAGGTGTGATGTTACTTTAACAAATAATTGCCGCGCTAGAGTCTGCTATTGATCAGGGAATGATATCTCGCCAACAATTTTCCGGGAGAGCGAGTTAAGATACGAGCCATACTAGACACCATATCCGTTTACCAAAATTTATTTTCTCCCGATAACTACGTCTTGCCTTTCGAGCTGCCATTTCAAAATACATTTGTGCGATCCCCGAGCCAACGCGGACGGATCCAGATTTTGCCTTCTCAATTGATGTCCCGATAACGCTGACCGAAGGTCAAGTACGGACTACTACACCTAAATGATAGTAATAATAATAATAATGATACCAGGATAGCTTCTGGTAATGTAGAGGCTAAATAAACATTAGGTTTGAAATAATAAGGTAATAATGGAGTAAAATCAGTATTTTAATAATAGCTAACTAACTAATAATTATATTAAAAATAAACATAGGATCAATCAATTGTTTTCTGGACTTGTATAATGAAGAATCGGCAAAGGAAGGCGAAAATACCGTAAACTGGCCGATTAATTATAATGTTATAATTGATACATGTAACAATAACTGGGTAAAGTTAATCAATAGGGCTCGACGTGGTATTCTCACCCATTAGGTAGCTATGACTGTTATGATGTTCGACCTCAGGTGGGAGTGGCTTGTGGACATTATCATACCGGAGGCATCATATTTGTCGGCTGCCAGATCTAAGCTTCGGTTCTACCAACGAGCGCGCAGGGAATCACTTTCCATCATCGTACAGAATATGTTTAGACTGGTTGGAGAATGGTCCGATCTTCGTTGGGCCGATTGGAAAGAAAGGCGCTCATTTCCGACCCGTCGTCGTTAGTTTTAAAACTTCGGCCACACTTCCTCACTAATGGTGGCTGAGAGTCTAGGTTACAAGTAGTAGAAGTTTTACTGGCGAGGCAACAGTGTCCAGGCATCAAACCTCCATATGCATAAACATCTTATCTGACCCTCTCTAGTCAAAATAGCCAATGCACGAGATAGGTAAATATGGCTTGGATAGGTTGAGAGATCGACAGAGAGCTGCCACTAACTGGTCATTTGTATAAATACGGTTACTGAAAATAGTAAGATCTTTTGGCAAGCTCTAGAGCCGGCAAGGCACGCCGAACGCCGCTTAATGGACGGTGATGTTTATAAATAGGAAGAGCCGCGAATTACCTTCCCCGGCCTCCTCCCCGTGGCAGACTGTAGCTAATTGCACTTGTGTTGCATTCCTTCTTTAGTGTTTTTAGCTTTCTCCATTAAAACTTTATAAATATGGAATGTATTCACACTTAGAGAAATGACGGCTCCCCCTCGTGGAAGGCCGGATATTTTTGCGTAAAGGATACTGGTTAATTGCTTTAAGCGGCTCCAGATAAACACCGCCGATTGCTTTCAGAGAGAGTAGAAAAAGAAAGGGAAAAAACAGACCGCGAGAAGAAAGTGACCACCATTTGGTGTTTATTAATTTGCCGCATTCTGCCATATTCCATCAGGAGAAGAAACCTTAGCAGGTTCTGTTTGGCAGAACATCCAGCTCGTCTGTAACTAACTGCGGGGCAGGGAGCGAGAAATCTGCGCCTACTTGATCTCACTTCCAAGAACGTTTAGTTGTAGGAAGAACAATTCTCTCTGACAGGCCGCAGCCTGCTCAAAGCACGGAATGGTGACTGCTGGAAGGAATAAAATAGTGACACCGCGTCCTTGGCGTTTGTTTAAGAATGGCTGATGAATTGCCGCTTAAACGAGATACAGAAGTCCGTTGCCGCTTGAAGCTGTCGGATATTAATGTGCTTATGGCTAGTTGGCATACGTCTGACGACTGGCAGTGTTTACGTGGTTAGGTGAGGGAGAGAGGTGTATTGTCGTATCTTGGTGGCCTGATCAACGTGTACGAATGCCTACAATAATCTGATAAATAACAAGCAATAACCCCATTTTACGCAATACACATTTGCGTATGAGATATCTAGTTGGTTAATACAATTGGTATAACCTCAATTGCGTGAAACAGAACATAAGAGATGTTTGCTGAGTTAGCAGGATTTCCGTGGTTTTTAAACGGTCGGGCATCGACTTAATCAGTTACTGGTTGTTAATAATTATGTAGCCGTACTAAAGATGGTTCTCTTACAGATAACAGCCGGTTAAATAAATGCAAATCCGCATCGAATTACGACCAACAACCGGAAATTGATAGAGCGGGTAAGCGCATTGTCGATAGGTAAAGCGATCATTTTGGCCGAACTGCGACTATCTTTGTAAAGTGTATTTGTCTAGTAATTAAACTTTGGGAAGTATTTACACGGCGTTAAGTATCTGAATTTCGGTGATTGGCATCGCCTCGCTATTACATTAAATGGCACCTTTGATCTGAAATGGACCTCGTATCTCATTGTCTGAAAGGCGAAACAATGCCACGAAAACGTCCCCCCTTACTCCCTCCGGCTGTCCGTCTATTTGTCTGTATGTATATCTACCTTTCTGATGTTTATATGTAGTACTTGAATGGTTTCGTTCCTGTCGATCTGAAGTCGCCAGTGATGGTCGAATGTAACAATAGAATAAATACGGCAATAAAATGGCGAGAACAATAGAACACAAGTACCAGACACTGGCTTAGAAAGGACGATAATTCCCTTAAGGGCTACTTGATAAAGTGTTCGTTTCTGCTTACATAAGGAATGTTAGAGAAAACGTGGAATGTTAGATGGTTGCAACTCTTCAAAATCCAGTATTTGTTTCATGCTAAGTGCGCGCAGTTGCGAAACTGTTTAATAAAATTTCAATTTCTGGCTGTGGCCAGCAAGTAACGCTGCTAAAAGACAACGCTGGGATCCGTCTTCGAGCAGACAACCTCCCGCAGTAGAATGAATCTTTTGTTCATTATGGTATATGACTAGGATCAGTTCGAACATAAAAGCAATATTTTTTACATTTGATAGCTAGTTTATTACCAGATGGTAAGATTACAACTGGCTTGGGAGTCTATATTTTTACTTTTCTTTTGCGCTGAAGCTTCCCCCACCGGCCTGTTCACTGCGTATATGTCACCGAGAGGCGTTATGTACATAAGCGAGTCGGGACGAAACGGGTCGGCTCACAATTTTGCGATTGTTCTACATATTTATGATATCGAAGTTCGGAGGTCAAGGGATAGATCAGACATGACTGAGGTATTATATTTTGAGGGGCTTCCAACTTTCTGTGTAAATATGTCATATCATTTGGCAATTTATGGCCAGAATTCTGGGGTAGCACAGTGCCGTGTGACAGGTTGAAATTCGCTGACAATGGCGAGTTATGCACGGACGGAGGCAGGTTGGTAGGCGGCTGGTAGCTCGACAACACTCAACTACTGGGTGTTGGCTCCGGCCTCGTTCTGCATACGGTCCCGGTGTAAATTTTTGATATCTATTTGACAGCCCGTAGATCATGGCGTGCCATTTGCGACCTTCCGTTCTTCATTCAGTTGGTCCGGCGACAGGTGTGTCCATGTCGAGAGTTGTACTAGGGCAGACACAAATACAACTTGCGAACAATCATCACAGACCCGTGTGATGCTCTCTCTCTCTCTCTCGCTCTCTCTCTCTCTGTTTGTGTGTGTGTGTGTAAGACAAGTGTTCTAGCAACTGGCAAATTGTCAACATCACAGACAGCTTGTCCAGAAGAGGACTCCTTACACCTGTAGCAGCAGCTCCCCCCCCCCACATACACACACCGGCCGTCCAGAACTAAATTAACGAGTCCACCTCTCCGACAGCGGATATCTTCAATCATCATACAGGATAAAAGCATTTGACATATTCGGTACATTTATGACTGTGAGTTATTCGACCCAGTGAAACCTCATCAAAACGAAAAAGGCATAAATCAGAAATCCTACTGACACAGATGGAAGTATGTAATTAGATAGTTGCAGTTTATCTTCGTGAATTTATTGCTCCGAAATCTTGCCTCTCAATATAATAGTTGCATGACACCTTTCAAGGTTCAAATCATTTTTCATATCGTCGAAAAGCGCAGGAGTACCTTTAGAAATAGTTTCTACGGGCTGGCTGTTATTGGCCAGGACTTGATTACAAAGTAGCAAACCCTCTATTAAAGTCGATGCTGGGAAGCGAAGAAAGCATCGTATGTGGTTCGAAGCTCGGTGAGTTTCGATCGTACAACAGACCCGGGTAAATAACTGCAATCTTTAATATAAAACATGACAAACGGTTGTGGTGGCGCTGTTTTGGCTTCTCTGTCGGTGTTCTCTTTTTTTCCGTCACAAATAAAACTCACACAAAGGGCTTTTGTCGGACGGTGAAGAAAAATCGGTTTTGTTACGTCTGGACATCAAGGTGACAATATATTCGGCGAGATAGTCCGTCTCCTGTTTTATTGGTTTTGGAATATGGCAGATGGAGCCGCTGTTCCGTATGACAATGTGCGGCACGAAATGAGTTATTTGCCCCGAGAAGCCGCTCGTGTCGACGGCGCGCTGAATCGAAAGCCTGTTTGGAGTCAAACAGCGTAAACGGCGCTATTGTTGTTGTCCGGGGGTGAGCCGGCGCTAATGTACGGCGCAGTAAAGCATATAACTCCTGACACGTGGATATAAGTCACGTTAGGAAGACGGGCACGCTAATTTGACTCGATATTTAGGACGTGGGTCGGTGGTACATTATGTACGGCAGGCCCCTCTCTTACTTTTGTCTGTCTGACTGTCTGCCCCGGCCACTTGCTTTGTACCGGATTTCGCTTTGTTCATTTACGCGCTCAAAGCTAACGAGAGTGACTAATAGAAACTGCTAATTTGCCTTGTCACGTGACTGTTGGTTGTTGTTGGTGGTGAGGTTTAATGTTTTAGCGAGCAGTGTTCGGTTTGATGAAGTGGCTCATCGATTCTTTGATCATCATCATCACCTGTAATGATGGCCTTGGCATAAATATCAATTGAAGTATGTTTGCTTCTATGTATGTGTGGACGGATAACGGGGTTACCGTCAAACGTACAGCGACAGTTCGGCGTTTTACGAGCTAGTTGTGGTAGAGTGGCTTTATTGATATCTGGGTGGTCGTCTCCAGCCGCTCGCAGATGTCAGATATAATAAATTGTATATGAGACTTGTCACGAGACACAACTACTGATTACTACTCGTAATTATTTATATTCCGGAGCTCGGTATTGGTTCCAAGTTACGAATTATAACCCAACAGCCGCTGACTCTCGACGAGTCTGGAGAACACTTCTGGGACTCTTCCGTGGTGCAATTTCTTACCACAATGCAATGCAGAGGTGTAATGTTATAATCCCAGTATCTAGGATGTTTCATCCGATAATAATGTCTTCGTCCTGATCATCCCGTTTTCCTAGTAATTGGTTCATTTTACAAATGCTCAAGTTGAGACCAGCTCCGAAACTGAAAGAAGCTGGCACCTTGTCCTGGATTTAATCTACATACCTGTACTATTGAAGGAGAAATTTGGGCAAATGGCCATGTAATCTTTGGCGATTACTTTGTCAGGCGCTTAATCCCTATAGTGTGTACACAACAGACGGGATACTGTCTTGGTGATGAGTGCTTTTCGCTCTCTCTTAAACACATCACGTCGCCCGTTTACACAAGCGACAAATATCCGTCATACCTTCTGTTATAACTTACCGTTGTTTATCGTCCGATTCTGTCGTCATCATAGATAAAGCGTCCTGGCGGGAAAAAAAAACCCGACGTGATTTAAAACTAGCGTGAAGTGGCCGCCATTATTCCGTTCTAAACACCGCTACCAAAATTGGCCCAAAAGCGGCGACTTTCTTTGCTGAAGTTTATTATATGTATCATAAAATATGTGAATAGGCATTATGTATCTGGATGTAGTAGAAGTGGCTACGATAAATATGATTTTAATACCACTTGGCTTCCGTAGCGGAGCCGCTCTCTGTATTTCGTTTTTATCTTTCGAAGGGGGCGCTTCACTTTGCATCAACCTCAACACAGGTGACACATTGAAATAATTACCATTTATATTTTTTTTCGATGCGCACTCCTTCAAGTGTACCAACTCTTTGTGTATACAACCTAATATGACGTCACCAAAAACACATGCCGTCCTATGAAAATCTACGTTTCTGCGAAATATTTCTTCACTCGTTATTAATTACGGATCGAGGGAATCGCTGACTTGGGTATTGAAACATAAATAAATGCTCTCCTGTCTTAATACCGAACACCTGATGATAGTCGTCAACAATGAGATGAGGTTTGATGGCGGACCTTTTTATTGTTATCGCTGTTGCTGATGGCGATTTATAAACGCAGTTTTACGACTTTCAGAAATATTGAGAATATTTTGCCCCACACTAGTTTATTTCGACACGGTGGTATACAAACGCGGCACTGGCTGCTTGTCATGACCCGTTGTCCGTCGCCTGGTAATGCCAGGACACGTGAAGTCTAGAGAAAATAGAAGTGTACAAACAGCGAGCATATCATTTGACAAACATAACTTCGATAGACCTATATTTTGATGTATTGTACAAGGTGAAAGCTTTCAACCCGACTATGATATTTCCAGCTTCAAACAAAACACCTTAAATCAATATTTGTCCGTAGGCCAAATTGACACCGCCACCGCCCGCCACCCCTCAAATACACACTCAGTCTCACTTAGAACCCCCCCCCTCCAACCAGTCAAGAGGTGATCCGGCAAATGCCGACTTATTAAATATGAATAATAACCGTGGTATGTTTTCCAAGAACCAACAGTCAACAGCGATGAGCAAACAGTATATTTGACTTGGGCTCCGACTGTCGTAACTATTATAACTTTGACAAGTAAACGTGTCCTTTCTCGTGTTACACGGGCTGGCTCGATTCTGCCAGACACCCAGAAAGTAGTCCGTATTCTGGTATAACCGACCGAACGGCCAACTGAGTGATGACGATTGGACGATGAACCTCGAGTGTCAGCGAGCTTTGTTTGGTTTTCAGACTGACTTCTAACGAGTTACTGAATCATCAAACCGTTTATCTAAGACGCCAGCCAGTAATGGAGATGGTGGTGGTGACCTGCTGGGACTTAAGACTTATCAATATTGGAATTATGAGTTTTATTTTTATGTTTATCTGCGCATGTGTGTGTGTGTGTGTGTGTGTGTGCGTGCGTGCGTGTTCGGGGTATTGGTGTTCCTAGGTTTAGGTGGCTGGAAGATACGAACAGAACTAATTACTAGGTATAGAATTTAGACGTTGTGTTCACCAACGTCCAAGACTGATCGCTAATCAAATATAGCTATTTTAATTAAATATTCTGTCGCTGATCCATTGCGCTAATGCCCCAAATTTGTAAGAATTTTTTTTAGCTCTTTCGTGTAAGTGTGATAAGAGAAAGTTTGTCGCTAGTTGAATCCAGTCTGTTGTCATGCTGTTTCTCTTCCAAATCACACAGGAAACAAAACACATAATGTTGTGAAGACGGGGACCGTGCTCGACCGGAAGCAGTATGCCGCTGATGACCCGTTTTTTAAGCACAAGTGTCGTTTCTGTCACAAGGTATTCGGCAGTGACAGCGCCCTCCAGATCCATATCCGGTCGCATACTGGTAGGTGGCAGCACAATACTGTCTCCATCTCCCTTTAAGCTATAAATGGATGTATGTGCATGCACGTGTCTAGATGTATGTGTATGTGTCTCTGTGTGTGTGTACATACGGACGTACGTCTATGGTATACGTAGTAAGCCATACACGACTGGCATCAGGCACTGATTCGATATGTTTCTTGGTGCTGGTAGATATATATATATATCTAGCTGAAGATCAGTTCTCTATGAACCATTCTCTCCATTTATTTACCATCCTTTAGAACGATCCAGTCTTGTATTGCCAGGATCCGAACTTAGAATGTTCTAGCTTTCCTTTTTTTTCTGTTCACTTGCTATTGATAAGAACGATGACATTATTTCATTCAGTTTCTACGGGCTGATATTTTCAATTATCCAACTGTACTAAAGCCAAAAACAAACAACATTCCCCTTTTTCGGTACGGATGCGCAAGTTTGATCGTTTAAAGGTGATAATTTCTACATTCGGATGTTGTTTTAGTGGGATGTATCTATTTGATGATGTATAATTTAATTTGGCCTTCTAGTGATGTGTTGTAATGTTTGTTATTTTTTTACTTTCACACACGGTTCAGAAGTCTTTGGTAAGTTATGATTGTTATTGCTGTTGGCATATTGTATCTCGGATCCTTCTCCCTAAATACTTGGTCCACCCTATTGTGTACCATCTAATACCGAATAGAGCCTACCCCCCCCCTCTCCTCCCCCCAAGTAACCGACACTATCCACTCGCCACTAAATTTATTCGCTTTGGAATCTTCTCATCTCAGTCGAAGCTCTGGCCACGATATATATATATATATATATATATATATATATATATATATATATATATAACGCGAGTCGAACGCTGTTTTCGTTTGTTGTTTGGATGCTGAAATGATTCGGTTGGTCATGGTTGATTTGTTGGCTCGATAGGTTGAGGTGTCGCATCACCAGTTCTCCATTTGACATTCGTTTATTTCAATAAATCAATCTCTAAGCGTCCGATGCCTAACAATGCTGCGGTCACCTTTGTCTAGTTACCTATCTGACGCGCTCATATCATCGTGATCCAATCTAAACAGTTACCCATTGTAGTGGATCTGGCAATAATCAGTGTTTAGTTTAAATTGATCGTATTGACGATATAACATGATCGATGGATTGAACGGCTGTCTCCTTTACATATAGCTATTATATATAATTATAACGGTGTAATTATACTGTCAACTAACGGTAATCGGTCGGCGTAGAAGTCTCTGTTATTACACTAGAATTGACACCTTTCTATATCACTGCTAATTTCTGTCGATAATTAAAGCCAAGCCATTGTATCCACTACAAATACTGTCGAGTTATTGCCACTTGGGGCCGAATTAAGCAATTAATAATGACATCCAAATTCCCCCCCCCCCCCCAACCTGACAGAGAGAACCTTGTTGTAACACCCGACTGCATCTCGTTTCTATGAATGGTCGATGATATGTCTGTCTATGTGTGTGTGTGTGTGTGTGTGTGTCTTGCCTGTCGAATGCACGTGAACCGACATCTGATATATTGGCAATTTTGCTCAGCTTCTGTCATAATCGTGTGTTGAGTAACCAACCACTTGGACAAACGTACCTACTACCGTCTTAACTTCAATCATCAGGTAAGAAGGTTTCAAACATTTTCCCATCTTATCTATTACGTCTTCTTTCTGTGGTAGCGGTAATATATTGAGTGGCGTATCGTTGTCGAGTTGAGTGCATGTCTTAGAGTTTAATCTCAGTTCACCGATATCGAAGTGTAGCCGTCTCTGAAAAGGCTGAAAATGCTAATATTTGCATGCATTTTCCTTCGACGTGTCGTCGGCTTTTCAAACGACGATCTCTAGTCGTTTTAACAAGACAGTAAAGTATTTCCAGGACTGTTAAAGTTGCTGATGTAAAGATGTGTCACTTTTGGGCGGAGGGTGGGATTTTTGTCAGCATTTCGGGATGCTCCATTACGTTATGACGGCTGTTTACATTGGATGGATGGCAGGAACTCACGTAAACAAACAGAACGCCACATTCTTAACCATTGCACTTTAGGCAGGATGAAGGGTGGATTTTAATTGGTCAATGTTTGCCAGCTACTCACTATTAAAAGTCTGTTAGATAATCGAGGAAGAACACCATTATGACGTGTTCTTGTTGTAAAGACATCGCCATAATGGAACAAGACACACACATACAATAACCTCAAGTATTCTTGTAGTGTAATTATCATAATACCGCTGATCTAATTACTAGTTTTGGTCTAGTTATGATCTCAGTCTTTTAGCAATCAAAAAACTAATTTTCCGAACAGATTTTAGTTCTCTTGAAAATGGTAATAAATCTTTTCGATTTGATCGTTAAACGTTTTATTGTTATTTATGTGGGAGAGCCGTGATATAAAGTGGACGATATAGAAATAGACAAGTATTTATATATTTACTCTTGTAATATGATATGAAGTAGTATAATATATGTATGTTTGAAGTGTTCTTTGAAATGTCATCTACCTACGTGTTTGAGGGTTATCACTATATATATATATATATATATATATATATATATATATATTCTCATTTTATTTATTCATGTACTAAACTCATTTTCCATATTTCGAGTGTTTTTAAGAGGGCAAAAACAAGTGATACGAAGTTTGAATCTTTTTAGTCATCGTGATTTATCAGTCATAAAAATGACATCATTCATGTTAATTTAGAGCATCCATAAAAGATGATATACTCGTATGACATTCCATATGTGTCATAAAATGATCGCCACTCACTCTAGCCCACTTGTGTCGTGCATTTATTAAAGTGGTTTGGAAAGTGTTTTTGAATAACTTCAATACTGACTACCATATATGTCCATGTTAGCGTATAAAGGATTTTTTTATAACAAACCAAATGCTCTACTGGCAGTAGTGACGAGTTTGGTTTCTTTCTTCTACTTTTAACGTTCGTTACGCATGCGCCCGTGTATTTGCGGTTGTGGATACACAAATGTTTGTTTGTATAACGGAATATGAATTTTGATAACGCCATGATATAAAGTTTCTAATACAGAATAAACATTTTACAATCGTTACGATTGTCTCTAGTGATGGTTCTTTTTCATATTGTGCTCCTAAAATGGCTTTATCAAATACAGGAGATCATTTCTAAAGTTACTTAGTTCACCAATTTAATATATTTGCAGGAGAAAGACCATACAAATGTAATGTTTGTGGCAATCGATTCAGCACGAAGGGCAATCTTAAGGTGCATTTCCAGCGCCACAAGGAGAAGTATCCACATCTGGAAATGAACGGCAATATTTTCCCGGAGCACCTCGATACCTCAGCCACAGCGCCACCCGTGCTGATGCCGACTCCAACGGGTATCAGTGCCCCAGCCCCGTTAGTACCACCTACCAGCATACCGCCTCCTCTCATACCAATGACGAACATGATGTCGAGTCGGACATCAGACAAGCACCAGGCGGACTCCGGTAGGTCGCGATCCACCCCCGACAGGTTTGTCCCACGTCCGGCGGACAAGCCGAGTCCGCGTCCCCAACCGAAGATCAAACAGGAGCAGGAAAAGGAATCGGTCTGCGATCATGCCAAGGATTCGGAGAGCCGATCCATCAAGTCTGAGAACTCGTCACCGACACCAGTCGGCACTCCAATATCGCTCTCGTTACCGTTTGGCGTCACGCCACCGAGATCACACCCCAACACGCCGCATACGTTCATGAGCCCGGTACCGTCACTACCGGGACCTCTTCCCGGCCACGGTTTCCCGATGCCGACGAGCTTAACAACGCCACCTGTGGGGATGCCGCCATTCCCGAACTTCGAGTCGCCACTGTTCGCTCCGCGAGCGTCAATCCTGCCGCCGAAGGCCGAAGATCCGATGGAGGCATTCATGGAATGTGAGAAGTCGGAGACGAGCAAACTTGAGGCGCTCGTGAAGAACATCGAGACGAAGCTGACCGATCCTAACCAGTGCGCCATCTGCCACCGAATCCTTAGCTGCAAGAGCGCGCTCCAGATGCACTATCGTACTCACACCGGCGAACGTCCGTTCAAGTGCCGAATCTGCGGCCGTGCGTTCACGACGAAGGGCAACCTGAAGACGCACATGGGCGTCCATCGCGCCAAGCCGCCGCTGAGGATGATGCACCAGTGTCCCGTCTGTCACAAGCAGTTTACCAACGCCCTGGTGCTCCAGCAGCACATCCGTATGCACACCGGCGAGCTGCCGAAGGAGATGCCACTACCCGGTAGTGAGATGATGATGCCCGGTCCGGTGGCCTTTATGCCGTTTCCGGCCTTCCCGTTCTTCCCGCCCGCAATGCCGCCGCCGCATCCGGGCTTCGCTATCGAGATGGACCTTCGCAAGGGACATCTGGCCAAGATGATGCCGGATATGCCGAGGAAGCAGAACATCGACGACGACCAAGGGTCTGAGGGCCGCCTCAGTCCTAACAACGGAGAGAACCGATCGTCAGATGACGCCAGACAGGAAGAGTCTCCCAACGAGGACGTGCGCAGCGACGACGAGGGCATGGAGATAGACGAGCCGGAGCGGAGTATGGCCAACGAAGATCGCGGTCGTAATATGCCATCGGACATCGACGATTCCGCCTCACCGGTGATGAGAGATTCCGGATCCGGCCTCTCCACGTCGGGATTCGACCGGCACGAGCATTCGCCGTACAACAACCATATGACGTCGACGCCGCAGCCGGTCAAGAGATCTCGCTCGGACAGCCTCTCATCGAAGCCGATCATGGACTTCGGGCCGTACACCGACAACCTTTACTTAACGAGCTCGTCGTCCTACTCGACATCGCTCATGGCGCTGGAGGACCACGTGAAGACCATCGACAACATCGACTCGAATCATTTCGGTATCCGGCCACTTCGCCAGATGGAGAACATAGTCAGGCGTACGGAAGAGCGGCTGGGTACGCCGCCGGTCTCCTCGGTAGATCGCACCAATGGTCGAGCATCGACGGCCTCGCCGACGATGCCGCACCTCTCCCAAGAGGGTTGTATCGCTCCTCGGAGGAGCTCGCCACCGACCAGCAACTCATCGCCCACTCCATCAGACAGTAACATGTCCCACACGTCGGCCGACAGCTCGAGGATAGATCGTGGTCTGGTCAGCTCATCCGGTGGCTTTCCCTTCAGCGGTCTCGGTGCCGTCGACCTCTCATCGAAGGTGTTCGAGAACGCCACGGGCAAGCCGAACACGACCTGCGACATATGCTTCAAGACGTTCGCCTGCAAGAGCGCCTTGGACATCCACTACAGAAGCCACACGAAGGAAAGGCCCTACAAATGTGAGGTCTGCGACCGGTCGTTCACGACCCGCGGCAACATGAAGCAGCACATGCTCACCCACAAGATCCGAGACCTACCAGACGACTTCAAGTCGACTTCCAATGATTCGGTCCAATCCGGCAAGCAGCCGGAGAGCAGCTGCTTGTCGCCAGCTAGTACGACGGTTAATGCTACCCGGAATATCAGCATCAACATCAATAATAACATCAACAACAACAACAACACCACCACCAACAACACCACCAACAACACCACCAACAACACCACCAACAACACCACCAACAACAGCACCAACAACACTAACAGCAATAGCAACAGCAGCCACAACAGTCCTGGAAAAACGACCGAAAACAGTCAGTCAGCGCAGTCACCTGGTTCGCCATTCGTCAGACGACCAAATCTGAAACACGTCTGTCAGGTGTGCAGCAAGCCATTCTCGAGCGCCAGCGCCCTCCAGATCCACATGAGAACACACACTGGCGACAAGCCGTTCAAGTGTAACGTCTGTGGCAAGGCCTTTACAACCAAGGGCAACCTGAAGGTGCACATGGGAACTCACATGTGGAACAATGGGCCGTCTCGTAGGGGCCGTCGGATGTCAGTGGAGGGTATTCCCGGACTGCAGATTCCGCCGAGAGAGGCCGATTTCTTCAAGACCTTTGCCCAGAGGCCGCCACTGGAGATGTACCCGTTCCATTTTCCGGGTTTACCGAATGGCTTTCCACCGAAGGCGATGAACGAGATTTCGGTGATCCAGAACCTGAACGGCGCCATGAGTCACTTGCCTCCGACCAGTGCCGCCGAGTCAATGATGAGTCAGCTGGCGTCTCTCAAAGGTACGCCTCTACCGCCTCATCACTCGGAGGTGCTTCTCAAAACCGAGGCTATGCTGAAGGCGGAGGAGGCGATGAAGAAGAACAATTCCATGAAGTCGGAAACGAACAACAACAGCTACCCTGTAGTGGGAAGTAGCGGCGAGTTGGACCTCAGCATCCGCAAACCAAAATCGATCTCACCGCCCCCACCACGACCACCATCCAAAGAACAGAACGTCAGCAACACCACCAGCAGTACAACCACGACGGCCGCTGCCGAACACATCTTCGCCAAATCATCGCCGTCTCTACAGTCGATGCCATCTGCTGGTCATTGGCCATGGAAGACCACCTGTCATCTCTGCAACCAGGTCTGTCCCTCACATGTCACACTCGAGATGCACATGAAGTCGCACCTTTCTCATAGCTCCACGGCCGAGAACACGCCAAAACCTTTGATGACATGACGGTTTTGGGAACACTAGACTAATTACCTTAGCGCCGATAATTAATATGATGTTGTTGGACGATGGTAACCTCTCGATGCTTAGTCGCTGCCAAAAAACAACGCTAAAACTAACTTCCACTGAACCAAAGATGGAAGAACGTTCCACGCCGAATGATTCCACGTGTATAGATTATGGTATAGACTATGGTTCTGGATCATCAGCGTCGTGATCCGGAACCGACCGGACCAAATATCACCTTCAGCTGTACGTTCGTGTTCGTCCACGTAGTGTCAAGTTTCACAAATAAAAGTGTCGTGTGGGTGTGTACATGTGTACGCGGGCGTGTGCGAGTGTATGCGTGTGTGCATGCGTCTTTTTCACACACACTGATTGCCGGCTAAGACATTTAATGCGTCGTTCGGTCGTGGGCAAAATATTTTGATTTCGAGAAGAAACGAAATGCGGTAGAGTGAAGCCGAGTAGCTTTCTACTAGGAAGATGATTGGTTTCTAGTCTTCCAGATACTAGAAACTAGGGTATTATGCTAAACGTCGTACTACTACAGTTACTGTTGACGAATCGGGAGATATATGACCGATGTAATCTTCCGCACTATCCAAATACCATGCTTCGTGTGGCCGTATCTTTCTGTTCCATTATTGGTATATAGATCTAGTACGTTTTTACACCGGCGTTATTATTGTTGAACCAAAACAGAATTCCGGCTTATAATCACTCGCATCTGATGCATTTATAGTCGAGTCGACCTGGCACAAGTGTTCAGTTTCTAATCTAGATTTGTTCCCATCTGAGAGCTTCATGAAAACTATGGCTAGAGGTCACAGTACTAGTAACGGTTGGTTAGCAACACCCCCATCACTATATTAATCTTCTCTGTTAGTGTGTCCATATATACATATATGTATACATATGTGTGTGTGTGTGTATATATATATATATATATATATATATATACACAATTTGCCCTGTTGTAGTAAGCTGTCTCTCAATATAGTTATTTGTGCAGCAATCCCTTTCCCACAAATTTGTTTTGTCTTGTGATAGGCTTATTAAGGTCACGTGACTCGGTGTTGTCATCATGTTCAACATGTACAGCATCAAATTTTGTGTGGTGATAATATACTGTATTATATATGTATATATATTATAGCTGAACTGGTAATGCGAGAAACAAAAAGTCATAGAGTGCGGTGTGTGTGCGCGTGCGCGCGCGCGTGTGTTTAAAGAAGTGTTGTATGTATTACTTTCAAATCTAATTTATGGCTATCTATTGGAAATATAACTTACACCTAGAAATATCTCAGTATGATAATATTGGTGATGATGATGAAATTGGTGATGATGCTAATAATATGATCTACCTCTGTAGAAATTTAGAAGTTTGAACTGCGTATATGTGTGTGTTGGATTAATACCTAGTGACTGTTTCTGGTGGGTTTTTTTTTCGCTTTGTGAAATCCCCTGATCCAGATGGGAACATTTGCACCTTCTGGATGCCTATGTTTTGTGGCTGATCTTTGTATTGGGTGGGTACATAACCGTAACTTACTTTGGGATCCAGGGTTAAGCATTTTAGCAACGTCAAACATTACGGAACACATCACTGGTGGATGTGTGGCGGATGTTTGCTTCCTACAAAAGTATTCACACAGTCCCAGTTAATTACCACAAGTCAGGTTATTAGTATTAACTAACTGTGTCTCATTTGACTGATCCTGAACAGCTAGGAACTGATCTTGGACAGGACAGTTAAACATCGTTTCCGATTCCGTTCTCAATTTTTGCCAACAGTAATAATATTGCAGACTTCTGCAGTGTGTATATCTCTCTCTCTCTATATATATATAGAGAGAGAGATACACACACACACGTATATTTTGGCTACCACTTTTGAGACTTGGAGACAATTTTATAATTTGTTATTTCAATTGGTTGTCCTCAGCAAGTCAAACCAGGATGTTATGTATACGTTCAAGAACAAAGGTTCATATATATATATATATATATATATAGTTTTACAAAGGTTATTTTCCCTGGCCATAAGCTAGTCAGGTGAGCTGCTGTGGCCAGTTTGTTATTCACATTTTTTTACCGAGAGAATTACACCTTTCTCACAGTATTGTATTTTTTGACTTAGTTGACAATTGGATTCTGCTTCTTGGTCACACACTGTCAGCGTTCACTTGGTGGGATCCCCCACCCCCCTCTTTTCATAAGAACACTGGTGTTGTTGTTGTTCATGATCACAGACTTAGTATGTGTTTGTTGTGTCAGTCTGTATATGTCTATAGGTATGCGTGTGCTTTTTTACAAAGCATGTGAATAAGGTTTTTGTCGTTATTTATTTTGGTTTTGTGAATCAGTCGGTGAGGTACCAAATCGATCGATCATACAGATTGTTATGTGAATAAACACCCCGAATTCGTTCTGGATACAGATGGTCGTTGGCAGCTCCAAACGGTTATCCGTATTGGAAGTGTCCGCCAAAATCTTGACATGACGTTTTCTGCCACTTTGCGAGGTGATGACACACCGCGTTGTCTTCGCTTAACCTATGTCGTTTGATGTGGTACGTTTTGATAATGATTGATAACGTTCGGCTGATAGAGATATTTCGACCGACAGGTGTCGCTGTGACACCTGTTTTATCGCCGTTCATACATACCTATAGATAGGTTAACCAGGACACATGAGAGACACAGTACGTCACAGGTGGTTGTTGGTCTACTTTTGGCCTCTAACAACACTTTGGTATTTACATCGTTTAGCCTCTTAACTCCTTCCTATACAACAACAGTAGTATTATGTCAGCTATATCCAGACACCAGTGGTCACAGTAAAGATACATTAATGTTCCTGGAGACTTTTAAGGAATATCAAATATTCATACAAACGTGTAATTCAACTATTGGTTAAGAGCCAATTGTGACGATGTACCAATTCGTGTATGCATGCATGTGTGTGTTTGTGTCATCAACTTTCGATGGTTTTTATATTAATTTTCTGTGGCGCCGCCTGCCGATTGATGTACTTGATGATGCTGTACTGTACAGGACGTGTCGTGTACGTCTGTTATGTAGTATCTGTCTGGTTAATGCCGTGTACTACTAGATAACTATACACACATAGTATTATGGACAATGAATAAAACATGTTTATTACACACCACAAGCTGTTGTCGCCTCTTCTCGTGTGTGTGTGTGTGTGTATGATTTTGTGCATGAATTAGCATATGTTCTACAGAACAAAGCACTAGCATCGTTATTATATGATGTTAAATTTGGAGACGGGCAGAAAGAAATAATTAATTAACGTCTAAATAGTTCTTTTATCAACATCCATCCGTTGAAATAGACAGCAAAACTATAGCTACAATATATATATATAAAGATATATATATATAAAGATATATATATATATATATATATAAACTGGAAAGATGAATGCCATTTTTTAGGACTGTGTATAAATTATGCTAAACAAGGACAAAATAATACAAAACTAAACTACAAACAAAAATATCAGGTAACGGATGAAGAAAGTCAGTTTCTGTCATTGAGCATCCTACGACATAATTAGCCAAAGAGAAGGGTCTAATGTTACTTATATTACAGCCTATATATATATATATATATATATACACCATTAAAATGTATAGATCACCAACAGTAAAACTAACTACTACTACCCGTCTTGTCGATTGACATATAGACAATTGTACCTTTTTACTTTCATAAAGATTGGCCTCACTTCCTAAGTGATAACGTGTGTATGATACATGTGTATGATACATGTGTATGACGAGGTATTGATGTCTAAGTTTATTTGATGGCACAGAAACGAAATATAATTAGCTTAGGAATAGTTACGAATGATGGGAAAAAATATGTGCGTCAAGGACGGGATTAAAAATGGACTGTGACAAAAACTAGCTGAGGTTAATTATAAATTGTGAGAAATATAAACCAAATGTGTTGTCTTCGTTGTGTAAACTACAAATTACAACTGTATGTGGACGTAATACATATTACTTCGTTAGACCAATACAATAATGTCTGTTTGTTTGTCTCTTTGTGTATATGTTTCTCTCTCTCTCTCTCTCTGTGTGTGTGTGTGTGTGTGTGAGAGAAGAGAGAGAGAGAGAGAGAGACGGTCGATACTGTAGCTAGTTTCTATTAACTGTAGGGTCCCAGATTTACAGCTATGTGTGTAAATCTCAACCTTTATATCGAATTTAGGTACGAAAAGGTAATTGGACTAATTGAGGGCAGATATTGTTATATCAGATATCGGAGATGGGTAGAGATATCTATAGATAGCATCATCAACATTATCAACAACATTATCATTATCATCAGTGACTATAATACATGCAGACAACACAATTTTCCACCATAATGAGAAACATATACACAAAGAGACAGACAGACAGACAGACAGACGTATACACAGAGATACACTATCGACGTAATACATATTACTTCGTTAGACCAATACAATAATGGGTAATACAGTTATGTATATATTTGTTGTACTAAGAGTAATACCGTTGACTATTAACACATATAGGGACATATGTATTAGGTAGATCAAGTTATTATGTTGTTGATGATGTTGATGATGCTATCTATAGATATCTCCGATATCTGATATAACAATATCTGCCCTCAATTAGTCCAATTACCTTTTCGTACCTAAATTCGATATAAAGGTTGGGATTTACACACATAGCTGTAAATCTGGGACCCTACAGTTAATAGAAACTAGCTACAGTATCGACCGTCTCTCTCTCTCTCTCTCTCTCACTCACTCTCTCTCACCCCCTCCCTCTCTCTCTCTCTCACACACAAACACAGAGAGAGAGGGGGGGAGGAAAATACACATGCGCATATATATATATATATATATATATATATATGATTTAAATTGATTAAATTAAATCTTAATTGATCTCTCTTAATTGATCTCAATGTTCATCTTCAATGTTATACTTAATATCGTGGATCTCAAAGTGTTCCATCATTAAGTTTCTGAAGTACCTGTGTCAATAATTCTATTCTAATATGGCGACTTGGTTTATCAACCACTAATCAAAGTGACACCAATATTCAATATCAATAGTTGGTCCATGAATATTTCATTAAATTAATTCTATGCCAATTTCCAACGCGAAAAGGGAGTTATATACGAGTTAATAAAGGTAATTATTATATAGCCGTGTGTGTGTGTGTGTGTGTGTGTGAATATATCTATGTATGTACAGATATATGTAGGCTTATGTATATGGATGAATGTATGCATACGTGTATGTATGTTTGCATATAGGTATATTTATATGTATGTATGTATGTATGTATGTTTGCATATAGGTATATTTATATGTATGTATGCATGTATGCCTGCATGTATGCCTGCATGTATGCCTGCATGTATGCCTGCATGTATGTATGTATGTATGTATACATATATATATGTATATATTAACACAATCACGACAATGGCCCTGATATGAAATATACAACAAACAGCTGGTAATATTCCCTTGTCACCAACAGAAATGGTTCTATACGTTAGCTACAAAAAAGTCATCAAAAACTACAAAAGTTATCAATTATTCCTCTAACCAGTTGTCGAGATAGACATCACATTTTTGTGGCATTTCTTAATGTTGTTTTCTGAATACGAAATAGGTATCTAGGTGATAACTATCCGTGGAATGGATGAATCACCATGGAAGGTCAACAATAAACAACATATCTCACTGCCTGTCTGCATGTCTCCATCTATGTCCATCCATCTATATGTCTGTCTGTCTGTTTCTTTGTCTGGTTGTATATCTAGCTTTATGTCCATAGACTTTATATCTCCAATACCTGCTTGCCTATCTTTATGCCTGCTTGGTTGTCTGCCTGTCTGCCTGTCTGTTTATCTTTTGACGACTCCTGCAAACAAATGAGCTTGATTAAAACTAAACTATTATTATTATTATTATTATTATTATTATTATTGAGGAATAAATAGAAATCTGATGAAGATACCTTTAGGAAGGTTAAATCAAACCTAACAATCATCTGAGTGATTGATTGATTGTTTGTTTGTTTGTTTGTTTGTTTGTTTGACTGACTCACTGACTGCTCTAATCAATCAATCAGTGTCCGACCGACCAACTGACTGACAGCTGAACTAAACAACACATCTGGCGGGATCAATTAGACTTTTTTCTTTGATCTAGAAATTATAAAACATACGAAATAACAAACATATAATAACGGACATAACACCAACCAGGTGAGCTGTAAATGATAACAATAACAGTTCTAATAATATAAAATATTAAATGACGTACTGATGCTGAAAAGAAAAAATCGATAGGAACAAATCATTTAACGTAATATTCGATCTGTTAAGATGACGTGTGAGGTAGATAAATGACAAGATACTGGGTTGTCTAGGATGGAGGATTATAGACATCTCTGATAGTGATGAGATATCGGATAACATCAAGGTCAAATGAGGCTTAGTCAGAACAGGTGAAACATGGCTATAAACATAATGGGAAAGGTGTATTAAAATTACTGCCATAATATATTCATGCACCCCCCCGCCCGCACACACACACACACACCAAACTAGTAGCGTGGTTGATCTCCACCATCAGAGTTCAAACCCCGGTCTTGGTATATGCGTGGAGGGTGTTTCATCTTGCATTTGATATCATTGCATTTGGAGATTAATTGGCTGATTAAAACTATCAACGTGAACAGAAGTGGCTGTAAAACGACCAGACATTACTCAAACTCCCTCAGAGTAATTCGTCTGCGAGTAATCCGGAACGACGCAAACGAGCTAATTCGCGTGTCAAGGGTTCTACTGATCCAGACAGCTCGATCCTATTCCAAGAGATCCATTCCGGCTCATCCGGACGCCAGAATGAACTGACGCCTCGTCGCCGATCCCGACGAGAGACATCGAGAGACGGCCCGGAGCTGGTGGAGGGGTCTTTTTGGCATTCAACAACACGAGTCCCGTTTCTATTTGACGACGATGGCCACAGTTGTCCTTCTCGGCGGGAACTATTCCCTCGATGTCTCTTGGCGAGACATCTTACTGTCTCTTCGTCTAACGATTAGCGTCATCGTGCCGTCAATTTCCGTCATAACCTGATTAGCGGCCAATCTTTCGTCAGCCATACACGTGTACGCCATAAACCAGGTGACTGCTACGGGTAGGTTCCACTGCACACACACACACACACACACAGAGAGAGAGAGAGAGAGAGAGATGGAAGGCCTTTCGTCAAGGTCACGGACAGGTGGCGTCTGTGTGTGTCGCGGTTCGCGAGCATGACACCAGAAGGAAATGATTGGTAAGTGTCATTTGTCTCTTTTGTGTCAATTCAGCTTGGCCGACGTGACACCGAGTGTCAGAATGTGACACCTTGTGTCGTGATATCGGTCTCTTATTTTCCGATAAAAAATGAAGGAATGAAATATGTTATACTTCGGAGCAAAAACTGTTATATTTTAGAGTAAAAGCTTTTTATTTCAGAACAAAGCTGTTGTGCTTCAGATCATAAACCATTATACTCTGAAGTACTCACTGTGGACATGGCATCGTTGTACGCTACAGTACTGCCTGGCGAATTTAACATTTTGTACTCTAGTGTAATACTGATTCATGCAGCCATGTTTGTAATCTGGAGTACCAGATGTTGGGTCGGCCATGTTTGTAATCTGGAGTACCAGCTACTGAGTCGGCCATGTTTGTACTCTGGAGTACCAGATGTTGGGTCAGCCATGTTTGTACTCTGGAGTACCAGATGTTGGGTCGGCCATGTTGTGCTATCCGGGAATATACGACATCACTCTTCATCCTAAAGAAGCTAAGAATCCGTACGCGCATGGATTTGTGCGCGTACGTGTACGTTTTATTGGTCGTCACAGGTAGTCAGTCATTTGCTCCAGATATATCTTTTTATGACGTCATAAAACATTATTGGTGTCTCATGATGTACGTCGTAGTGATTAGAGAGCGCTTCGTGCAAGTGTTCGGCTGTGGGTTCGAAAGGTTTGGTTTGGTTTTGTTGTTCGGGGAGAATCCCCAGGCTGTCGCTTAACCAGCACAGCCTCATTGTGGGAGTGGCTGAGGAATCTCTCCTCCCCCACCACTCACAGGGGAGCAGTACGGAAAGATGAAGCCGAAATACCCTGAGGGTGGTCACTGCCAGAGTGTTTTACGTCCTCAGGGGGTTTTAACATCCCCCTTTATTTTAAATAATGGGTTTGAATCTGACTCGGACCTATACTTGTGGGCTATTCCAACCTCCCCCCCCCGTCGATCATAATGTGTCATCATAAGGTATGTCTCAAGTATAAATAACGAAAATAAACTTAAATTAACTTAACCTTATGACGTAGGTATTATTGTTAACGTCACAAATACGTCATCGCCTAATTAGAGATTAAGGAGATTAAAGGCCATAAAAATCTCCCCCCCCCTCGACACAGGAGATATTATCGACAGGGGTCGCTGTTGAATACATGCTCGAACCCCCCCCCCACCGGGTACTGACGACAGTAGACAACAATAGCTTAGCCACATCAAATCCGGATCGGCCGCTATCCGTATTCTGGACACGAGCCAATCCTTTCGGATCCGGAGCGTAAGGACCGATCGATGCTTATATTCGCTTCATTACGTCACTTCCGTCCGCGCGCCAGCCCCGATCAGCCGCAACCCCCCCCCCTCCTGGATATCGAGATGTTCGACATGTCGCGTGCACGATACGAAAATCGGATCCCCGGATTTGTTTTTGTTAAAGTCGCCGATAATCTGGAAAAGTCGAGGAGGTGTAATGAATGTCGGACGCTCGTTACGGTAACTTGAACGGCAAATGGCGGCCTATCTCCTCAATCTTCGAGCTTAATATTAAATATTACACAGACTATAGACGTCGTTCGCTAATAGACGTTCTTCAAGACCTACCTCCATAAATCTAAATACAACTATACATACATTAATCTAAAAATAAAATGTTCCATACCTCCACATATTGATAAATGTGTGCGTATACCTAAGCATATGTCTGGTCTACTCATCAGCCTGTGGGAACCGGTATCCGGACACTTAGCCAACGAACATTTAGCCAACGAACATTTAGCCAACGGACATTTAGCCAACATTCAAAATTTTCATATTTTTGAGTTTGTGTATGCTCTGTCAATATTATGTTTTCTTTATGGATGTTGCAAATATAGGCCTATCTTTAGATAAGATGATAGCAACATAATAATTATTGGTGCTTTTTGTACAATTTGTATATTTATATTAATGTATACTGTTTTCTCCGTTATTATATATAAATATAAATATTGATGTGTCAGGGTTGGGAGGTTTTTTACACAGACGTTATTAACACCGTTAACTACTTAACTATATCTGGTATGTGGGTAATTACTACTTGTATATACGGCAGATAATCTACTAGTCTCAGAATAGTCCTCTATCCAATGTTTACACATACATGTATTGTAATGTTGTTAAGATGTGACTGTATAACCCAGGTGATATATCATAGTTTTAAAATGTGACTTCATTTTGCCTCAGTATAGAAAGCCAGTCTGAATTTAATTTGAAACAGTGTTACACTTTCTCATGATCACAGTGTTATATCACATTGATACATACCTACATGTTGGCTTAAATTATTGAACTAATACTGTGATTATTATTTGATATCCAGCCTTTAGTACTGTATAAAGGTGGAAGGCCAGAGAATTCCACTTGGGAACATTGTTTACATGTTGCCGTTGGAAATAAGAAATGTGCAAAGTGCAAAAAGTGTGATTATCAGCAAGCTAATAATAGTCCACTACACAAAATGTTCAATGGATTCAGTTTCATCAGCATCAAGTGAGTGAATATTTTCAAACTTTGTAAATATTCACACTAAAGTGCACAATCTTCTATGCAACAGTAAAGCTTTTAATATGGTTTTCTGCTATAGGATTCTCAGAGGCAGTGTTGAATTAGACTATTTAACTGTTCAGATAGACAATATTCACTTTGTGTGCAGAAGAACAATAAATGTCATTATTTTGTTATATTCCTACTATTCAGGTAGACATTCAAGTGTCAAATATTAGGATGTAGCACAGTTGCTCACCCGGACAGTTGCTCACCAAACAAAATGAAAAAGTGGACACTTGCTCACCAGTGAATATTTAATGAGGAAAAATTTAAAAAAAATAAATGATTTTAATTCAGAAATATATTTCTTAGTATCATATTTCCTGTATAATTATTAGGGAATTAAAGTTCAGAGCAACTGTCCGTAATCCAAATATTGATTAGTGTGCTAATAAAAACGCATGTATGTGAAAGATACTATCAAATAAATGGGTCACCTAATGCAAATAGATCTGGCTTTGTTTACAGTGCTTCTGTTTGGTGTACCTTCAAGTTGACCAGACCATCCCCAATGACACCTAACTTCTTTCACCTGGAACCAGTGGCTTCTTTAGGCTAGTGGGATAAAAGGGCCCCAGGGCAATTAGATCTGGCTTCCTTTACAGTGATTCTGTTTTATATACAGTCAGAATTTGTTGATCCGACAAGGTTTATTGCATGATAATATGTGGGATAAACGAGAATATGATTATCGAGTCTGTGACATACGGGTAGTCTGTGTCACACATTTTTAAGTCATACAGATATACGTCCGTATTTAAACCAAAATTCAATAACCGTACGCAAGACATGGAATGGCATTGAAGCCATTGAGCATTTTGATATTTGTTAATTACAGACACTATAAAAAAAATACTCGTGTCATTATTTGAGCGATAAATTTAAATGAGATTATTATGGCTCGCTTTCTGTTCATAAATGACTCAATATTTTATTCAAGTATATTTATACTTAGCACCCAGTTAAGAAATATAAAATATGTAAACAATATAGATAACACAAACAAATATATTAAAAGTATACGATGTAGACTTAATAATAGGAATATTGACAATGTACACCTATAGACAACATGTCAGAAATAAAGAATGTATTATATGCAATGTTTGTGTTTTCAAATTTTAGAGTATGAGCCATTTGTTTGTGATCATTACATTCGTACAATGAATTAAATAAAATTCAATTACATACACTATGACGATTGAATATAACAGCTGTAGACTATATGTAACATCCGTGTTTGAAGTTTTATAATATGAGACATCACTGTGTTTGTTACATTTGTACAATGAATTACAAAAATACAATTACATACAATGTTTGGTATTTATTGAAACAACTGTATTTATGAAAACTCACATAAACATAATAATATTTTTTGAATGTTGGCTAAATGTCCCCACTGCAAATATTGGCTAAATGTCCGTTGGCTAAGTGTCCGTTGGCTAAATGTCCCGGATTCGTGGGAACCAGCTAATTCGCTTTTCGTACGCGACAAATATGTCACGCCCACAGGAAAGCGGCTACATGCAGGCTACGTACAAAAAGCGGAAGCACGTAAAAACATACCATTTGATACCACAGCTCGCAACAAACAACACGTGCGTGTGGTTCAATGGTGACTTGCTACATACATATCATAAACTATTTTGACACCACAGTTTACATTCAACAGTAATTTTCTGTGGTCCAAAAGACACCTGTATATAAAAATTTCGACACCTCAGATGCTGACCTCAGCTTTATTCTGGGTTCGAATAACTGAATAAATCCTACCTATATGAACCATGTATCAATACACGTCCGACTGGTCTGGCGTCGAAGTTCTTCTCTAACCGAAGTGAAAATTCAAGCCCTATATATAGCCTCAGCGTGTTAACAACATTACAGTTTGTTCACCGCAAAAGAATGTACACTAACTCAGTATGGACTCACTGAAGTGATTTAACTAAAATAAAAACAAAGTAGCAATACCGCACAATGGATTATTACTGGACTAGAACGAAATATTTATTTATACACATCTGTATATATATATATATATATATATATATATATGCACATATACAAGCACTTAGGTATGTGTATATGTTAATCATCCAACCAGGTTTAACGACCGACTGAAGCTCTAACGAGGGTGGTCTCCTTGGTTGGGTTCAATATAATTTACAGCCGCGAAATATATTTCACTGGCGGACTGACTGACTAGCTCACTCACTCATTCACTGACTCATTGCCAACATTAGTACCAAAAGGCAGCTCGTAAATAACACAACCGTCGGAGAGTGGGCAAGGTGGCCGCGTGGGCGCGCGGGCGCGCGCGAGACCCGATATTTAGATTAATTTCCTGGCCTATAGTTAATAATGATTCAGTCTGTTTATATTCTCACACCTTTGGGTGTGTGTTTACCCGAGGGGGGTGCCCCCTAGTAATGCTTGAATTAGATAGAGGTCGTTCAGGCGCTCATGTGAACCTAAATACCTAGTTGTTACGCACGCACACACGCAAGGTTCCGGATGGGGCAGGCTTAGTACCCGGATAGAGAGATAGATATCGGTTAAAATTGTTTACACGTTGTTTACAGTTACCATGGCGGCTGTTTATAAACAACGCTTATATTTATTCCGGATATAAAACAATGATTTAAGCCGCTAGTCGAAATCCGGATGGGGGGGGGTCAATGCGACAGCCGACTTGGCTGACGTCTCTCAGGATACTGATTAGTATATGGAATACGTCGTTCAGGATTTATGATCATCTGCCAATCTTCGATGATCCCGAATACCCAGTATCGATGGGATATGGCACCCCCCCCCCCGGATCTTCCCACATAAAGTTGGTCTTTTATCTCAGACTTCTCAAATTTGAATATGAAAAATAGATAAATGAACCCTCCCCTTTATTTATCTGATGAAGGGATCATTTTGTTTTTTGCCTATAATCCTGGATAGTGATAGTAGAACTGAGTCTGTAAACAGAATAATCTCTGGAATGAATGACTGTTAAGCCATTATGGAGATCTATAAATCATATATATATATATATATATATATATATATATATATATATATATCATTCGGTCAAGTACTGAGTACTTCTGGATGCTCCCCCCACAAACGCGGGGTCCTGATTCGCCGTACACAACGGACGGGCTCCCATATAGAAGTCATACACTGACTCTCTTTTACTTAATCAAACTAATTATCTGAGGGGTAAAATCTCAGACTGACAAAAAGCCCGCGGGGCAAATATGACCAGACCCTGCTTCCTCGATGTTATTTCTTCGCGGTGGCCAATCGAATACAAAGGAGCGGTCTGTGTTGTTCCGGATCGCGGCGTATCCAGGACGCTCCCCACCAAGACGGCCATCTTCTGAGACGATCCAGACGCCCGCTTCAGAGACAAATTATTATAGAAACGTCCGCAAAATGAAACAACATCGTCAGCGGCCGACCGTAAATCACCAAAATGATGCCAAATGCTTATCAACAGGAGCCATTATCCAGATAGCCGGACGCAGACTATCCCGAAGGCTGCTATAACGGTTCTGGATCAGCTTGGGTATCCGGATTTTCTTGACCACTACCCGTGTCAGTAGGGACACAACCGGTCAGCTACTTGGTTTATTACTCAGTGGAATGTGTCTCGCGAACTGAGAACTTCGGATCTTGAAAGTTGCAGTTTGGAGTGTTTGGATAAATGTTGCAAAAATCGATACATTATCCGTACTAAACCCTCAAATACCATTTACGCAAACTTCCTTTCCAATCTGTTCACAAACCAACATCGGATTATTTATGACAAAGCCATTATCGTTGAATGTATAAACTAAGATCTACGCCATCTTTACCGTCTGCTATAAATCAGAGATTATTTTCTAATGTTTACATTATCGTCCGAGAGCTGGCCTTTTAAACGGTCACGTGACCGGATTTAACCTACATTTCGCCGATTATTAAAATATGAAATCTTCGTTGGTATGTGCGCTTAATGTAGTTAGGGCGCGTACTAATGTTGTTGTTGTTTCTGCTGATGTGACAGTTGTTGTTGTTGTTGTTACTAGTTTTATCATTTTGGTTGCTATCGCTCTGCTATCATTGCTGTTCTGTTGTTGTTGTTTTTATTTTCGTTGTTTTTATTCTTGTTATCGTCGATGATGATATATCTGTTGTTATAACTGTTGTTTTCCTTAATGATGATGATGATGATGATGATGATGATGATGCAGCTGTTATTATAATTGTTGTTGTTGTTGTTGCTATTGTTGTCAATGTTATTGTTGTTTCCGGCATCTTTGGTGTATCTTTTACTTGAGTCACTAGGGTTGTTGTTATTGCTGTTATTGCTGTTATTATTGTTGTTGTAGTTGTTGTTACCGTTATTGCTGTTGTTGCTGTTATTGCTGTTGTTTTAGTACACAATCACCAATAATCATCAGTCAATCTATCCGAAAATGACGTTCCGGATGTTTGATGGGAACACAAACTGACCGACAGATGGCGCAGTGATAACGGCTAGATCCCGGAATAGGATCATCTTCGCTTTGTGGCGATCTTCACAGATCCGGATTGATTCATGGATTGCAGGTTTCTGAAAAATTCCAACATTCCCGCTCAAAACCGGAAGCTAGAATTTATAAACAAAATAAATGATCCAGATTATCTCATTATGTTTGTTATGATAATGAATAAGTGCACACACACGTACGCACGCGCGCGCGCACACACACACACATAGAGGGAGAGAGAGACTTCTTAATCATGTGACACTACAGTAAAAATAATGTTTTAAAAACGCATCCATTTCTACGTGTCTGTGTATGTACATACACGGACACGTGCATGAACGTGTATTAGTATTACCACTAGTGGACGATTTATCAGAGAAGAGATTTCGGAGACACATCGTTTATAGGTGTTAATGTCTGCCTGTCTGTTCCAGAGACCAGGTTAACAATCCAGAAGTGTCTATATTTTTGTTAGACCTCTTTGATGTTATCTGTTTTACGTCTCACGTATCATAATACAATCCCTAGTGTATCATGGTGTGTATTTAGCTGGATAGACTTATTGTATCTACGTCGATGTACTGAGGTTATTTCTCTGTCCGGAGACGCGATCTGACAAGTCCTTAGATTATCATTGCCTTCCGGATCAGAAGCCTCCACGAGCCGCCCAGTGGGCGATCCATCCCGGAGGGCATGGCGAACACATTCCGGATATATGCGATATGTTGCTTTTTGGCGTCGGATTTCATATTCAGGATCGCGACCAGGCGGCGCTGTTTGATCCGGGGGAGGCCCACACCGGGAAGCTGTCAGGATCAATGGATTTAAATCATCCATAGCCACTGGAATCCGATCCGAGAATAAGCGGATCCAGATTAGCGTCCACAGAAGCCTCGTTCTGGTCCATTACACGTCGAATCTTGGGCCGCTCATAACAAGGATTCTTCTTCCGGATATTTCTGGATACGGTAGACATTTCTCACGCCACTTACAATTATTTATTGGGATGAACAATCCGGGAATAGGGTAATTTGATGAAGTAAATCCTGAAGTTAATGAGTCTTAAAAAATTTTGATCTAACAGATAATTTTTTATTAAATATTTATCTGTTAACGTCACAGAATGAGTGAGAATGCGTTATATATTAAGCGACTTGACTGGAAATTTGTTTTATTAATTATATGTAAGTGCGTAAACACAAAAAGACTGCCTCTATAACCAACACGAATTTAATTTTAAAGTAAACAGTAACGTCAGTAATAATTACATGACAGAACGTTATGATGTCAAATGTGCTCGAGTCCATTAACATGAACCCTATTTTTAAAAGATAAATTGCTTAATGCAGGAATCTAGTCAAGAGACATTGGATTTTTTAATATCAATGTTGTAATTGTTCGGTATTAAACCGTAGTCTGCTGCCATCTACCGAATAATACATTAACTAGCACAAGTACATTCGCAAGAGGGCGTTCCATAACAGTGACGCTTCAACGAGGAAGTATATACCAAACCAGAAAATATTGTAAATAATTGTTTAATTGATGTTGGATGTTTTATCCGCTATAATATATACAACGTATTTATTTACACGCCTTTGTTTATATCATAACGTATCGTCTGCCAGCTATATTTTATTGCCATGTTAAATCACTCTACAAAGTCAAAGCCATAACGTAAACGTGCTTTCTTACAAGAGATAAATACAATAATTAATTAAGTAATTGTAACAAAATGTTACTCTTAATTATACACATACTTATGTCAGTTAGATATTTGGAGGACTAGAGAATCGATCATGTATAACACTTACTCAATTTATTGACTTAGCTCCAGTTTGGTTCATATAATGAATGATTTATCGACCATAAAGAAATATTAAAGAAATATTGAGTCGTACTAGCTCGTCGTGAGATGGAGCCACTAATTAATGTGATTGGACAGGAAATTAATAGTCAAGTTAGTTTGTAGACTGAAAACGTTATGACGCTTTTAGCTAATCTTATTGTTTTATATTGTGTTATATTTATTAAAAACTACACATCTATACCTAGACTAATAAAGTGACATTTTGAAGACACTTTTCTGGCAAACACACACACACACACACAAACACACACACACACACACAATCTTTAATGTAATTTAAATATCTCAACTGATAGGGGATTACATTATATATCGTTTATATTACAGTCCATCATTATCTGACATTAAGTGTTCCAACATCTAAAATATAATTATCAATCCTGTTTTTGTGTGTACACAATACATCAATCTGTAATCCTGTTTTTGTGTGTACACAATACACCAATCTGTGTCGTATCATATTATAAGGGAAAATGAAAAATTAAACACCATTTAAATTTGACCAGCAGATATTCCAATTTAATACAGAGAGACTCAAATCAGGAAGTTATCGTTAGAACATCCTTAAATGGCCAATAATTAGGGTATATAACAAAGTAAATTTGTAAAATCTTCTTAATTATTTTCAAGTAATTATCAATAACAAGGCATAATAATAAATATCAGGTTTAGTTTTAATTAATAATTTTAACCAATTAAACACCAGTTTTTACTTCATTGCTTTAAGTTATTTTATAATATTTCCTTGCATTTTTATCAGAACCTTCATAGTATTAATTCCCATCACTTGATGATAATGAATCAACATTATCCGACCGAATTGATTTCTTATATAAATCTTTCTTTGAAAATTAACCTCACTCACAATTATTGAAATAATCATAAATATTATCGCACCACAGAATGTCTGAATTAGAGATAGAAATTTTGAAGGTTAACTCTCACTGAAATAAAAATTTACTTTCCTGTACGAGTCATGTTAGTTGAACTTGGACACTTTGACTGTCCATATTACAGCACATCTATTTAATTACAATAAAATGCAGATGGTAGCTCTTATTGTTTAGTGCATTAAATATTAATACTAACTAGACATCAAAATGTTTTGGCACATATAATGATGGCATATTAAAACAACATCATTTTTTCTTTGAACAGAAACCTTATTACTCCACTGAATAAATCCAACCTTTTTGTTAACATATACTAATATTAGGAATGATTTCTGTCTAAGTATAGCTTTACAACAGTATACAAATAAGTGGATCTGAATAAAATTGCCACAGATCATAAAGGAATGCAGAAAATTATATGTTACCAGATTACTTTTAAAAAACAACAACATTATGAGTAATCACAGACATCGGTGCAAATTGATCACACATGAAAAACAAACCTAATCCACTATCAGAATACAAAAATCTTAAAACATTTATAAGATAAACAGTTATTTATTATTAATATTTTATAATATTGTATTAAAACAATGTTCTATTGCAGTTATTAGTTATTGTGCAAATTGAATACTAAAAGTTAAAAAGATACAAGAAACACTTATATTTATTATAAATTTATATTAAAAGAATTAAATACAGAATCTATGGCTATTTTGATTATTGGTTTTAAATAATATATATATATATATATTATAATATTGGCTAAAAACAAAGCTTTCATGCATCCAATTCAATACCAAATCACCAAAATCACTGTTTTATTTTCCTACTTATTAATCAATGTTTATTTACATTGAGATCCTGTTTGACTTCTGGTTTCAACCATTTTGTTTATATATCTGTATGTAAATTAGGTTTACAAGATTTCTTATATGTGATATTATCTTTGGAAAATGTATAAATGACAAGGAGGAGAGTGAAGTAGAAAACACTTCATTCTCGACAACAAAAATTCTTTATGTTAAACTGATTAAGTGCAGAAAAAAGCTGAAATGATTCTTACTAAATATCTCCCGAAAACAATAGATTTATTACATTACTAATAAGTATGGTATCTAAGTACATATTAGAACAATAACACTGACTAACATAAAATCAAAATTTTGGTGGTGATAACTCTGTATATTACATATAACCCAAAATAACGTTATAAGTAAGTCTCCTAACAATTTTATAGAATGTCTTATATTATCATCAGATAATATGTAAATCAATATGTAACTGGGACATTATTACATAATGTCTTCCACATTAACCTTTCTGTTTAAAATGTTTCCTCACAATATACCGAACTGTGACACTCCTCAAGTTCAGATGATATTCGCTGTCCTTGACCCTGTATGCCAAATGGTGTGGTGTCCTTGACCCGGTTAATGCTGTCCAGCGCTGTTATTGTTTTGACCATTTTCCATATCCAGGTCGGATACCTTTACTGTTGATTACTTCCACAACGACGTTATGTTTATATTCGTTCCAACGACGTTTTAGTTCTTGTTCAATGTATTCTTCATATATTTCGTCCTGAAAATGAGACATGACGACATTAATTGCAATCTTCCCTTCTCATTAAATGGGTCAGATTTTAACAATGTAGCACGGTCAAAAGGTCATCTAGCATCATTTTAGATGGCTCTCAAGACTTCCATAAGTGAGTTGTGTGTCTAGTATCAGTCGTGGTCGCACCCGGGACGAGCAGCGACTACCTCAAGAAACTCTAACCAGTATACTAGATTAATATGATCAAAAGATTAGGAAGGAAATAGTTTGCCGATTCTACGTTCTAAATCTGTGGTGAGTTTATCTCTGATTGGGCAATCACATCAACTGTTGTTCTCAGACATACTTGTTTAATTTAAGAAACTACAAACTCGTAAATATTGCTCTAATGGGAAACAACGAACAGTAAGAATAATTTGGGGGATAATTACAACAAATTTACCTGAGTTATATCTGCAAATGTTCTTTCTCCAGACTGCATTAAGAGTTGTACTGTAACGTCATCCAGAACTGAAATATTAAAAATATTGTTATGAATTATGTGAACAGCGATTGTTGAAAATAGTTCTTAAGACCTGATGTGCATTAATGTGTTCTAGAAGTGGCAGACTTACTCTTTAATTTCGGTGGTTCGATGCAGGCAAGTTCCACTTTAGTAGAGGTCACAATGGAGCAGTTCATTGGCTCATCACCAATAATACTGACCTCCCCAAATGAATCAGTTGGTCCAAGTTGACCCATGACCACCTGCTTCGTACTCTTCTCCTGTTTGGATCACATAACAATGTTGACACGTCTAATATGGTTCAGTTGAGTTATTCAGACTAAGTACTGGTCACACCTGGGACATACAGCTGAGGGGGGACATCTTTAGGAAACATACCCCACAAATGCAGATATGAGCTGGGTTTGAACCCTCAGCCTGGAGGTTGGCAGTGTAGTGTCCTAACAACTGTGCTCCAATTATACAGATCAGTAAGACACTTACTCAGCCAGTGTGATCATAACAGAAACTGACTGATTATGTGACAGACTGATTATTCACGGAATCATCTGATAACTGATTCTCTCATTCACTTGATCGCTCACTCGCCAGCTCACTCACTCACTCACTCATAATTACACAATCGATCTGACAGTCATAAAAACTGATTCATGATGTGACTAATTGCTGATTTGTGACTGATTTGCTAATTGATTCACTGACAAAAATCTGTCTATCTATCTATTTAGCAATCAGGACAAACAAACAGACAAACAGACATACAGACAAACAAAGAGATAAACAGACAGACAAACAGATAGGCAAACAGACATGCAGATGTCCAAAATGATAAAGTAATGAAAACTGATCTAATTTCTATCCAAGTTAAACATTACTTGCTAATTTGTTGCTATAAATGCTTGCAACAATATGGAAAAAATAGCAGACAAACAATATTTACCTTCTTCCCATTGGACAGATGATGCCAAGCTTCAACTTGGCGAAGAACATGACATTCTCCCGACTTTATAATCCCAATAAATGGTGACATATAACCCTCACTGGCCAGCACTTTATAAAACAAAATATAAAGACATTTGTAAAAAAAAACTATTGTCAATTAATGTGAACACTGTCTTAAAATATGAACATATATGATTAAAACTCAAAATGATAATTCAACAATATATGATATTTAATTATAATAATAATAAAAGTAATCACATATTAATTGATGGTTTCACAACATCACATTCAACCATATTATTCTTAGGTTAAAAGATATATTATAATTTATCTATCTCTGTTAACTAATACACCATAATTAATAACAACAAACCTGTATTTGGAGAGAATTGAATCCATTCAAATAGATCAGCCACTTTAAGAAGTGGCTGTTCAGTCCACATTTTATACGTCTTGCAGGTCTTCATCAGATTTGACTTTTCGGACAGTTCTCGGGTCCGTATTTGCTGTAAAAGGAAGATGGGACAGATTTTAAAAGTGAATAAAACATACAAAATATTTGTTAGGAAAATGCATCAATTTATTATAAATCTTTTATTGATTTCTATAATATTTTTATTACCCAATGTTCAAGTATAGTTAAAGAATAGTTATAAATGCTAATAGTTGTACAAACGAAGGTAATAAATGTACATTTAATTAAGTGGTCTTATTAGAAGGAACCATTCAAAGGCATGTACATTGTTTATGTACATAATATGAGATACCTGAAATGTTATGAGAAATTTTAAATGATTTATATTTTTACACAAAAATGGATCCTTAAAGAGAGAGTTGACTGTTAAAATGCTCCTTGTTGCATGAAGTGTAACAATGATTTAGTTTTTACAAATAATTACACACTATTACATTAAAGACAGAAGAACAAACATCAGATAGAAAACATACAAGTAAGTGTAAACAGACATGAAAGATTTTAATAAACATGAGAAGACTGATCATTTTGATGGTACAGTGATTAGAACAATGTCTTTGTTTCCAGGTTGTGAGTTTAAATCCAATTCATAGCTATTATTGTGGAATGTCTCCCTATGAAATCATCCCTCAACCATATGTAATAATAATACTAATAGCTTAAATGTCAGTTATTTTACATAGACAAACTACCTCAAATAAGGGAGATGTATATGTTCTATAATTTACTGCTTCACCACAGGTTGCCTGGCTGGATGAAAAACTGTTCCTACTAATACTATAGTGCCCCAGGTGCGACCAACACCACGACTAAACCACACAACCCAACTCAATGACAAGAAAATGTTGGGAATAGTTTTGTTTCAGGTAAACAACTTCAGATCTAGACACTACTTCATAACTAATGTTTAAAATTTTTATATAACCAGTAATGATGATGATGATGATGTAATAGTATTAATGATGATGATAGTATAACAACAATAATGCCATATTTCCCAGATATATTCTCTTACCTCTTTCACTCTTTGGTAATCTGAAGTGCTTATCTTGAGAAACTCGCAGTTCATTTCCAGAGTTGTAACAGTTAATATTCTAAAATGAAAAGGGAAAACAGTTTCATTAATAAAAAATATTATCACTCAAAGGAACTTGACAGAAAGTGTAATTTCTCATAAATTAAAACAATGATAAAACTATTATATTTCTTATCAAGGTTATTATTAATATATCAATAAAATAAAAACCATCATGTAGGATATATATATATATATATATATATATTAATAATATAGGCAGTATTTATATATTTTTTTAATTAATTACCTGCTGTTTGCGTCTCTGTCAGGGACTTTTTCTAATGTGCCAAAACATTCACCAATTGAAAGCTGAACAATAACAAATGTCATACAAAGTGAGCAACAATTTAGATCATTCCAATAATATTTTATTATTATCTATAAGATCATCAATGTTTTGTGATTACAAATTTTACTTTGTATGTATACTCATTCTATCCTTATCCATCCTGCATTTCTCTCTGATCACTCGCTTAGAGTATATGTATGTGTGTGTGTGTGTGTGTGTGTGTGTGTGTGTGTGTGTGCACATGTATTCGTTCATTCTTTTTCATGTATCTTACAGCTGGTAGGTCTGGCTGAGGTTCTGGTGTTGGCAAATTGAATTCCATCTTCATTCCTCTCTGCTTCAAATAAGGATGAAAATTTGGTCGGACAGAACCCTTCAGTATCATGTGTAACCCAGTGTTACCAAATACTGTAAGACATAAAATATGGTCAAACTCCCCATTACTCAAACTAACTGTCATCACTCTCAATATTAAACATATATCTTGTGTGACATTTTAGTGATATCATTATCAAAAATATTCATCTGCTAAGTTCATAATCACAATTTTGTTTTGTTTTATAGCATAATGGTGGTTAATTCACCTCTACCATATATACTCGCAGTTAAGTAGATTTTTTGGGGAGGGAAAAGGGAGTTCTCAGAAGCATCTCGACTTATACGCACGTCATATTTCCTACAAGCTGAAGGGAAGATGTTTTGGGCCATCCTTAGCACACAACATTACAGGATTGAACCCAATAAGAGCCAGAGTCAGAATAAAATCATCACATCGCTGGCTACTAATCCATTATTATTATTCAATAAATAACAATTAATTTTCAACAAACTGTTATTTGGATCTCACAAATATGTCTTTATGTAATAATACTTGATAGTCACACGCTGTTACCTATTACCTATTGGTACCTCCAGAAGTGCAGTGTAACAATTAATTAATAACACTTGCCAATTGAAGGTACAATCAGGCATGTTTGTGTGAGTGAGAGTTGGAACAAAATTGCCACATCACTGCCTACAATCCATTATTATTCAATAAACAACAATTAATTTTAACCAAACTGTTATTTGGATTTCCTAAACATATACGAGTCTTTATGTAACAATACTTGATAGTCACGTGCTGTTACCTACCAGTACATCCGGATGATTAGCTATAAAATAAAAATCAGTACTCACTTTACAAACCTTGCTCCCCAGTTGCTGTGAAACAATTAATTAATAACCCTTGCCAGTTGAAGTTACAGTCAGGTGTGTTTGGTGTGACATGTTTGTTTATTAATTATAATATCAAAGCAAATACAAATGGTTTAGAAAACCACGCAGGCCATCGTACCTGGAGGGTATACCTCACTACTGGAGCAGGTATACTTGAACAAGCCGTTTAAGGGTGAAATGGGCTAATTATAGAATGATTGGATGGCAGAGGGCAATTAACCTCTAACACCTGCTGGTAATATAAAGAGACCATTGATTCCTGTGGTCAAGAGGGGGAGGGGGGTTTAAAACTGTGTGAGAGCTTATTCCTGTAGGAATGGTGTCCAAGTGCTTCTTAAACTAGTTAAAGTGTGGTTTTTCTAACAAGATGGATTCCGATTTTGAGAGATTTTAATCATATTATCAGACAGAAAATTCTTAAAAAAATGGCAAGTCAATACTTCAGAAGCCGAATTCGACTTATACGGTGAGCTTATGCCGGGTCAACTAATATGCCAGTATATAGAGTGTTATCATATAATAGACAGAAAAAAAAGCTCAAAGAGCAGCTTCATCCAAATTATGAGGGAGCCACTGTTTTGTCATCTAGGTGGCAGCAGCAACGACTCACTGGTAATGTCAGCATCCTTCCATGAGTCTATCTGGGCAACAACGCACAGTTCTTTCAGCACTTGTGGTGACATCTGGCTAGATAATATGTCAAAGTGCTTCACAGCTTCATAAACCTGCTCTGCTTCCTGGGCTGTCCTTTCAAATGGCCTGGTTTAAAAAAAAATTAGAATACAATTCTCATATAGTTTAACTATCTGACATTAGAACAAAATTTCGTCCAGGACGTTATTCATATCATAAGACAAACAAATAGCATTTGGGCGACAATCTATATCATAACGTTTCAATAAATAAAACTACACCGTTCTGACTAATTTATTTTGAAAATGGCTAAATCTTTTTGAAAATTATCAGATAAATTGTAATAAATGTCACTGGATATGCCCCAAAAAATTATGTCTACGATGCATCAACATTTGTATACTTATGCTAGCTTTAAATTTTGGAGAAGGAGACACACTTCTATTTAGAGACTGTACATCTAAAGGAGATTGATGAGATATGATGATAATCTAAGTGAGTGAGTTGTTGGTGATCTTTAACAGATTGTTTTCCTCAGAGGGACCACACGTCATGGCCATAACCAAAGAATCCCACATCCAAACTCAACTCAATCAATAATGTTATAGGAAGTTATACTCACTACATCAAACATCTAAACTTTAAATAGCCAGAAAGAACCAAAAGGAAGACGATGATGATGATGATGATTGATATTTTACGGCTACTTTTGTACACTTGGTAGGTTAAATGGGCCGAGCGACTTCCAAAGGTAATGAGGCGAAGTCAAAGATGAAACAACCTTCAGATATGTCCACGCCGAGATTCGAACATGGGTTGTAGTGATCTGTGGTCCAACACGCTACTGCTAGACCACAGAGGCACCCCAACAGGAAGACAGCTTATAGGCTATATTAGTATCTCAATTTCCTAATAAATTGTTACCTTTATATCATCTAAGCAAAATATTTGTAAATGGAAATTGTGAAATAAACTATCTATCTATCAACAAACTCTGCCATGTTTCGATAATACAAATTTATCTGTCATTCTGATGTCCAAATATTATTTCTTGGCTTTGTCAATCTTAACAAATGATTGAAAGGGTTTTCATCCTAGGCCATTCGATATTTTACCTCCATTTGTCTAACTCTAAAGCTAACTGAGGTAACTCACAGTTTACGTAGAATTCTGCGCAACATCTTAATCCTGTCAGCGAGTATGGCCTTCGGATCCTCATTTTTGCGTTCCTTGTGCAGACTGGCAAGGTGTTGTCGTATGTCATGACTCAGCTCAGGTTCTGGTGGTTTAGGCTTCGAGCCAGGCTTGTGAGCTAGTGTTGACTCACCAGCAACTAGAATGACAATGACATAGAACATTATATATATATATATATATATGTGTGTGTGTGTGTGTGTGTGTGTGTGTGTGTGTGTGGTCAAGCTGTTTTGACACAGTTAGTTACACCATAGTACTCATAACTGAAGGGTGTTGGGTTCGAGGCTCTGGAGCTATAATGCTGTCATGTGGTGACTGGTTCACTCAGTCTGAGGTGAGAACCTGACAGGATGTGATGGCTATGTATTTGAGTAATGCTTTGCTCCTACAGTAGCAGCATGTGTTGTATACTCCATTGGGATTTGAGGTGTGTGTGTGTTGGATTAAAACAATTTTCAGCGAGGGATAATAATAATATTGTAAAACACTCCAGGACATCACATTATACACACACACACACACACATACACACACACACACACATATATATATATATATATATATAATTTTATTCACAAGTCACTTCTATTTTGGGGTTGAAGTTATACTGTTTATAAAAAACACTGTACTATATGTTGCTCGGAATTAGAGTTTAATCAAAAACAAATCAATGATCACTCACCTACTGACTTTGAGTTGCCTATTGTTCCCGTTCCTAAGCTCAGCATGGATGCCTTATGATCACTGAAACATACATTGTGACGTTATGACCATGTTTTCAACCACTATTGTAGAAGCAGTTCTCTGTTTAGTCTCGGTATTGGTCTCACGCCAGGATATATATATCAGAAGGGTTACTCCCTAGGGAAATGGTGTAATCATACTGAAGCCATTTTCTGATTGATGAAACATCCCTCAGACAATGTAGGGATTTTATTGCCCGTTTGTTTATTCCCATGAATGTCAGTGATGCATTAAAATGTTTTCCTATTCAAACATTATCAAAATTATTCACAAATATGGACAGTACACTGGGATTCAAACCAAGATTGGGGGGTGCAATATTTTAGCTCCAACCAGAATCAATAATAATAATAAATGCATGTATCTTGCTCATAGTTTGGGCTGTCATTGCTTAATGTCAACTCTTTTGTTAATGACATCATTAAGTAAATTTAACCTAGACAAGTTATTGGGGATTTGTTTAGTGATAGTGACATGCACATCTCAGACATATGACAGAGTGATGACATTCTATAACACACAAACTATATTAATAAGTTGGATTTAGACCAGAACCCATTGGCTTGCGATGATGTACTATAACCAATGTGCTACCGGAATGACCAGAACCTATCCAGAATGTGGAATATATAGCAAAAAAGAAATATAACATACTTGACATGGTGATAACAGTATGCTGTGTGTATATATATATATATATATATATATATATATATACATTTTTTGTTAGCAAATTTCAATTCCAAATTTATCAATTTTAATTCCATTTTTTTTAAATAAGCAATTCCAGAATTGAATTGACCCCATGTCTAATATATATATATATATTACCTCATATTTTCAAGATATTTTGGCAGTGTTTTGGTTTTATGAGGATCCACGAACACTGTGTGATATTTCTTCATGAATTCCTGGTGTGCTTCAGCAGAGGTTTCATTACCTGAGCTGTATAAAGAGAACACTACAACATATCAATAAATATATCTCAGATCGGGTATGTTGTATATGTGTGTATGCGTATGTAATATATATATATATATGTGTGTGTGTTATATATATATATATATATATATATATATATATATGTGTGTGTGTATGTGTGTATATGTATATGTGTGTCTACAAAATGTTTTCCATACTCTAGCCATGTTTTGTTTATTGTTTTATTAAGTTATTGGCAGGTAGGAAGACAGCCATTATGGCTATACCTGTCTCTCAATTCCTCTATTACTATTAATATTATACTATGTCATGTATTATATGTGAATCGGAAATTGTGAATAAATTGTCTGGTCTTGTCTTGTTACCAGAAACAGTAAAAAATAGACACACATATATAACAAACGTACACTCTGTCAAACAGACACAATTAATGGTCTTAGTACATTGAGTTAATTGTTATGCAAGTTGTATATTTTGTTATTTGTTTTAAGATGGCATAGTAATAAAAATGTTTCATCGGAAGTACCATACTTTTATAAGAGCATGAATTACTGTTATAATAGGATATTATTTGGAATGTATGAGAACCATTTATAACTGACTACTCTAAATACTGTAACTTATCAGTTACAGTATTAGTAATTATATATTCTAAGATATCATAACTAAGCCATGGTTACATCAAATCAGAGATTTAGGTTAGCAACTATAACTCACTTGTCTTTTAATCCTTTAATATTGCACAACATCTTTAATTTATCGTAGTCAATCACCGGCTTCTCAACATCATCAGGAACTGAAAATATATCAACATTCAATTAGAGATATATTAATAACATTGTACATTCTCTATGATACTGTTATTTCTAAAAATAAAAGTACCATGTAAGTGTGAAGTATCCATTTAACGTTAGTCAGTTTTATGTAGATGTTAGGTGGTCATGATGATGGTACATATTGACAAGGGTTCATTACCCCCCAAAAACCTCTTGAAAATGGCATATCATTCCTCTCCCTCCAAACTTCCAATGACCTTCAAGGACTACAGACCCTGACATTTCACCATTGCAATAAAGACCTTTTTATTAATAACTTCTAATTTAAACATAGAATTTAATCTCTTCCACAACACAGACAAAATACTATTATTATTTCATTTCTAAATCAGTCATATACATGTAGAGGTGAGCTGACTTGGTGAAGGAAACCCTGAAATGATCAGATCTGACAACCCAAAAATCAGAGTGTTGAGGGACTGTCTTTTGTTATTTAGCATGATAATAATTACATAGATTTGTATTAGACTACTATAATAATAATAATATGTGATATTTATATAGTGCTCTATTCAGCTAGAAGCTGCTCTAAGGTGCTTTACAATATTATTATATTGATGACATATTACAAGAAAATATAAATGGAATTGTTATGTGGTCTAAATGTGATTGGCAAGAATACGGTAAGACATCTTCAATTTATTTGAACCTTGAGAAGCATAATTTCAATAATAAAATCATTAGGGAAATCTGTCGAATGTTGGGCGGGTTCGGACATTTCCGTCCTCTGCTCACTCACTTGTGAAGCCGGCGGTACAAATCAATCTATTTTTAGCATGGGGAAAGCCTCATGCACACGTAAACAAACCGAAAATGAGGTAAATAGTCACATCACTTCTGTGGAATGAAAAGAAATCCGTTATCTGAATGTGGGGGAATGACAGACTCGAGGGGCAATGATGGGTACGTTAGTGGGGTAATGAAGGGCACTACATTTTTATAAAAATACCTTTTTTTAAATCACAGTGAGTAACATAGGGTTCTGATATGATTAATGGATAATACATTAAAACAATGTTCCACAGCAGCCACTAAATCCATCCAATATTGTTTGCACTTGATGTACTATCATGTCTATCTATAGATTTATTTATGGGTTGTTATGTTCAATTTTGGTGAACAAGTTAAGCATGATTACTTATATAAAAAAATATGTGTAGTGTTAGAACATTCATTCTGTGACAAGTAGAATCAAGTGAAATGTGATTTAAAATAATGTATTAGTGTATTAACTTCACTATGTCAATAAAACGATCTGAAGAATAATGAACATGGACTTTGTAGTCTACACAATATTATATCAAACAATAACAACTTATTCTGGTAACTTCTGTAATTTATCTGCCTTTCTAATTTTCTTAGTCTTAGGCCTAACATGATCCTGTTTAATTTTACGTTTTTCAGCCCTGAGTTTCATCCTTTCAACCTGTTCTCGTTCTTGTTGTTGTTTTAGTTAACTTTTTAACTTTTTATTATTTATTTTTTCATCATAAATGAGTAGTCTGGAACCAGATGGGTTTGACTTATTCAATTTAGCTGCAGACCTTATCGCTGCAGTTGGGATTGAGAAAATGGAACTGACTGCCGAATCTATATTGCCTAGGTCTAATGAAGTAATATCCACTAGATTTAATAATGTAATCTCATCTGTATGTAATACTTTGGCTGATTCATGAGGTTGTGGGGTATGACAAATAGAGCTCAACAGATCAATTGCTGAGCACTGATTATCCACTGGGTTGATAATCAGTGTCATTATCAGTTGATTAAACAATTTCAACCATGACCTCCAGAGGGTATGTGCTAGATGAAGTTGGAGATATATGTTGTTCAGTAGATGGGAGATCTACAGAAACAATATCTGTAGTTAACATATCTGAGGTCATTGGAACATCTACAATATCTGTGATGGCAACATCTGGTACTTCCAGACCTACAGAAACATCTGTGACATATCTCTGAAACTGTATTCTGGGGAATATCTGATGCAGTGCGGACCCTAAGAGCTAAGGATGGGGCATAACCATGTTCCGCTATAATATCTGGGTTAAAGGGTTAAACTACACAAGTTGAAAAAAGCTTTTGACTACTTGGAATGGGATTTTGTAGAATATTGTCTAAAACAATTTAATTTTGGTCTTTCTTTAATAAAATGGGTTAATGTATTTGATAAAGATATCACAACACAAGTATCTAATAATGGATGGTCGTCAGACATTTTTAGGTCCACACAGGGTTCCAGACAAGGATGCCTACTCTCACCATATATATTTTTAATGTGTGCAGAATTACTACTATACTAACTTGTATACTGAGACAACAAGTATCAATACATGACATAAATATTGACAATAGGTCTTTTCTTGTCAGTCAGTATGCTGATGACATCATTATTACCATTAAATATTCGGAACATATTTTGAGAGAAATAATTGAAATTTTTAAGGTATTTGCAAAAGTATCAGGACTCACAATTAACTATGATAAACGTCAAATCATGTCTCTAGCAAGAATCAAATATAATTACAACAAGATTGTACCTGAATGTAACTTTCAATAGACGGAATAAATAGTCTTGGTGTAGTAATATGTCATAGAACAGAATACCTCATAAAACTAAATTATACCAAAGCTCTGAAGAAAATGGAGAACATATTGAAAATATGGGGTAGAAGATATTTGACACTATATGGGAAAGTCACAATCATTAATACATTTGTAATATCTCAATTAGTATATATGTTATCCGTACTCCCTTATCCATCGGAGGAAATGTTAATGCAAATAAATAAATTGTTCTTTGAATTTTTCTGGAATGCTAAGCCAGATAAAGTCAAAAGAAGTTCTATGAAACTTCCCAAGGAAAAAGGGGGAGTATCGGCTCCTAATATAGTGTTAAAAGATCAGGCATTAAAAATAGTTTGGGTACAGAGAATAATGAGGGCAGAAAATATATGGAATATCATAATTCAGAATAAAATCCCTGTCAATTTGAAACTTTTTTGGAATATGAATTTTAGCATTAATATTATTACTAACATGACTAATCCTATTATTAGAGAAGTAATAACGTCATGATCAAAGTATAATTTTTACAACCCTTCCAATATTCAACAAATACGTACCCAGATAATATGATTTAATTCACATGTAAGAATAAACAATAAGTGTATTTACATATCTGAACTCAATGATAATAACATTGTTTATATTCTTCAATTTTTTAATGAAACAGGTGATATATTGAGTCTGAATGGTTTTGAGCTGAAATATGGTATACATATAAATGTTCTGATTTATTATAGTATTGTTTGCACATTCTGTAATGAACAAATTGAAACACTTCCACATTTATTAGTGGAATGTGAAGTATTTTGGAGTGACCTCCAACTATGGTTGTATGAGAGAACAGATATACTGATTGATCTAGATGTACGTGAAATAATTATAGGTTTCCAAGATGAAAATTTTATTATGTTCAATGCAGTATATTTACTCAATATAAAAAATGTATATTAAGATGTTCTTATGAAAACAAGTTTCCAAATCGAACGTACTTTTTATTAGTAGAAAAGTTTATTGCAATGCGTAATAGTAAAATTACAGAATTTAAAAATAAGTGGAGTTGTATTTTGCCCAGTTAATATATATTTGAATGATAATATGTGAGCAAGGAGTAGCAGAAACATTAATATAATGTTATAATTGTATTGAATATATATTTACATTGTATGTGCGGTTGTATGATTGTGAATATGAAATACAAATTAAAAAAAAAATTATTATCCCTGACTCAGACCTATTTCCACCCAGCACATATTTCAACTCCCAACGGATCATATAATGCATGTTGCCATTAAAGGTGCAATGCATTACATGAACACATAGCCATTGCATCCTGTCAGGTACTCATTTTTTATGGATGAGTGAACCAGTCAACACATGACAGCATTGCAGCTCATGGAACCTCGAACCCGCGACTGTTTGGCTATGAGTGCTACACTCTAACTAACTGCACTATCACGGCCAAACACTAATAGAGTGAGAGTATTTTCAGATTTTTAATCTATGGCCCTGGTAATAGTATACAGCATAGGTACATCCACATCTGATGTGTGTCACCACTATTGATATAATTATATATCCGCACCATTTTATGTGACTTTTTCAAATCGGCATCCCTGCCAGCAAAATTTGACATATATATTTAACAACAAATAACATCTAGTTTAGAAAACAGGCCTGTTTACATTATGATTATTGTAAAAACATATACCCAGCCTTACAGGCTAATTGGTCAGTTACATATATCTGAGCTTGAGAACAAGTGCCACCTGTATGTCATTTATATAAGAGAGCTTCTCTTGTTCCATATAACATTTACAAAATTGGCAAAATTATGATTGGCATTCTTCATAGTATACATAAATTTATCAAATGTGTTTAAAAGTTTGAAATTTATATATTTATTTGAAATTTTCAGGTAGAAGTTTTCTCTTTCTGTTCCATATTATGAGCATACACACACAAAATGAATTTCATCCTCAACAAAACCTTACTCACAAATTTTACATAATCTATCTTCCAATCTAGTTTGATTAAAGCAGCCAAGTTCTACATTTCAATTTGGCAATTACGGATCATTCAAATTTGTTACTTAATAGATTTATATACGGTTCCATTACATAATTTGATTTAAAATGCACATATTGTGTCAGTTTAGGTTTATGTATTAAATAATTTTTCCAATTTTGAGTTCGCTGAAGAAATAAAGTAGATTATTTAAATATCAAGTGGAGATTTTGGGGTACCTCCTACCATGTTTCAATATTTATATAAACATAATACGACATGCTAAAACAGAGTAGGACACACCAAATAATGGGTGTGTATAATAATATCAATTCGCATAAATATAATTAAACTTTTTGGATGCATTTGAAAATTTTCTGGATGTAGATCTAACGAATAGATCTACAGATCCCTTCACCAGAAATACAATACACTATTCCTGTCCTAGAGTGTATGAACATAACACATAAGTGTCTAGTTACTTCCAATTTGTAGAAAACCATTAACCTCATGTTTAATATTACACAGAAGACTGACAATCTCTGATGATGTTTTTTTTTTTGTATTTCAGTTATAATCTTGATTTCTTCATTCAAAATGATCGAAATATACAAACCATTACCACATTAGACATTATGATTATTCATCTTCCTGATGAGGTTATTTAAATAAAACATCAAATATTAAGCCTTTGTATTTATTTCAGTTTAATTATGACTTGTGTACAATAACATATGTAGTATAATGTACCCAATAATAGATAGTCATTCTAAATGAATTCTGATGAAATATTAAAACTCAGTAAAACTGGAAGATATGGTTACTTTATGGTGGATTATCATTATGTGTTATACAACTTATGGTTTTATTATGTAGTAAACAGTTTTAATCTCAAATCATACAAATGAAGTAGTGTAGTTTGACTAGTTTGACTAGTACTCTACCGTCTACGTCTCTAGTTGTATAACTTACTTTTATATCGGGTAGATTTCTTGTCACGTTTCGTCCAAGATGATTGTATTTCATTGTCATCGAATCTGACCAAAGCCATTTTGATTTGTCAAAAATGTATAAACATAAAACCAGTCCTTCTATAAAAACAAATATACCTGGAGCTAAATTTTGTTTACATCGCCATATTGGCGTTACTGTAACAACGTCTCGACGGCCGCGAGATCACGGTAGCCTTAACGTGTCATAAATCTGATAATTGTTTCATCATGCGACTTTTAGCCGCGGTTATATAGATAAACCGATTCGAATGGGTATACATTTTAACGCTGTTATTAAGATACTGACACTTTGCACCAAATTTCTATATTTTAGATATTATGCCATACTATAGTAATTATGTATAATGTTATTTGTTGGTGGCCTAAGCCAATTGATGCGTTCTATGATTGTCTATTAAATTGCTTCCAACATGGTTTGACCCAAAATGGGGGTTTAGTCCAGCCAACCCTGATAAATGATAATATTTGTCAACACCAGTACATTCTCTTAAATTTTAATTGTTTATGCTTGTATATGATATTTGATGAATAACTGGGATGTTCACATACTATATTTTAATTGTCAAAAATCTATTCCAATAGATTTATAATTGTCAACAAATTCCACTATCCAAACCTATTTTTCTATGAATGAATCTGAAAACATGTTAACACATTCATCAAGAACATTCAATATTAAATTAGTTTCCCAAAGCTATTTATTCTACATGATAACAATACACAATTGACCAATTTAAATAATATTTCTCTTTCACTGTTGAAGCAGTAACAAATACATTTGGGTTGTTATACAAACATAGAAAAATATTCTGCATGTCTGCTCCACTTGAGAAACTTGTTTGAAATAACAAGGCATACAATCAAAACATACAGCTAATATTGTTATTATTCAGTTGTGGTCAAACTATAAAGAAATTACAACATTTAATATGTTTTGCATAAGAAATGACTTGAAAATATAACTTTTACGTACATAGTGATCCACTATATTTTCAAGTCATTTCCTATGTAAAAAATAAGAACAATATTAAATGTGGTTATCAGTGAACAATTTTTTGAATTGTGAAATAAAAACAGAAATATACCCTTAAACGGTAACTGATCTGTGAATAAACATCAATTTCCACAAAAAAACATACATATTTACAAAGACGTACAGTTATTTTATGTTTTTGATTTAAAAAGTTAGTTCAAACCACAATTCAACTGCTAGATCTTCCAGTGATATATGTCATTAGACACAATGTCTAATGACAAATATCACTGGAAGATCTAGCAGTTGAATTGTGGTTTGAACTAACTTTATAAATCAAAAACATGATTCATCCATTAAGGATTACCACTGATTAAGCATCTTTTGATACAATACAATTTCTAAAATTCACAAGCATATAACAAACAAAAATAATATCAGAGGACAGAGTGGCTTCTGTCTGGTTCAGGGGGTTACATAGTATTTTATATGTCTTACCAAGTCCAATCACCCTCTCAACATGTACCCTTTTGCTCGAAACTGCATGATCTTTTAAAATGGTTTCCTCAGTCATTCGGTTTTTCTTTTTGAAAAATGTTGGTATATTTATGTTGACATCTATTGGAGCAAAAATATCCTGAACATCAAATCCTTTATCAGCCATAATGGTATCTTTAGGATCCACTTTTGTCATTATATAACTTCATTCAACAATTTGGCGATCTGTGGTAGACCCACCATGTGCACTTGATACATACGACACTAAACCACCAGGTGTCACACCTACTAACACCTTTGTGGTGTTCCTATTTTTGTATGTAGAAAAGGTTGTCCGCTGTGCACCAGGGGCCTTTAGTTTCTTTATGGGGCACTCAGTCATCAAACTCGTGTCTTGGGAAATTTTCTTTTAAAGTCTGAAGGTGCAAAAAAGTTAACAATTTCCTTTTCTGGCCAGATATTCAGTTCTCTCCACTGCAGAGACATGAAACGAATCCATGTAACAAATATGTTGTATACATCACATTCTGGTATCAAGAAATGCATATTCAGTTCAAAGTTTGTTTTATATGTTCTTAGTTTCATCAGAGTTAGAAAAAATTAATCCTCTGAGTCTAAATTTGGAACACCATACATGTAGTTCAACCTGGTTATAGCCGGACCATATGAGGCAAATATGTCTCTAAAAATTACATAGTTTACAATTCCTGTATAAAATTGTATGCCTCTCGGATTATTTTTGTATGCTGCTGCAGTCATCCGATTACTGGGGAGAGGATCCAAACCAGTTTGTGAGGAAGATTCTAACAGAATAGGTCTTACATTAGTCTGAACGTCCTTCAGCCACAGTTTCTACTTCCTCTACACGTACTATCTCAATGAAAGAGTCAATTACTATAACTGATTCGTCCACCATATCAACATCTTGATCGACTATTATATCATACTGCAGTTGTCGTCTTTCGGCACGTTGCTAACGATCCACATTGGCTGATTTTTCCTTTTCCGTCCAGTAGAATTTGGAAGGGACTACCCCATCTTTCAACCTCATTTTCTTCCCTGCTGTAGGGAACCCTGAAAGAAACCAGATTTCATATGAATATACAATAAAAATATCAAACCAATAACATCTTATGTTTTAACTGAGTAATAAATTATAGATAATCAATGCATTTATGTTGATTTCCTAATAGTTATAACTGAATTTCTTATTTAACCTTACATAAGCACACACACTGTTGTAATGACTGATAAGATTTAAAGCAAACCAAAAATGAATGTATTATTGATTGTGTAATTTATATAAGAAACAGCTTCATTGTAATCACAGTCACGACTACCTAACCACACACAAATGACCGGCCTCCTACTCACACAGTCTGTATCTGGTTCGGCCTACGACTACCAAAACGAATGGCTATATCATAGCATAGGCCGTAAATAATTCACGTATTCATATGATCAAATATATAAATTAATATATAAATTAACGTATCATACCTCTGACATTTGTCGTTTTGTAGTCATCTGCTTTGAAATGCGACGGGCAAACCAAACTGTTTTGACTTGGCCGCCACAATATTCCCGTTTTGTCAGCCACTCGGCGGATTGCAATAACCCACAATTTACACATGTCCCGGTCAGATGGGAATTGATTATTCCTATGATTCGCTGTTGCTGTATATTACATAATTCGGTTCTGTTCTGGATCGTGCTAGTGTCCCCGGATTCAGTTAGAGTTAGGCGATTGTTTCAGCTTATTCCACGCACAAACATAACTAATAAGTTATCTTTTTTTCGGCTGTTTGATTTTTTTTATTATTGTGCCAAAGGACATCTTAAATCCCAATTACAAAATTCCCAGCCCTAGTAATTATTTTAGTAAAACAAAGCAATATTTCCTGAAGTAGATCTCAACCGAAGCTGCAACAAACATTCATTACATATAATGATATATTTATGAATCTGATGAAACTGTTGTGTTCTGAATGTGTCTATGGAAATGCTTGTATACAGTCAAGAAATAAATTTGTGTGTGGTTAGGGAGTCGTGACTGTGATTACAATGATGCTGTTTCTTATATAAATGACACAATCAATAATACATTCATTTTTGGTTTGCTTTAAATCTTATCAGATTGTACAGCACCTTTAAATGTCTCCTGCTAGTAAGGACGCTTTATTAAATATACATTATTAATTATTATTACTATTAATATGTGTGTTTTGGTATCTTTACAGCTATGAAAGAACAATTGGAAAATTGGTTTATCTTCAATTGTTCTAATTAAAACAGTTGTTTTAGAACAGATATTAGAATTATTATCATAATATATATTACATGTACTAATATATATGCTTTATTTCCAATTATAGCTGCATCATATGTGTACTAATATATATAATTTGTTTTCTATTTAAGTAGTGGTCGTTTGGTCACAATTCTGTAAGAATTAGAAACATCACGAATACCTGAGTCCACGCCTTTATTATATGTAACATAAAACACACACACACACACACACACACATATATATGTTTGTGTGTGTTTGTGTGTGCGTGTGTTTTTGTGTGCGTCGATTCATGTTCAAAGAAAATGTGTACAATATTTTGTTGTTGAATAATTTAACTTATCAAAGATATTAAATTTCTGACTTTCCTTTTTAGTAAAGAAACTTCCCATGAAAGCAAATCGAGCCATCATACAAAACATGATGAATCAAGGTATCTAGGTGTACGGTGGTGTGTAGAGATATGTCGAAATATTAGCTGTAAGTCAAATATCAACAAGTGAAGATAATAAGTACAAGCTAAATATAAGTAAACTATATCAGTATGCCATGATGCTGAAACGTGTAACATGTCTGCGTTATGTGGTTTGGAATTCTACCGAAATAAGAACATAACGAGATTAATATTTTAAAGAGATGCATATGTCTTTTTGTGTGTTCAATAATAGAATGTGATTGAGAATGCCCCTATTATATTTGATCTAGTTACGTCAAGTATTATTACTCGCAGATCGAAAATATCATTTTACATAATTAAAGGTATAGTCCCCTTTCATTTCAAATTTTAGCTCATGCTCACAAATATCATAAATAATATCAAAATGTGTAAACGATCACCCACACATTAAACAATTCAGTTCAAAATACTGATTAATCGACTTTTAATGGCTTTTGGGCGCCGCCATTTTGAAGCTAGACAGAGACCGGAAGCTCCTCAATGGTGACGTCACTTGAACACAGCCGTTTGACCGGAAGTGTGAGCAAAACATTATTCCAGAACAAAACGCAGTTATCTTGTTAAAATTGCGTCATGAATGACGTATCACTTTGAGCCAGAAGGAACCTTACAAGAGGAAGATGATTAAAAATGACTCAAATATTAACACTTAAGAATAACTATTACAATAACCCGCGTCAGTCTAGAGAGCGCCGATGTGACGTCAGAGCATTTGAGTTATCTCCTTCCCACCTTCAAATCTGGCTTCCGGTGCAGCCGTAATGGTGGCCCTCCAGTAATTTGGATCATTTCTCTATATTTATGATATCAGGTAAATTTCGTGACTATTATTGTGGAAAGTTTGGTTACTGCATTACAAATTATTTAAAAAAAATTCTGAGGATGAACTGTCCATTTAACAATATATACATTGAATGGTATTGTGATAATTATTATCTTTTAAATCAATGAAGTGAATACGACCAAAAATTAAAAAAAAACACAACCATCCCAATAACACTTGCAACAAAACACTTCAGCTCTTTAGAAACACTAGACATTGTCTGACAGTATCGGACAGTGAATCCTGTCCAGGTAAAATGGTGGTCACACGTTTTCCGGTAATCATGTGACATCATGAATCATGGTCTGTAATGTTGTCTAATACGCCTATCGTATCTGACGCTGGGAGATTTCTTTGGACACGTTCCCGGAAGTGAACTCTGCTGAAGTAAAAAATTTCTCCTGGGTCATTGGTAGATGCGGTATTGGCTGGATCACATGTTTGTCTAGTCGAGTTTAGTATAACGTGAATTTGATAAAGGAGCCATATTCACACGAACATCGTTTGGCATTCTTTTATATATATATATATATATATATATATATATATTATATACGATGAGTCAGTGAATGAGAATATCACCTAATATTTTTTATTTCACATGCATATCATTAGAATTTTGTCAATCTATGATGATTACTTGCTGAAAGAGGCATATAATGCACTTGAACAACAACCTTAATTTTATCTATATATATATATATATATATATATATATATGCGCTTGCTTGTGTGCTTGCCTGAGTGCGCGATGTTTTTATACAGTAGATATATCTGGTCAAAACAGCAATGCTACTGTTTTACGGTCATATCGTGACTAAATATAAACTTTAACACGTGACATCTTTTCATGATAGTTGAAATAGGAATATGGACTATATTATTATTGATATTAGGTTATGGACGACTTAGAGTATCCTAAAATTCAACGATAACAAAACAAATATGAACTATTTGATTTCATCACATTAGGTATAATCTCTAAAAACACAATCTTTAGACACTGATGAATCGTTCTTCATTCTTAATGAGTCAGCACAAATGGATGGTTTATTTGTGACAAATATATTAATATCAATGAACACATCACATCATTAACCCGAGCGGTCTGTTATCATTTGAAGAACACCCAACGTCTAAATCGGTTTGTGTACACAACAAGAGCTTGTTCCAGTAATCAATGGTTGTGTTACATCTGGAATAGATTACTGTAACTCCATTCGATTTGAGATAATTCAGAATGTTGCAGCTCGCACGGTGACAAATGTTCGAATATATGATTATTTACCTCAGTTCTCCATAAGCTAAACTGACTTTAAAGGAGCCAATAACATTTATGACAATATACTTGAAGATGTGTGAACTAAAAATAATAATAATATATAATCTTATCTATTAGAAGGTCGTTCCGAAAACTCAGGTCATCCAGTCACATATTATTAGAAGTATATCTCATGTCTGTATGTGCGTGTCCACGCCTTTCTCTCTCTCTCTCTGTATGTATGTGTGCGTGGTGCCTCTGTATGTGTGTGTGCATGACTAGATAGATTGATGGATCGGTCACTCACTCACTCACTCACTCACTCACTCACTCACTCACTCACTCACTCACCTAACATTACCACGACACACAGCCTATTGACTATATTAGTAACTGTAGTAATATTTCAATATTTCTAACAATATTCGTTTCCTGACTACAGTCCTCTTTAGTTTAATCAGTTATGCTACATTTTGATGACAAACCGAAATTAATTAATTTCTCCTATTTTCTGTTATAAAACTAACACAATCAAATAATGTAAAATATAAAGTTATACCTTTCAATTTATGTTGTTATCTTTATAAAGAAAACAAACTGTTATAGATAGAATACTATTATAGATAGAATACTATTATAGATAGAATACTATTATAGATAGAATACTATTATAGATAGAATACTATTATAGATAGAATACTATTTGCAGTAGCATTACTACCATTGATAGTTGTTGTTGTCGATGCTGTTGTAGCAGTATAAATAATATCAACTAGCTCTATTATTAATTAAAATATCGACTCATTTACAAACAAACGCAAAAATAACAAACGAACACAAAGATGACTGGCCATTGAACTAACAAACAAATGAACAGAGACTAAGTCACTAACAAACAAACTAGCACAAAGATACCCACGCAGTGTAAAGGGAAGGTCTATTTACTATAACCAACTTCCTCTGATCGTCTGCTTTAAGAGTCAGTGATCAGCTTTATTAGTGATCGGATATCTTTATTTAATCATGCTCTGATTGGTTCGTTAGCGTAATTATGCTCGACCTTGACATTGATGCTTTATAACGGGCGATAATTAACGTGATTAAAACTGGACAGAAATCGAGCCCGAAAATTATCGATAATAATACAACTTTGTCCAGTTTTCGGCATATCCTAGAATCTCTCTTTAGGCCTAACATTCACGTGATTTTTGCGTTATAGTATTAATCAGTGTTTGTTTACTTGTTTACATGAGGAAAGCGTACTCTTGATAAAGTGCATGCCACTGACATATATATATATATATATATATATGTCAGTGGTGCACGCCCGTATGATTATTAAAAACATATGCATACAATGAAAAGACAGCAATTCTAATGTAAATACAATCGTTTTGTAATTTAACTTTTTTGAAACTAGTTCTCGTCACGTTAAAACTAAAATAATGTACATGATACTGTGATAATTTGACAATACCAATTTGGAAAATAGAAACGTTTGTTACTTATTTCGGTCAACTCTCGATAATATAACAACATCACTCTCTAAGTCTAACACTGTGCCGTACACTTGGGTCGAATCCCAGTATTAACTGTGTCCAACCCCGAGACATATTACAAATCTCTCTCTCCCACTCACTCACTCACTTATCGACCATTGTTGATAATATTAACTAAATGGGTGGAGTCTATATTTGAATTACCGTCACGTCTCTGCACACTTATGTTCAGGATGAAATGATGCAGATTAACGAATCGTGCGTAACGTTGACTCCTGTCACTCACACACGACAACAATTAACAAACAGGTTTACTGTTGACAATATCTGACGGACGATTCAAGAAACCCATGTCGTAAATTAGTAATTTTGTACAATATTTATAGATTTTTTTTGAAACATTAAAGTCATTTTGTAGAGTTTGATAAGATGTTTTTATGATGTGACAATTGTTTCATCTATCAAATATTTTACACACCCGACTAAGAATATAAACAGATCCACTTTTGGTAAGTAAGAAAGTAGACCAATCTGATAATCTCAGTTGTTTCAACAGGGCGTCTCCGTGGTCTAGTTGGTAGCGCGTTGGACCACAGAATACTACCACCTGAGTTTGAATCTCGGGGTGGGCTTATCTGAAGGGTGTTTCAACTTTATCTGGTAGTGCGGTTGGCCACAGATCTATAGCACCTGGGTTCAAACCCCGGTTTGATTATATCAGAAGGGTTTTCCATCTTTCACTTCGCTTCATTACCTTTGGAGGTAGCCCGGCCCATTTAGTCTACCATCAATCATCATTATCAGCATCATCTTCACCATATCAATGAATAGAGATTTATCGCGCTTCCAGTAATCCAATAAATATTGCTATTTACAGCTGATCTTATTCTTACTTAACTGACCATTTGAACAAATTATTTTGTTATGCACCAAGCGTGAAAACACAAAGCTATTAACTTGCAACATTGGACATCAAGTACTGGAGTGCGAACTTTACTTGAGGTGGTTGTTATTAGCAACAACAACAATCAGACAGACGAGGTTACAAATAACCGGATTAATGATTCTGAATAAGATGCCTTAAGTGCATTTCGATCCCAAGATGGCCGCCGCACGGAAACAAAAGTATTAACATTTGAATGGTTTGTTCCCTTCAAATATCGTGCGTATTGCGATGTGGCCGGATTGGTGGCTTGCTGTTTAAAGGGAAGTGACTGGACTGCGTTCTCACAAATTCGTGCATAAATAATCTGATATTTATATGTAGTCATACCCCGCCCTAAGTCATTAATTGGTTCAAAAAGCCGTGACGTAACCCGGATTTTGATGTAAACCGGAAATAATGGTTTTCGATGTAAATATTTTATTGTATTTAATTTTGTTTAATGTTTTAATGCGTTTTTATTGTATTTTATATTTATTTATTTCGCGTCCTTTTATTATGAACTGAAATTTACTCTAAAAAGTGGCGTAAAGACTTGACGTAGGCCGAAATGACGTAAAGTCGGGGCATGACTGTAAACGTACTTGGTCCAGTCTTTAAGAAAGTCAATCTAGTGCTTCGGTGCACGTAAAATACAGGTGTGTCTATATCGTCTTTATAGTCTAACTGGGGGGTGGCGTGGGGTCATATTGGTGCCTTCATAACGAATGATTTTTATATAATTTTTTCTTCTTCATACATTTGCCTGTTTCTATTATATTAATTCTCTCCCAATCTTTTAGTTAAGACAAGACGATGAACTTTTTTGTTTTCTAAAAACTTAAGCGAGTTATTGTTTTAACGGGGAGTAACTAATGATGATGATGTTTGATTGATATAGCACCACATTATTATTATCAGACCTGCTTACCAATCTCGACATAATAATAATAATAGTAATAATAATTGTTATTATTATTATAAAACTTATATAGGGCCTATATCCTGGAAAAGAATCGAGCTTAGTGGCGCACCTAGTACAGGAGTTGGGCAAACTCATAGTCCGGGTACGAGGCAAAGTTCATCAACAAATGATCAGATGAAAAAAACACCTTAGGAAGGATAAGTGAAAAGGTGAGTCCTCAAATTACAGCGTTGCAGCTTCGAATCCGCGACCCTTCGGTTACGAGTGTTACGCTCTAACTAACTGGGCGTATACAATAAATTAATAGAATTGATGTTTCTCAGTCAGCTACTAATATCAAAGTCGTAAAACCGAGTTTGTATACAACAGAACTGACTGTCTGTAATTACCACAGTTCGTATATTTCTCTTGATATATTTCCTTTACCAAAGTATATACAAATGGTAGATACAAATCAGCATTTACAATACAATATACTTTATTATAAATATGAATAAACAGTCATTCTTGAATTTTATATTTCTAACAAACGACATTGTTTTATTTATATTTAATCTGAGTAATTCAGTGTATAAACACAAATAGAAATATGTGTTATGGCCTACATATGTGTGTGTGTGTGTGTGTGTGTCACGTTCCGGAACTCGACCGGCGCTCTATGTCACCGTCTTGTCGGACTCCAGGATACAAAGTAGTTCCGGAGCGGCCTTGGCACCGAGAATGAACTCGATATCAGACAATCTCTGGTCACCATCTTTGTCCAGTTTAGCAAACAAATGAGCGACAATCTTCTCCGGTTCAGTATTATGTTCACCTCTCATCTTAAAAATCGCCTGTCAACAGAAACGGGAAGATAATACTTTATATAAATATCCGATAAATCTTTAAAATCTAAACAAATAATAACAATAATAACAGTGAAATCATCAGCAGCAGCAACAGCAACAGCAAAGCAAATCAACCAATCAGCCAGCCAGTCAATCAATCAATCAATCTAAAGGAATTATCTGGTATTTTGTGTTTTTTTATAAACAAAACATTTCAACATGTATGACATCACACAGTGAAAGGGAATCCTAGAAGACAATGTTTATAGATGGTGCGTTCGCATCTCCACGAAAATAGAAATAAATATATTATTATTATTTATGTAGACGTCTTATTAAACACCAGGGCTCTAGGGCGCCTCACGGGCGCCACAATGGTCTAGCGGTAGCGTGCTGGACCACAAATCACTACCACCCGTGTTCGAATCCCGGCGTGGGCATATCTGAAGGTTGTTTCATCTTTCACTTCATCTCATTACATTTGGAAGTCGTTCGGCCCATTTAGCCTACCTTGTGCACAAAGGTGGCCGTAAAACATCAATCATCATCATTATCTAAGGCGCCTTACATCATATTTTGTTGCGTAGATAGAGACAGTGAGATATATGAACATTGGGTTATGAAGTTTCCAAAATATCCCTCTAATCTGTTACAAATTTGCTGTTTTCCGACAACTTATTACACAGACTGGGAACGGATAATGGACATCGTTTGTTACCTAAAAGGTATTGAATAGATAAATAGAAACTAGTAAAGAAACTATATTATTTTATATATATATATATATATATATATATATATATTATATATATATATATATATATATATATATATATATATATATATATATATATATATATTACAATCGTAAGTATAACAATACGACATCAGTATATAATATATGTTGTAAGTTATTGCATGACCTTAGACTGGCCATCTTCCATCGATACCTTATAACGTGTGATAGTTTACAATGTGATTGTGGGGTAATGGCATGGCAGGTGTTGAACCAATGTTCACGACCAATAGCTGTAGAATGAACCTCAGATTACAAATGCAACAAATAGAACTCATATCAGTACACGTTTGCACAATAAACACATTAAACTTAACTACTACACACAACAAACACAATTAACCTAATAGCCCACATTAAACACAGTAAATATAATATAACACAATAAACACAATACACTTAATAACACATAGCAAACAAAATAAATATAATATCACACAATAAACACAATACACTTAATAACGCATAATAAAGACAGTAAATATAATATTACACAATAAACACAATAAACTTAATAACACACGATAAACTTAATTAACTGACTTAATGACTTCTTCATTTACACTTTAACTTATATAGATAGACTTGTGCTGTTTTTCTCTTTTCTGAGCGTTTGGGAAATAATAATAATAATAATAATAATGTATATTTAATAAAGCGCCCTTACTAGCAGGAGCCATTCAAAGGCGCTGTACAAATAATATGTAATATAATAATACCCCAATTAATGTCTGTAAAAACCCTGTAATGATTTAAAAGATAATAATTATTTATCTGTGAAAGCGACCTTAAATAGGTGTGTTTTTAGAAGAGACTTAAAATTTCCAAGAGACGACGAATTTCTAATATTTGCCGGCAACTTATTCCACAAATTGGGGGCTGCAACACTAAACGCACAATCACCATATGACTTGAGCCGAGACACTGGCACCTGCAATAGTATCTGACTGGATGACCTGAGTTTTCGGGATGACTTTCTAATGGAAACCAGTTCACACAGGTATTCTGGTGCCATATCATTAATAGATTTATAAGTTATTAACAGAATCTTAAAATGGATACGCTGTCTAACAGGTAGCCAATGTAGTTTTTGAAGAATTGGGGTAATATGATCATATTTTCTAGTATTTGTTACAATGCGAGCTGCACTATTCTGAATTCGCTGAAGGCGATTAATGTTATAATCAGATATGCCATATAACAGGGAGTTACAATAGTCTATACGAGATGTAACAAAGGCATGAACTACAGTTAAAAGTGATTCTTGTGTCAAGAATGCTTTTAAACAGTGGATGTTCTTAAGATGGTAGTAGGCAGCTCGGCATACTGATGTGACATGTTCATGCATGTTAATACATTGGTCAAAAAATAACCCCTAGATTTTTTACTGACCCATTAGGGGTAATCGAAGATGCACCCATCTGTAATATAAGATATAATAATCCTATACCATGATCTTTGTCGGTGTTGAGAGTATTTGTCATCCAGTCGTGCAGTATAGTTTGGCATTGTTTGGAGGCTGTATGTTAACATAGTCGGGTGAGTGAGCTAGCGAGTGAGTGAGTGAGTTAGTTATTCAGTTAATCACTCAACCTCCGGGATATGCTTCAATATATGACGTCTCTCTGCCTCAGAGATAGAACTTCCAGATAATCCAAGACTGACCGACCGACTCACTCACTCACTCACTCAATCATCCGGGTATGTTTCAATATATAGTGAGTGAGTTAGACTATTTACCTCAATTATATCGAGAACTTCTTTCTTCGTGACGTAACCATTTCCGTCGAGGTCATACACGGAAAATGCCCACCGTAACTTCTCGTCAATGGTACCACGTGATGCAATGCTGAGAAAAAGAAGTAAATGTTATTAGAGAAAAAGAAACACCAAACTTAACAAACCATAAAATTAAACGCGCAAGATGAAGGACGTACCCAACAACGCACCAAGACGGACAATATTAGTGGCAACAGACGATATTTACAGCGCATGCGCAAAGAATTAAACCGTGTTGTGGGTCAAGTTCCGTTTGCCGTTTTTCGTTTTAAATGGAAGAGAGATTCACCACCTCGTAGTAGGGTTCCCCCAACCTTTCTGACAGGTTTGAGTGTAATATATGTCGGCATATTAACAGTAAATTTGCATCAGTGCAGTTTAATGTTTTACGGCTACTTTTGTGCCCAAAGTAGGCTAAATGGGCCGACTGACCTCCAAAGGTAATGAGGCGAAGTGAAAGATGATACACCATTCAAATATGTCCACACCGAGATTTGAACTCAGGCAGTTGAACTTTGTGGCAAACTTTACGTTCAGCTAATAACCTACGCATCCTTATAGTATATTAATGTTTTAAAAATTGAACGTATTATACTTTTCTCAGTTGTGCTGATTAGATTAAAACAAACAAACAAACAAACAAACAAACAAAAAAGCACAACCATAACCCCCCCACTAAAAATACAAAAAAAACAGCACAGAGAATAATAACATGTTAGAATAGAAAATTTTAGAAGATAAAGCAAAAGTAAGTGATTTATATTTACATATTTGACTGATTATCAAATCCTCCCCGCCCCCAGCAAAAAGTTGGCCGTTGCTCAACATTATTTACAGAACGGATTTGAAGCAAACTTTTAGATACTGCCGCTAGATGTCGTACCATGCGGTAAATATCGCCGGAAACGTAATTTCACGAACTTTAAGAAATATAACTGGAAAAAAAGATCGGAGATCCTGTATTTCACGAACGCCCCCCTTCAGTTTCGCCTCCTTGAGTTGATTAGATATATAACGGACCCATACTACTAAGCACAGAACAAGTACAGAGTATACGCGCCATTAAACAAGGAGAAAGAAACGAAAAACTGCCAAAATATCGCCCACTGGATAACGTATCCGGATAATGTTCTGGCTTCCAACTCCAGCCGGCAACTAACATATAACATTTCCTCAGCCAACCCTCACCTGATGGTGCACAGGAACTCCTTAAAATCGATGTAGCCGTTGCGATCCTTGTCGTAGATGTGAAACACGTGATCGGCGAAGTTGGTGGCGTCACCTTTCGGAAAGATCTGATGGAACAGAGCGCCGAACTCGTCCTTGTTCATCTGGCCGCCTGGACAGTCGGAGTGGAACTTCTTGTACCATTCCCGGATCTCCTGCTGAGAAAACAGCGTCCGGTCTCGCAAATCCGACAACTCAGTCGGATTCAGACTCCGGCTGCTTTCGTTTCCCATCCCGAAGACGCGTCGATTGATTCTATGGACTCTGTTTGACCAAACTCGATCGATGGATAGCTGAGATAAAGGGAATGGAAAGTGTATATTTTATCACACACACACACACACTCTCTCTCTCTCTCTCTCTCTCTCTCATATATATATATATATATATATATATATATATATATATGTGTGTGTGTGTGTGTGTGTGTGTGTGTGTGTGTGTGTGTGTGTGTGTGTGTGTGTGTGTGTGTGTGTGTTTGTGTGTGCGCACCCCAAAATAAATATATCATCATCACCATCAACAACGAGACAGCAAGAAGCCAACAACAGTCAGAACAATATGGCTTCCTGTCAGCTGTCACACACACACACACACACACACACACACACACACACACACACACACACACACACACACACACACACACACACACACACACACACCTGCTTTGTCTAAGCCATTCGGTCGCCGGCTAGTAAAAATAGCAGTCGTTTTGTTTTCCCGACGTACAATACTTCACCATTTAAAACAAAATCTCCAACCATTAACGATCTCCGACAAAATTCTAGAACGTTCCATTGACGAAGACTCACAATGACAACGAGCCATTGTTTTCGGGCAGCGTCCTATCAGTGTAACCAATCAAGCTCTCTCCAGCCACCCACACAAAAACAACAAATCGATCACAAAGTTCAACCCAATCCCATTCTTCACGAGCGCGCGCGCACTCCCCCTGCGCACCCCCTCCGCGCACAACATATATCTATATGAAACTCCCAGTTGTGGTAGGTGAGATGTGTTTGCAAAATTGTTCAATTTGTGGTACAACGATCTAAAGTGAAGCCCCATTTGATTTACTTAAAATAAATGCAAGTAATTTACTATACATTTGACGGTGTCTTGTCTTGTCAAGTTAGGGGGATTGATACTCCAGATCGTCGCTGTAGGGCTCGGCCTCTTGTAAGGATTTGTTAGTTTTCCGGAGGTTTTACTGCAGGACATTCTGTCCTGATGAGGGGGTAAATGGTCTTCTGGATGATCGTCTTAATATATATTTTGCTTTCTCTTCTGCCGAAGTTAATGATGAACCGGGAGTAGTTGGTGTGTAACATTTAGGCGGTTAGGTAGTGGTTTGGATTAAAACAGTTTTGACATAAATTAATTACGATAGGAAGTTCCGAAACTCTTGGAATAGAGTGACATCTGAGGGATCAGTTTCATCGTGATTACACGAGCCTCTATTTAACCAGATTTTGGAAGCTTGGCACAAAACTCATGCTTTCGAATTATCCGTCCCGCTACTGGAAATGGTTAATCATAATGAACTGTGGTTGTTAATTTGTTGAGTAGCCAGTAGGCGGCTGGTCATTGTCTATATTAGGGAGTTGGGGAATCGGTATATTTAAGATGGAATTATTCATCGTAAACAATATATAAACTAGCACAAACCTTCTCAGTCCCATCTTTGTCTTCAGTATATTTTATGTGATTATCGTTCGTTCATTATTTATTACTAACCCCACGGATTATCACTCAGTAGTTACAAATAAAAGAAACTTGACCAGCACTGGCGCCGACAATATATTTTTTTCGGTAGAATCTATTTATGATAATTAATAAAATCTTATTTGTTTAGAATTAATATACCGCGTTATTAGATACAATAATGTCGTGTATTATTTTCAAAACTGAAATAATATGATGTCATTTATCTCTATTCGACCATGTTTATTATAGTTCATTTCATGTTCTTCTCACACCTTCATGGTCCATTTCTTGACGAGGCGAGGTGGCTTCTAGGGTCACAGTGACCCAGAGAGCTATGTTAGCAGGAGCCTCGGCTTCTGTTAGAGACACCCGAGACGGACTGATCAAAGGATAGAGGCAAGACTGATATGGACTATAGGTGAGGTAGCCCCAACAGAAACCTCGAATGATGAAGTCAGAGGTATTGGACCTCACAGCATACTCTAGACCACAATACTCACGTATCAACAGGTATTATGACTACAGAGCCAACAAATAAACGAAAAGACGAATGTACATTTCATTCGTGCTAGTTTCCAAAGAAACTGTCTTCGAAAATGAAACCGAGACGAACATCCGGGTATAAAACATAGCATTTATGTAATTATTATTCAGCATGTTTCTATAATGGAGTAAAATTGTTTTAGCAACATAAAACGTAACATAAAAATCATTTCGGAAAAAAGAAAATAGTTGAATTTGTCGATATGATTTCTTATCAAAGAAATGAGGTCAGTTAAGATACAAGGAGGTAGCTATAATCAGACAGAATATAGAAACACAATCAAACGGTTTCTGTGAGGTTGTGTCACTAAGGGAAAGTACCTCCCCCCCCCCCGCAAAGGCATCGAATAATATATCTATGACGTCTATCTGCTTGTTTTGGAATTAATAGACAACCATGTAATGTCTAGAGTCCAGGGATACAGTTTAAATATTAAACAGGAACGAAGATTTTAACGCCGTCTTTTGTCTCTCAACATTATGTAATTTTTGTTCGAATTGTATGATTTTTATTCAGTACCATGTAGAGAATGATCTTGTTTACGTTGTGGGTTTAGACTATAGCGCCTTTGGTTGTCTATACCCATAAATATATAATTATATCATCATCTCAATAATCATTATCAACGGTAATATTAGTGTTATTGTACAGAGGGCTATGTGTATATGTAGAATAATAATATCTCCAATAAATTAATGCTGACTAGAGCTCGTTTGAAATTAATGGACACTCGATTACTGACCTGTAATATCAAGAGTAGGGACATATTAGAGGGAAAACAATCTCTACTTTTGGTGGAAATAATTGGTGCAGCATTTCGAGTGCTCTCCCAGAAGACCATTAGAGTGATACCCGCTCTACGTCATTAATTGGTTCCAAAAACCGTGGAAATTGTGAAATAAACTAACTAACTATCTATCTATCTATCTAAATCCGTATTCGGTGTTAATTAATGTTTAGAAATAGTGACTTTTCAAGTGACGTTGTGTATGACATAAAACATGCTGTTTATATTTAACCATTTATATCATATAAATACGCGATATGGCGTATGTTGTTTAAGGCTATTCAATTCGATTTGTTTTATATTTTCGCCATTTTGTGATGTTGTTCTTTAATAACGTGTTTCGTCTTCTGGTACAGATATACACACAGTAATGTAACACGTAGTTTAGTTGTTACACAGTAATACGTCATATTTATACCCACGTTATACAACTAGTATGAATTAGAATCTATATTTACGTATTCCTTTGTGTATCACAGAGATATGATACAGTAACGTATTATGTGACAGTTACGTTTCTGTTTTAGCCATTGGTGTAAGCCATTGGTGTAAGCCATTGGTGTAAGCCATTGCTGTAAGCCATTGGTGTAAGCCATTGCTGTAAGCCATTGGTGTAAGCCATTGGTGTAAGCCATTGGTGTAAGCCATTGCTGTATGCCAATCATTTTGTATTGTCCGGAACGGTTTAGTTGATTTAAATTAATCTTTTCTCTTTATATTGTATATTTCTATTGGAATTGTATGATGCATCAAATCGTATTATAGAATTTGGATTACACTGTTCATGTCGTCGGTTTACAGTATAACGCCTTTTGTGTGCTCATACTGCTAAAGTCGCCTTTAAAATAATCTATGTTCATATTTTTTTTATTATCATTGTAATCATCATCATCATCATCATCATCATCATCATCATCATCATCATCATCGACGCTAATATTAGTGTTATTGTTTTTTGTTATACAGACAGTTATGTATATGATGTCAACAATAACTCCTTCTCCAATTCTCGTCAACTATCTGATCACATTACTGACGACATGCCGGCACGCTTCCATCGGAAGCCATATGGGAGATGGTCGTGGAGAGATCGGAAGCCATATGGGAGATGGTCGTGGAGAGATCGGAAGCCATATGGGAGATGGTCGTGGAGAGATCGGAAGCCATATGGGAGATGGTCGTGGAGAGATCGGAAGCCATATGGGAGATGGTCGTGGAGAGATCGGAAGCCATATGGGAGATGGTCGTGGAGAGATCGGAAGCCATATGGGAGATGGTCGTGGAGAGATCGGAAGCCATATGGGAGATGGTCGTGGAG